>OZ010588.1:106284812-106884812 GCA_963932145.1 Acanthosepion lycidas | reverse complement strand
GAAATTCGACTGTTTCGAGAATATTTTGCCGGATTATAGGATATAACTGAATAGACTCCTGAGATTAATGGAAGATGCCCACGTTAAGATTATTTTCCGACAATTTCATCTGAAATCAATAGATGTATCAATGAATGGCATAATACAATTGGAGAATAGCGATCTAAGTATAATTAATGAGTAAAATAGAGAAACGCGCATGTTTCGAGAATATTTTGCCGGATTATAGGATGTAACTGAATAGCCTCTTGAGATTAATGGAAGATGCATACATTAAGTTCATTTTCTTACAATTTCATCCTAAAACAATTGATGAATCAATGAATGGATTAATACAATTGGAGAAAAGCGATCTAATTATAATTAAGGAGTAAAATAGAGCAACGTGAATGTGTCGATTATATATTTTGCCGTATTACAGGATGTAACTGAATAGCCTCCAAAGATTAATGGAAGATGCACACGTTAAGGTTATTTTCTTACAATTTCATCTGAAAACGATTGATGAATCAATGTATGGAATAATACAATTTGAGAACACTGATCTAATTATAATTAAGGAGTAAAATAGAGAAACGCGAATGTTTCGAGAATATTTTGCCGGATTACAAGATGTAACGGAATAGCCTTCTCAGATTAATGGAAGATGCACACGTTAAGTTTATTTTCTTACAATTTCATCTGAAAAAATTACATGAATCAATGAATGGAATAATACAATTGGAGAAAAACGATCTAATTATAATTTAGGAATAAAATAGAGAGACGCTGATATTTCGAGAATATTTTCCAGGATTACAAGATATAACTGTATAGCCTCCTCAGATTAATGGAAGATACACACGTTAAGGTTATTTTCCAACAATTTCATCTGAAAACAATAGATGAATCAATGAATGGAATAATACAATTGGAGAAAAGTGACCTTATTATAATGAAGGAGTAAAGTAGAGAAACGCGAATGTTTCGAGAATATTTTGCCTGATTACAGGATGTAACTGAATAGCCTCCTCAGATTAATGGAAGATGCACACATTAAGTTTATTTTCTTACAAATTCATCTGAAAAAATTACATGAATCAATGAATGGAATGATACAATCGGAGAAAAGCGATCTAATTATAATTAAGGTGTAAAATAGAGAAACGCGAATGTTTCGAGAATATTTTGCCGGATTACAGGATGTACCTGAATAGCCTCCTGAGATTAATCGAAGATGCACACATTAAGGTTATTTTCTTACAATTTCATCTTGAATCAATAGATGAATCAATGAATGGAATAATACAATTGGAGAAAAGCGTTCTAATTATAATTATGGATTAAAATAGCGAGACGCCAATGTTTCGAGATTATTTTGCCGGATTACAGGGTGTGACTGAATATCTTCCTGAGATTAATGGAAGATGCACTCGTTAAGCTTATTTTCTTGCAATTTCATCTGAAAACAATATGTGGCACCATTTAACGAGGTAGAAAAAGAAAAGAAAGTAAAGAGGAAAGAGGAGAGGCTAAGGACCGAATCGTGAGTGATAAGCAAGAACACACACACGGCTAAGAGACAATGGATAAAAGGATATTTTGATAATTAACAAATGGCGAAAGAGTGTCATTACAATGACAGGGAAATTCTGAGTGGAAATAGAGGTAAAGAAAGAAAGAATCAGATATGTTTTGGCATCGGCTGTGTTATCTACTGATATGAAAACAAACTAGTGGTACGGGAAGACATGTTATTATCAACTACCGATTGGCTGGCCAAAGAAAAAAAATTCAAATGAAAACGTTATTTCGATAAGTGACGAAAAACAGACAACTAAATGGACTTTGGACAGATATGAAAATTTAAGGACCACCTACTAGTGTCCGTTGACCGATTTTCCTTCGACGGAACATCCTTGGCCTGCGATAATAAAATTATGTTATCAGAAATATGTACCGAAGGAAAATGCATGGGAACCTAGAAATGTTTTTTTTTTGTTTCTTCGAGGCGACAGACTGACTGAAACTTTGGAGATGTTTCTTTTCGAGACCGTGTTAAGAAGACCACCCATTCTGATAATTAGCGATAAAATACCTGACGTAAACCACGTGTAGAACAAGAGTTATGACCGCCCTTGTTATATTGTCCCGTTCGCGTCCAGAGAAATGATACGGCGATTAAGAGGAAGAAAAGGGAAAGAGAAGAGATAATTTTTTTTATTTAAGCAAGATATTTTTTTCTCCCTGAAAAAAAGCCGCGTAGTCGTCCACGCCCGACTGAGACATCATTGGTCGAGTGGTGATCACGTGACGCACGAGGGAGGCTGTTGCAGCCCATCTGGAGGATGAGTAAGAGAGGTTGCTACGAAGATGTGGGGAGGGCAGTTCACGCCCCTCTAAAGTATGATGAGAAGGTGGGAGTGAGGAAATGTTCCCAAAAATGGAAAAAAGTTGGAAATTCCTAACCAGAGAGGTGGATATGTATTTAGAATTATCGAGGAACCACCCCGGCGCCGAGAAACTCACCCCGGTTTTGGTCGGCGCCCATATAAACGAAGCCACAACGAGCAGAGTAGCGTTGAGTCCCAACAGTTCCCAGAGTCAGTCTTCAGTTGAAGCAAGCCTCGCAGATAGCTGACCAAGATTCACGCACATTCCGGACCCCTCTTCATTCACGCACATTCCGGACAATTATTTTGAAGAGCGACTTAGATCCAGATCACCGAAATAATTTTTTTTGGACTTTCGTCCAAAGACCCACCGAAACACCAATTTCTTAGAGAGCAAACGACTTGAAGTGTTAAAACTTGCCTAGCGGAAAACGACGTGTCACAATCCATAGAACGGGTCGGGAGATAGATGCAGTCCTATGTATCGAACAACTAGACATAAAGTTTGTTACCTTTTTCTTTGATACTTTGAACTTTTGAGTTTTCATTTTATTGCCTTTTATGCATATTTGTGTGGTATCACCCCCGTTGAACTCGGTTTGCAGTACGGCCCCGACGACTGATTGATTTCCTCTGCCTAGATCAATTCACAACGTGGGTAGGCAGACTGGGAATCAAAGTAGTTACTTCGATAACCAGGCGTTGCAAGCGAGTTGGGAACGACGAGGCTGATATCAAATCTAACCAGATTCCCACCCGAATCACCAAAAGGTTAGAACGTCACATTTGGAGCAGCGACACCCGAACGGAGCAGCGAGAAGCGAACAGCTGGCGCCGCGGCGAGGACGTCACAATTGGTGCTGTTTAGGTACGTCACAGTTGGTGCCGTGGTAGACTAGGATAGAACGTCACGGTTGGCGCTGCGACCAGGGGATGACGTCACAACTGGTGCCGTGACCACAGGATAGGACCCTGGAACAGCCACTGCCACAATTAGTACCGTGACAGCAGGACAGGGTCCTGGATCGACCGCTGTTGCTGAGGAATTTCGAATAGGACTCAAAACGACTCGGGGCCGAGAGGAACGAGAACAGAATCGTCTGTAAGGTAGGACACTTTGCTTGATTTCTCAACCTCGATTGTTGCTGCGTAGATTGTTTTGTCTTTAAATATGTCGGACTATGATTCAGATAGAGCAGTGGGGGATGAAGCGGGGGTTAGACAAGGGTTGTCAGCTGACCTGAGAAAGTTGTTGGGTGGACCTAGTGTCCCAGCATTTGACGGCAGTGGGAAAGATTTCAAAAACTGGCTGGCAATCCTGTAGAAGAGCCGAATTATATATGAACTCACAGATCAGGAGACCCTGTATCTGGCATATGATGCCACAAAGGGGAAAGCCTCTGAGTTTATGAAGGAGCTCTTGGAGAGTCAACCCCACTTGTCTTGGGAAAGATTAAAGGGACTATTGACCAAGGAATTCACCGACGAGGGCACGGCTATAGGGGCCATGATGGCCCTCTTAAAGCTGACACAGCTGCGGTACGAAACCCCTGGGGAATTGGGGGCCCGAGCGGGGAAGCTGTCATCATTGGCCTTCCCAGAAGTGCTTAGAGACAATGCGGTCATGCAGGCCCAGTTAGCAGACCTGTATGTGGAGGCCCTAAGTGACGAGCGTGTTCGTCGCGACGTGCCGAAAGAGGGGCCGGTGAGACTATCGGCAGCAATAGAGCTGGCCAAGGAAAGCCAGGGCGTATGGGAAAAGGTGAAAAGGTGTGGAAGGAACCAGATACTAAGTCAAGAGGTCAGAAAAAACGGGGAAAGGCGGAAGACCCCCCGCGTGGAATCGGAGGGTCAAGCTAGAAGTAGATCAGCCTGAAGAAGACCCCAATAGAAAGGCATGGTCAACCAGGCATGGATTTTATAAGCCCACGCCGGGTAGATACGGGCTGGTCTGCTGGACTTGTGGGCATGAGGACCACAGAGCGGCGGTATGTCCGACAAAGTGGGATTTTCCCCAAGACTTCGAACAGGACAGGTGCACCATGTGTGGAAAGAGAGGACACCTGGCCAAGTGGTGCGAGCTGAGAAAAGGCGCCCCACCGATATTAACAAAGAAGGCCAAGCCCAAGAGACAAAACCAGGGAAAAGCCAGCGGGCCACCCCGGAATAAAGAGGGAGGGTGGCCCAGTTAAAAAGAAGGGAAATAAAAGCTTGGACCAGTGGTCGGGCGAGCCGCTTGGGTAGAGGACAGGTCCCCCCGGGAGTAAACGAGAGGTTAGCACAGTTGAAGAGAAAAAGAGCTAAATGTTGGACATGTGGTCAGATGGGCCACTTTGCGGCAAACTGTCCGGCAAGAAGGTGCTGGTTTTGTAGGAGACCAGGGCACTTGAAGAGAAGCTGTATCCTTAGGAACAGCCGCGGGAGACTCGGAGAGGTCCAGTCGTGCCCGCCCAAGTGCGAAAAGCGCAGAACTCTCCCCCGTAAGAATAATGAAGGTGATTTATTGCTGCCGGCGCCTATGGCTGGGATGACCCAAGGGTTGGGGCCCAGGAAGAGGAAAGCCCTAGTGTTCTCTTCGCTGACGCAAGAGAAGGAGCTATCCTGTAGAGCAGAGATAGGGGGTAAGGCGATGAAAGCTCTGGTAGACACAGGAGCATCTGTGTCATTGCTGAGAGAGGAAGCATACAGGCGGGTGAAACGGAAGAGTAGGTTACGGGAAGCGGACATAGAGGTCACGCAAGCAGATGGAAACCCCCTGAAGATAAAAGGGATGGTGAGGCTCCCTGTGAGGATTGGGAAATTAAGAAGCACCCAAAATTTTTACGTAACCCCCGACCTGTGTACGGAGGCAATCTTGGGAGAAGATTGGCTCCGGAACCAGAGGGCCAAGATAGAGATCAACCCCACTGTGCTGATAGTGAATGGCGAGAGAACGCCATTGGGATGCCCACCGCAAGAAGATATAACAATAGTGGTGGAGGAAGATGTAAAGCTACCCCCTAGAACGGCGGTGTCGGGAAAGGGTAGGTTAATGTCAGGGAAGAAAATAGGAAAAGGACCCCTGCAGTTGGTCCCTGTGGAAGGGAAGGGCCTAGAAGAGAATGAGGTAACTCTGTGTGAGACGGTGGTGGAGGCAGCTGAATTAGTGACCATTATGATGGTGAACCAGGCCCAAAAGACTATAAAGGTTAGGAGAGGGAAAGCGAGAGGGAAAGCGCTAACCCTACGGACTGTGAATCGGGTGAGATTCGAAGAGGAACGAAGAAAACTTGTAGAGCAAACAGAAGGAATAGTGGACGAAGATATATTAGCACGGGATCAATTTAGAACCAGGGTGTGAGGTCTGCTGAGGGATAATCGAGATGTGGTAGCCCAGTCAGACAAGGAATTGGGCCAGACCCTCACACAGTCAAAATGAAAATCGACACCGGAGATCACCCCCCTGTGAAATTAAGACCCTACTGGACACCAATTCATAAAAGACCCCTTGTAGAAGAGGCAGTAGAAGAGATGTTGGAAGCTGGGATGATCGAAAGATCGATCTCCCCTTGGAGCTTCCCAATCGTAATAAGAGGTAAGAAAGATGGCGGGCACCGTTTTTGTGTAGATTTTAGGAAACTGAATTCTATATCGAAGCCGTTGGCGGTGCCATTGCCACTAATAGATGACATATTGGCATTATTAGGGAAGGCAAAGTACTTCTCTATGTTGGACTTGAGGTCCGGGTATTGGCAGGTAGCCCTTGATGAGGCTGACAAGGAGAAGGCCGCATTTGCGTGTCACCTAGGACTGTTTCAGTTCAGGGTGATGCCATTCGGTTTAGCTAATGCCCCGGGAATCTTCCAACAGCTGATGTCAATAGTGTTAGGAGGATACGAGAGCTTTGCCATGGCATATTTGGACGATATCTTAATATTTTCGGAGACAGTAGAACAACACTTTTTCCATCTAAAACAAGTGTTGGGAAGGTTAAGAAAACACGGCTTAAAATTGAAATTGTCGAAGTGTCAGTTTCTGAAGGAGGAGACTAGATATTTGGGCTTTGTTATAAACGGAGACGGTATTAAACTCGACATGGATAAGGTGAAAGTCATAAGCGAAATGCCAGAATCTAAGACAGTGAGACAGGTAAGAGGTTTTATAGGTGCTATAGGTTACTACCGACGCTTCGTCCCGACATTTTCGAGAATTGCCATACCACTAGTAGCCCTGACGAAGAAATACGCTAGGTTCAAGTGGACAGAGGATTGTCAACAGGCATTTGATACGTTAAAAGAACAGCTGACAGCCGACCCACTGCTGACGTACCCAGACCTCAGCAAGCCCATGGTACTATACACTGATGCCAGTGAGCAGTGTGTAGGAGCAGTTCTTACCCAGCCGTGTCCCGATAAAGAAGGACCAGTGCCAGGCATACCAGAGGAAGTACCGATATACTTTCTCTCTCATAAGCTCTCAGAGGCACAACAGAGATGGCCAGTAATAGAAAGAGAAGCATATGCTATCATGTATGCTCTCCAAAAACTGGACTACTACTTGAATGGTGCGGTTTTTACTGTAAGAACAGACCACAATCCTCTGCAGTACCTATTGCAGGCAGAGTGGACAAATAATAAGAAGATTCAACAGTGGGCACTTAAGTTAAGTGGCTACCACTTTAAGATAGAGTATTTGGGAGGGAAGGAAAACACGAGCGCAGATTTACTCTCAAGAATACCGAAACAACTGGAAGAAAGATCTGTAAAAGTAGAGCAGGTGTAGATGATAAATCCTATAGAATAGGAGTAATTAACTCTAATAAGCTAAAAGATCGCCCTATGTTAGAATCGGACGAAGAAGGGGACACACAGATAATAAACGATCCCTACTGGACAGAAGGAATTGAGAAGGAGCAGGCAGACAGTGAAATAGCTGCCCTGAGAGAAAAGGTGAAGGCAGGAGAGACCACCAATTATGCCATAATAGAGGAAAGGCTGTATTATCTCTCAGGCAGGGATGAAGAAGTCAAGCCCAAGTTGTATGTGCCCAAAAGTTTAAGACCAGAGGTATTGGAACAGTGCCACGAGAGGTTGGGTCACATGGGAATTGATAGGACATGTGATCTAATAAGAAGAAAGTACTATTGGCCCAAATTGTACGGAGAGGTCACTAACTATGTTCGGAGCTGCGTAGTGTGCCAGTCGCAGAGCAGAAGGCAGGAAATGGCACCATTGGAGGAGACGGACATGCCGAACTTCCCCTTCGAGAAAGTGAGTATGGATGTATCAGAACCATATGGGGAAACTGCGCAGGGAAACAACTACATAGTGAGTTTTGTCGATTGGCTAACAAATTGGCCTGATGCATTTGCAGTACCAGACAAGAAGGCTAGAACTGTGGCCGGTTTGATAAGTGAAATCTTCCCTAGGTATGGCGCCCCTGTGCAGTTGGTAACAGATAATGGCACGGAGAATGTAAACAGCATAATGAGAGAAGTGCTGACAGGTTTGAATATAGAGCATGTAAAAACATCTCCATATCACCCCCAAGGAAATGCTAAAGTGGAAAGGTTTTATAGAACCTTGGGAGATGTATTGGCCAAGCTGGTCAGAGAGAACACTGGAAACTGGGACTTGTATTTGACACAGGCTCTGGCGGCCGTGAGGTTTACGATAAACGAAACCTCCAGATTTTCTCCTTACTTTATGTTGTTTGGCAGAGACGTGGTCCTGCCTGTTGATAACCTATTGAAGCCCCGAAGAAAGTATATGGGAGAAGATCATCATCAGCTGTTGCTAGAACAACAACATAAAATATTTGTTCAGGCCAGAAGAAGAATAAAGAGGGCCCAGTAGAAAAGAAATGAGAGAGTGAATGCTGAAAGAAAGGTAGTAGAATTGAAGGTTGGAGACCCTGTCTACTATAAAATCCACCAGAGAGAAGTAAAGCTGGACCAAAGATGGGAACCGTACTACTGGATAGTAGAGCAGACGGGTCCAGTATCATATGTAATATGGGATCAAGTGGCAGGACGATCAAGGAGGGTCCATTCCAATGATCTAAAGAAGGCTGAAATAGCTAACCTGGAAATGAGCGAGCCGAGGCTTAAGAAGACAAGGACAAGCAGGGTAACTCTGGTTGAGCCGGAAGAAATGGAGACGGAGGAAGATTCCGAAGAAAATGAGGAGATAGATCGACTTGGCCAGATAGACGAATCGATCCGAGTGACGGGGTTGGAACCCTCGGCGGATATCAGCGGTGTTCAGTCCTCGACTGAATCGGCGCAGAGAAGACTTTGCGAGCTCGCCATCGCACCCCCATGTCCAAAGGAAAGGAAGAGAAAGACGAGGAGATCCAATCAAGCAGACAAGGGCTCTAAAAAGAGGCACCCTGAACAGGACGAATGGCCCAGCGAGTGGGAGGAAGAGGAGCAAATACCCCTTTCCCAGCTCAAGGAAAAGCTAAGGAAGCGGAGAGATCTAGACATAGAGTCAGGAGGTATTAAAGACGTCCAAGGCGAGGACTCTAAACAGAATGAAGAATCAAGGGAGGAAGAAGAGGACAAAACACCTCCTAGACGGGAATTAAACACAGAGGGAAGGTTAGAGGTTGAGCAGGGACCACCTCGGAAGATGAGATCAAGAAGGGTGAAGAACCCCAAATCTCAGTAGAACAAAGAAGGCTGTGCAGAATAGAAACAGTCGGTGTCGACAGGTAACGACACTGGCTCATCCAAAAACCTGCTGGCTGGCTGTGGTGGATGTGGATGGAGGGGATGGAGTCGCGGGCTGCATCTCACGAAGGACGGAAGAAGATTATTGGCATTGCTGACTGGCCATCAGTGGTGTCATGAAGTACGACCTTTGGGAGTGGGCGCCACGCACACCTGTCCGGGCCATTCTGTCTGCTAGGAGTTAGTTAGAGGAGGGAAGAGCTGAACGTAGTAAGAAATTATGGAATAATTCAGTAAAGAACTGAGCAAATTGAATGGTTATGAAGAATAAAAACAGGAGAATCTTGTTGCAGGAAAGATCAAAATGAAAGGGTTGATGGTGATCATGATGATGATAGTAGCTACACGAATGGTAGCAAGGTACAAGGTAGAAACAGAATAGATAGCTTTAAATTCGGGGAGAACAAAATTAATGTTGCTAACAGCTGAAGAAGCTAGAAAGTGTAGAGATGATGCTCTAGGGAATTGAACCTCGTTAAGCCCTATCTATATAACTGGTAACCGCAAAATGTGCACACTAGAATTGTTTGAAGGGAAGAGAGAAGGAATTAAGAGAACCTGCCAAGTGGAGGTATTAGCAAACACGGCATTACCACAAGCTATCAGTGTTTCAGACGGGATGTGGGCAGTAGCCACACAGAAACCTATCAGCTTGTCTAGGGTGTGTGGGGGAGAGTCCACAAGGACATTAAGAGTAAGGCCACCATTATCCCTGTTAACGTTACCCATGGGATTTTCGGCATTTGGGATATCTATGTCCTTACCCCCCCTATTACCAGGAAGAAGAAAGATATGAAGAGAAAGATTCAATCATAGAAATGATTCGCAGAGGCTTAGTCAATTGTACAGAATTATGGGAGCCAATAGTGAAGGGATTCTCCAATGTTACCTTGAATAAAATGCCAGAACTAATGAAGCCGATAGAAAAGATCGATATGGATCAATTGAGGGACAAGTGAAGTGCGTTGGGAAATGAAGGTATGGCTTGGTAAGGCGATGAGCAGATCGCGATAAGTTGGTCAATAGTGATGGGTACATTCATAGTTATAACCATCGGGGGTATAGTAGTATGGAATATTAAGAGTAAGAGGAGATTAACGAACGACAATCCAATGCGCATGCAGCAACTCGAGAGTGAGATGCCGAGCAGTGTTCCTTACTCATACAGAATCGGCGAAGAAATTGCAGGAAGACCAGCGGAGGAGGCTGGCGTGAGACCGCCACGGAAAAACCTACCAAGCGTAGAGGAAAACATTGAGCAAGAACAAGCCATAGTAACCACATCTGCACCCACAGGCATACGCACACATTACATTACATATAGAATAGAGGAACTTGAAAAAGAACATTATATTGCATGTAGAACAGAGAAACTTGAAAGATAACTTTACATTTGCATGAAGAACAGAAGAAGATGAAAAAGAACATTACATTGCATGTAGAACAGAAGAACTTGAAAGAGAACATTACATTTGCATGTAGAACAGAAGAAGATGAAAAAGAACATTACATTGCAAGTAGAACAGAAGAATTTGAAAGAGAACATTACATTTGCATGTAGAACAGAAGATGAAAAAGAACATTACATTGCATGTAGACCAGAAGAAGATGAAGATGAAGCAACGAATGGAATAATACAATTGGAGGAATGCGATCTAATTATAATTAAGGAGTAAAATATAGAAAGGCGAAAGTTTCGAGAATATTTTGCCGGATTACAGGATGTAACTGAAAAGCCTCATGAGATTAATGGAAGATGCACACATTAGGTTATTTTATTACAAATTCATCTGAAAACAATAGATGAATCAATGAATGGAATAATATAATTGGAGAAAAGCGATCTAATTATAATTAAGCAGTAAAATAGACAAACGCGAAAGTTTCGAGAATATTTTGCTTGATTACAGGATGTAACTGAATAGCCTCCCGAGATTAATGGAAGATGCATACATTAAGGTTATTTTCCCACAATTTCATCTGTAAACAATAGATGAAGCAATAAATGGAACAATACAATTGGAGAAATGTTATCTAATTATAATTACGGAGTGAAATAGAGAAACGCGAAAGTTTCGAGCATATTTTGCCGGATTAAAGGATGTAAGTGAATAGCCTCATGAGATTAATGGAAGATGCATACATTAAGGTGATTTTCCCACAATTTCATCTGAAAACAATAGATGAATCAATGAACGGAATATTACAATTGGAGTAAAGCGATCTAATTATAATTAAGGAGTAAAATAGAGAAACTCGAAAGTTTCGAGAATATTTTGCCGGATTGCAGAAATGTAAGTGAATAGCCTCCCGAGATTAATGGAAGATGCACGCATTAAAGTTATTTTCTTACAATTTCATCTGAAATCAATAGATGAAACAATAAATGGAATAATAAAATTAGAGAAATGTTAACTAATTATAATTAAGGAGTAAAATAGAGAAACGGGAAAGTTTCGAGAATATTTTGCCGGATTACAAGATATAACTGAATAGCCTCCTGAGATTAATGGAAGATGCACGCATTAAAGTTATTTTCTTAAAATTTCATCAGAAAAAAATTGATGAATCAGTGAATGGAATTAGAAAATTTGAGAAAAGCGATCTAATTATAATTAAGGGGTAAAATAGAGAAACAGGAAAGTTTCGAGAAGGATATAACTGAATAGCCTCCTGAGATTAATGGAAGATGCACACATTAAGATTATATTATTAATATTTCATCTGAAAACAATTGGTGAATCAGTGAATGGAATAATAAAATTGGAGAAAAGCGATCTAATTATAATTAAGTGGTAAAATAGAGAAACGGGAAAGTTTCGAGAATATTTTGACGGATTACAGAATATAACTGAATTGCCTCCTGAGATTAATGGAAGATGCAAACATTAAGTTTATTTTCTTACAATTATCATCTGAATACAATTGATGAATCAGTGAATGGAATTAGAATATTTGAGAAAAGCGATCTAATTATAATTAAGTGTTAAAATAGAGAAACGGGAAAGTTTCGAGAATATTTTTCCGGATTACAAGATGTAACTTAATAGCCTACCGAGATTAATGGAAGATGCAGATATTAAGGTTATTTTCTTACAATTTCAACTGAAAACAATTGATGAATCAGTGATTGGAATAATAATATTGGATAAAAGCGATCTAATTATAATTAAGGGGTAAAATAGAGAAACGGGAAATTTTCGAGAATATTTTGCAGGATTACAGGATGTAACTGAATATACTCCTGAGATTAATGGAAGATGCACAATTTAATGTTATCTTCTTACAATTTTATCACAAAATCATAGATGAATCAATGAATGGAATAATGCAATTGGAGATAAGCGATCTAATAATAATTAAGGTATAAAATAGACATACGCGAAAGGTTCGAGAATATTTTGCCGAATTACATGATGTAACTGAATAGCCTGCTGAGATAAATGGAAGATGCACACGTTAGGGTTATTTCTTCCAATTTCATCTGAAAACATTAGATGAATCAATGAATGATATAATAGAATTGGAGAAAAGCGATCTAATTTTTATTAAGGAGTAAAATAGAGATACGCGAATGTTTCGAGAATATTTTGCCGGATTACACAATGTAACTTTATAGCCTCCTGAGATTAATGGAAGATGCACACGTTAAGGTTATTTTGTTACAATTTCATCTGGAAACATTAGATGAATCAATGAATGGAATAATACATTTGGAGAAAAGCGATCTAATTAAATTAAGGGTTAAAATAGAGAAACGCGAATGTTTCAAGCATATTTTGCCGGCTTACAGGATGTAACTGAATAGCCTCCAGAGAGTAATGGAAGATGCACACGTTAAGGTTAAGGTTATCTGAAAACAATGGATGAATCAATATATGGAATTATACATTTGGAGAACAGTGATCTAATTATAATTCAGGATTAAAATAGAGAAACGCGAAGGTTTCGAGAATAGTTTGCCGGATTACAGGATGTACCAGAATAGCCTCCTCAGATTAACGGATGATGCACACATTAATGTTATTTTCTTACAATTTCATCTGAAAACAATAAATGAATCAATGAATGGAATAATACAATTGGAGAAAAGCGATCTAATTATAATTAAGGTTTAAAATGTAGAAACCCTAATGTTTCAAGAATATTTTGCCGGATTACAGGATGTAACTGAACAGACTCCTGAGATTAATGGAAGATGCGTACGTTAAGGTTTTTTTCCCACAATTTCATCTGAAAACAATAGATGAATTAATGAATGGAATAATACAATTTTTGAAAAGCGATCTAAGTATAATTAAGGAGTAAAATAGAGAAACGCGAAAGTTTCGAGAATATTTTGCCGGATTACAGGATGTAAGTGAATAGCCTCTTCAGATTAATGGAAGATGCACAAATGAAGGTTATTTTTTTACAATTTCATCCTAAAACAATAGATGAATCAATGAATGGAATAATACAATTGGAGAAAAGCGATCTAATTATAATTAAGGAGTAAAATAGTGAAATTCGAATGTTTCGAGAATATTTTGCCGGATTATAGGATGTAACTGAATAGACTCCTGAGATTAATGGAAGATGCAAACGTTAAAGTTATTTTCCAAAAATTTCATCTGAAAACAATAGATGAATCAATGAATGGAATAATAAAATTGGAGAAAAGCGGTCTAATTATAATTAAGGAGTAAAATAGAGAAACTCGAATGTTTCGAGAATATTTTGCCGGATTACAGGATGTAACTGAATAGACTCCTGAGATTAATGGAAGATGCGCACGTTAAGATTATTTTCCCACAATTACACCTGAAAACAATAGATGTATCAATGAATGGCATAATAAAATTGGAGAAAAGCCTTCTAATTATAATTAAGGAGTAAAATAGAGAAACGCGAATGTTTCGAGAATATTTTGCCGGATTATAGGATGTAACTGAATAGCCTCTTGAGATTAATGGAAGATGCACACATTAAGGTTATTTTCTTACAATTTCATCTGAAAACATTAGATGAATCAATGAATGGATTAATACAATTGGAGAAATGCGATCTAATTATAATTAAGGAGTAAAATAGAGAAACGCGAATGTTTCGAAAATATTTTGCCGGATTACAGGATACATCTGAATATCCTCCTCATTTTATTGGAAGATGCACACGATTAGTTTATTTTCTTACAATTTCATCTGAAAATAATATATGAATCAATGAATGGAATAATATAATTGGAGAAAAGTGATCTAATTATAATTAAGTAGAAAAATAGAGAAACGCGAATGTTTCGGGAATATTTTGCCGGATTACAGGATATAACGAAATAGCCTTGTCATATTAATGGCAGATGCACACGTTAATTTTATATTCTTACAAATTGATCTGAAAAAATTACATGAATGAATGAATGGAATATAAAATCGGAGAAAAGCGATTTAATTATAATTAAGGAGTAAAATCGATATACGTGGATGTTTCGAGTATATTTTCGCGGATTAGAGGATGTAAGTGAAGAACTGCCTTGAGATTAATGGAAGATGCACACATTAAGGTTATTTTCTAACAATATCATCTGAAAACAATAGATGAATCAATGAATGGAATAATACATTTTGAGAAAAGCGGTCTAATTATAATTAAGGTGTAAAATAGAGAAACGCTAATGTTTCGTGAATATTTTGCCGGATTACAGGATGTAACTGAATAGACTCCTGAGATTAATGGAAGATGCACACGTTAAGTTTATTTTCCCACAATTTCATCTGAAAACAATAGATGAATCAATGAATGGAATAATATAATTCGAGAAAAGCGACCTCATTATAATGAAGGAGTAAAATAGAGAAACGCGAATGTTTCGAGAATATTTTGCCGGATTACAGGATGTAAGTGAATACCCTCATGAAATTAATGGAAGATGCACACATTAAGTTTTTTTCTTACAATTTCATCTGACAACAATAGATGAATCAATGAATCGAATAATACTATTGGGAAAAGCGTGTCTAATCATAATTAAGGAGTAAAATAGAGAAACCCGAAAGTTTTGGGAATATTTTGCCGGATTACAGGATGTAAGGGAATAGTCTCTTGAGATTTATCGAAGATGCACACAATATGGTTATTTTCTTACAATTTCATCTGTAAACAATAGATGAATCAATGAATGAAATAATACAATTGGAGGAAAGCGATCTAATTATAATTAAGGAGTTAAATAGAGAAACGCGTATGTTTCGAGAATATTTTGCCGGATTACAGGATGTAACTGAATAGACTCCTGAGATTAATGGAAGATGCACACTTTCAGGTTATTTTCCCACAATTTTATCATAAAACAATAGATGAATTAATGAATGTAATAATACACTTCGAGAAAAGCCATCTAAATATAATTAAGGAGTAAAATAGTGAAATTCGAAATTTTGGGAATATTTTGCCGGATTACAGGATGTAAGTCAATAGCCTCCTGAGATTAATGGAAGATGCATGCATTAAGATTATTTTCCTACAATTTCATCTGAAAACAATAGATGAATGAATTAATGGAATAATACAATTGGAGAAAAGCGATCTAATTATAATTAGGGAGTAAAATAGAGAAACGCGAATGTTTCGACAATATTTTGCCGGATTACAGGATGTAACTGAATAGCCTCCTCAGATTAATGGACGATGTGCACGTTAAGGTTATTTTCTTACTATTTAATCTGAAAACAATAGATGAAGCAATGAATTGATTAATACAATTGGAGAAAAGCGATCTAATTATAATTACGGAGTAATATAGAGAAACGCGAATGTTTCGAGAATATTTTGCCGGATTACACGATCTACCTGAATAGCCTCCTGAGATTAATCGAAGATGCACACATTAAGGTTATTTTCTTACAATTTCATCTGGAAACAATAGATGAATCAATGAATGGAATAATATAATTGGAGAAAAGCGATCTAATTATAATTAAGGATTAAATAGAGAAACGCGAATGTTTCGAGAATATATTGCCGGATTACAGGGTGTCACTGAATAGCTTCCTGAAATTAATGGAAGATGGACACGTTAAGTTTATTTTCTTATAATTTCATCTGAAAACAATATTTGGCACCCTTTAACGAGGGCGAAAAATAAAAGAATGTAAAGAGGAAAGAGGAGAGGTTAAGGACCGAATCGTGAGTGATAAGCAAGAAAGCTCACACGGCTAAGAGACAATGGATAAAAGGATATTTTGATAAGTAACAAATGGCGAAAGAGTGTCATTACAATGACAGGGAAATTCTGAGTGGAAATAGAGGGAAAGAAAAAAGAATCAGATATGTTTTGGTATTGGCTGTGTTATCTACTGATATGAAAACAAACTAGTGGTATGGGAAGACATGTTATTATCAACTACAGATTGGCTGTCCAAAGAAAAAAAATTCAAATGAAAACGTTATTTCGATAAGTGACGAAAAACAGGCAAGTAAATAGACTTTGGACAGATATGAAAAATTAAGGACCACCTACTAGTATCCGTTGACCGATTTTCCTTCGACGGAACATCTTTGGCCTGCGATAAAAAAATTATGTTATCAGAAATATGTACCGAAGGAAAATGAATGGGAACCTAGAAATGTTTTTTTTGTTTCTTCGAGGCGACAGACTGACTGAAACTTTGGAGATGTTTCCTTTCGAGACCGTGTTAAGAAGACCACCCATTCTGATAATTAGCGATAAAATACCTGACGTAAACCACGTGTAGAACAAGAATTATGACCGCCCTTGTTATATTGTCCCGTTCGCGTCCAGAGAAATGATACGGCGATTAAGAGGAAGAAAAGGGAAAGAGATGAGATAATTTTTTTTTTAGTTAAGCAAGATATTTTTTTCTCCCTGAAAAAAAGCCGCGTAGTCGTCCACGCCCGACTGAGACATCATTGGTCGAGTGGTGATCACGTGACGCACGAGGGAGGCTGTTGCAGCCCATCTGGAGGATGAGTAAGAGAGGTTGCTACGAAGATGTGGGGAGGGCAGTTCACGCCCCTCTAAAGTATGATGAGAAGGTGGGAGTGAGGAAATGTTCCCAAAAATGGAAAAAAGTTGGAAATTCCTAACCAGAGAGGTGGATATGTATTTAGAATTATCGAGGAACCACCCCGGCGCCGAGAAACTCACCCCGGTTTTGGTCGGCGCCCATATAAACGAAGCCACAACGAGCAGAGTAGCGTTGAGTCCCAGCAGTTCCCAGCATCAGTCTTCAGTTGAAGCCAGCCTCGCAGATAGCTGACCAAGATTCACGCATATTCCGGACCCCTCTTCAAACCAAGAACAATTATTTTGAAGAGCGACTTAGATCCAGATCACCGAAATAATTTTTTTTGGACTTTCGTCCAAAGACCCACCGAAACACCAATTTCTTAGAGAGCAAACGACTTGAAGTGTTAAAACTTGCCTAGCGGAAAACGACGTGTCACAATCCATAGAACGGGTCGGGAGATAGATGCAGTCCTATGTATCGAACAACTAGACATAAAGTTTGTTACCTTTTTCTTTGATACTTTGAACTTTTGAGTTTTCATTTTATTGTCTTTTATGCATATTTGTGTGGTATCACCCCCGTTGAACTCGGTTTGCAGTACGGCCCCGACGACTGATTGATTTCCTCTGCCTAGATCAATTCACAACGTGGGTAGGCAGACTGGGAATCAAAGTAGTTACTTCGGTAACCATGCGTTGGAAGCGAGTTGGGAACGACGAGGCTGATATCAAATCTAACCAGATTCCCACCCGAATCACCAAAAGGTTAGAACGTCACATTTGGAGCAGCGACACCCGAACGGAGCAGCGAGAAGCGAACAGCTGGCGCCGCGGCGAGGACGTCACAATTGGTGCTGTTTAGGGACGTCACAGTTGGTGCCGTGATAGACTATGATAGAACGTCACGGTTGGCGCTGCGACCAGGGGACGACGTCACAACTGGTGCCGAGACCACAGGATAGGACCCTAGAACAGCCACTGCCACAATTAGTACCGTGACAGCAGGACAGGGTCCTGGATCGACCGCTGTTGCTGAGGAATTTCGAATAGGACTCAAAACGACCCGGGACCGAGAGGAACGAGAACAGAATCGTCTGTAATGTAGGACACTTTGCTTGATTTCTCAACCTCGATTGTTGCTGCGTAGATTGTCTTTCTCTTTAAATATGTCGGACTATGATTCAGATAGAACAGTGGGGGGATGAAGAGGGGGTAAGACAAGAGTTGTCAGCTGACCTGAGAAAGTTGTTGGGTGGACCGAGGGTCCCAGCATTTGACAGCAGTGGGAAAGATTTCAAAAACTGGCTGGCAATCCTGGAGAAGAGCCGAATTATATATGAACTCACAGATCAGGAGACCGTGTATCTGGCATATGATGCTACAAAGGAAAAGCCTCTGAGTTTATGAAGGAGCTCTTGGAGAGTCAACCCCACTTGTCTTGGGAAAGATTAAAGGGACTATTGACCAAGGAATTCACCGACGAGGACACGGCTATAGAGACCATGAGGGCCGTCTTAAAGCTGACACAGCTGCGGGACGAAAACCCTGGTGAATTGGGGGCCCGAGCGGGGAAACTGTAATCATTGGCCTTCCCAGAAGTGCTTAGAGACAATGCGGTCATGCAGGCCCAGTTAGCAGACCTGTATGTGGAGGCCCTAAGTGACGAGCGTGTTCGTCACGACGTGCCGAAAGAGGGGCCGGTGAGACTATCGGCAGCAATAGAGCTGGCCAAGGAAAGCCAGGGCGTATGGGAAAAGGTGAAAAGGTGTGGAAGGAACCAGATATTAAGTCAAGAGGTCGGAAAAAGGGGGAAAGGCGGAAGACCCTCCGCGTGGAATCGGAGGGTCAAGCTAGAAGTAGATCAGCCTGAGGTGTGGGAAGAAGACCCCAATAGAAAGGCATGGTCAACCAGGCATGGATTTTATAATCCCACGCCGGGTAGATACGGGCTGGTCTGCTGGACTTGTGGGCATGAGGACCACAGAGCGGTGGTATGTCCGACAAAGTGGGGTTTTCCCCCAGACTTCGAACAGGACAGGTGTGGAAAGAGAGGACACCTGGCCAAGTGGTGCGAGCTGAGAAAAGGCGCCTCACCGATATTAACAAAGAAGGCCAAGCCCAAGAGACAAGACCAGGGAAAAGCCAGCGGGCCAACCCGGAATTAAGAGGGAGGGTGGCCCAGTTAAAAAGAAGGGAAATAAAAGCTTGGACCAGTGGTCGGGCGAGCCGCTTGGGTAGAGGATAGGTCCCCTCCTGGAGTAAACGAGAGGTTAGCACAGTTGAAGCGAAAAAGAGCAAAATGTTGGACATGTCGTCAGATGGGCCACTTTGCGGCGAACTGTCCGGCAAGAAGGTGCTGGTTTTGTAGGAGACCAGGGCACTTGAAAAGAAGCTGTATCCTTAGGAACAGCCGCGGGAGACTGGGAGAGGTCCAGCCGGGCCCGCCCAGATGCGAAATGCGCAGAACTCCCCTCCCCGTGAGAATAATGAAGGTGATTTATTGCTGCCGGCGCCTATGGCTGGGATGACCCAAGGGTTGGGGCCCAGGAAGAGGAAAGCCCAAGTGTTCTCTTCGCTGACGCAAGAGAAGGAGCTATCCTGTAGAGCAGAGATAGGGGGTAAGGCGATGAAAGCTCTGGTAGACACAGGAGCATCTGTGTCATTGCTGAGAGAGGAAGCATACAGGCGGGTGAAACGGAAGAGTAGGTTACGGGAAGCGGACATAGAGGTCACGCAAGCAGATGGAAACCCCCTGAAGATAAAAGGGATGGTGAGGCTCCCTGTGAGGATTGGGAAATTAAGAAGCACCCAAAATTTTTACGTAACCCCCGACCTGTGTACGGAGGCAATCTTGGGAGAAGATTGGCTCCGGAACCAGAGGGCCAAGATAGAGATCAACCCCACTGTGCTGATAGTGAATGGCGAGAGAACGCCATTGGGATGCCCACCGCAAGAAGATATAACAATAGTGGTGGAGGAAGATGTAAAGCTACCCCCTAGAACGGCGGTGTCGGGAAAGGGTAGGTTAATGTCAGGGAAGAAAATAGGAAAAGGACCCCTGCAGTTGGTCCCTGTGGAAGGGAAGGGCCTAGAAGAGAATGAGGTAACTCTGTGTGAGACGGTGGTGGAGGCAGCTGAATTAGTGCCCATTATGATGGTGAACCAGGCCCAAAAGACTATAAAGGTTAGGAGAGGGAAAGCGAGAGGGAAAGCGCTAACCCTACGGACTGTGAATCGGGTGAGATTCGAAGAGGAACGAAGAAAACTTGTAGAGCAAACAGAAGGAATAGTGGACGAAGATATATTAGCACCGGATCAATTTAGAACCAGGGTGTGAGGTCTGCTGAGGGATAATCGAGATGTGGTAGCCCAGTCAGACAAGGAATTGGGCCAGACCCACACAGTCAAAATGAAAATCGACACCGGAGATCACCCCCCTGTGAAATTAAAACCCTACCGGACACCTATTCATAAAAGACCCCTTGTAGAAGAGGCAGTAGAAGAGATGTTGGAAGCTGGGATGATCGAAAGATCGATCTCCCCTTGGAGCTTCCCAATCGTAATAAGAGGTAAGAAAGATGGCGGGCACCGTTTTTGTGTAGATTTTAGGAAACTGAATTCTATATCGAAGCCGTTGGCAGTGACATTGCCACTAATAGATGACATATTGGCATTATTAGGGAAGGCAAAGTACTTCTCTATGTTGGACTTGAGGTCCGGGTATTGGCAGGTAGCCCTTGATGAGGCTGACAAGGAGAAGGCCGCATTTGCGTGTCACCTAGGACTGTTTCAGTTCAGGGTGATGCCATTCGGTTTAGCTAATGCCCCGGGAATCTTCCAACAGCTGATGTCAATAGTGTTAGGAGGATACGAGAGCTTTGCCATGGCATATTTGGACGATATCTTAATATTTTCGGAGACAGTAGAACAACACTTTTTCCATCTAAAACAAGTGTTGGGAAGGTTAAGAAAACACGGCTTAAAATTGAAATTGTCGAAGTGTCAGTTTCTGAAGGAGGAGACTAGATATTTGGGCTTTGTTATAAACGGAGACGGTATTAAACCCGACATGGATAAGGTGAAAGTCATAAGGGAAATGCCAGAACCTAAGACAGTGAGACAGGTAAGAGGTTTTATAGGTGCTATAGGTTACTACCGACGCTTCGTCCCGGCATTTTCGAGAATTGCCATACCACTAGTAGCCCTGACGAAGAAATACGCTAGGTTCAAGTGGACAGAGGATTGTCAACAGGCATTTGATACGTTAAAAGAACAGTTGACAGCCGACCCACTGCTGACGTACCCAGACCTCAGCAAGCCCATGGTACTATACACTGATGCTAGTGAGCAGTGTGTAGGAGCAGTTCTTACCCAGCCGTGTCCCGATAAAGAAGGACCAGTGCCAGGCATACCAGAGGAAGTACCGATATACTTTCTCTCTCATAAGCTCTCAGAGGCACAACAGAGATGGCCAGTAATAGAAAGAGAAGCATATGCTATCATGTATGCTCTCCAAAAACTGGACTACTACTTGAATGGTGCGGTCTTTACTGTAAAAACAAACCACAAACCTCTGCAGTACCTATTGCAGGCAGAGTGGACAAATAATAAGAAGATTCAACAGTGGGCACTTAAGTTAAGTGGCTACCACTTTAAGATAGAGTATTTGGCAGGGAAAGAAAACACGGGCGCAGATTTACGCTCAAGAATACCGAAACAACTGGAAGAAAGATCTGTAAAATAGAGCAGGGAGTAGATGATAAAGCCTATAGAATAGGAGTAATTAACTCTAATAAGCTAAAAGATCGCCCTATGTTAGAATCGGACGAAGAAGGGGACACACAGATAATAACCGATCCCTACTGGACAGAAGGAATTGAGAAGGAGCAGGCAGACAGTTAAATAGCTGCCCTGAGAGAAAAGGTGAAGGCAGGAGAGACCACCAAGTATGCCATAATAGAGGAAAGGCTGTATTATCTCTCAGGCAGGGATGAAGAAGTCAAGCCCAAGTTGTATGTGCCCAAAAGTTTAATACCAGAGGTATTGGAACAGTGCCACGAGGGGTTGGGTCACATGGGAATTGATAGGTCATGTGATCTAATAGGAAGAAAGTACTATTGGCCCAGATTGTACGGAGAGGTCACTAACTATGTTCGGAGCTGCGTAGTGTGCCAGTCGCAGAGCAGAAGGCAGGAAATGGCACCATTGGAGGAGACGGACGTGCCGAACTTCCCCTTCGAGAAAGTGAGTATGGATGTATCAGGACCATATGGGGAAACTGCGCAGGGAAACAACGACATAGTGAGTTTTGTCGATTGGCTAATAAATTGGCCTGATGCATTTGCAGTACCAGACAAGAAGGCTAGAACTGTGGCCGGTTTGATAATATGTGAAATCTTCCCTAGGTATGGCGCCCCTGAGCAGTTGGTAACAGATAATGGCACGGAGAATGTAAACAGCATAATGAGAGAAGTGCTGACAGGTTTGAATATAGGGCATGTAAAAACATCTCCATATCACCCCCAAGGAAATGCTAAAGTGGAAAGGTTTCATAGAACCTTAGGAGATATATTGGCCAAGCTGGTCAGAGAGAACACTGGAAACTGGGACTTGTATTTGACACAGGCTCTGGCGGCCGTGAGGTTTACGATAAACGAAACCTCCAGATTTTCTCCTTACTTTATGTTGTTTGGCAGAGACGTGGTCCTGCCTGTTGATAACCTATTGAAGCCCCGAAGAAAGTATATGGGAGAAGATCATCATCAGCTGTTGCTAGAACAACAACATAAAATATTTGTTCAGGCCAGAAGAAGAATAAAGAGGGCCCAGAAGAAAAGAAATGAGAGAGTGAATGCTGAAAGAAAGGTAGTAGAATTGAAGGTTGGAGACCCTGTCTACTATAAAATCCACCAGAGAGAAGGAAAGCTTGACCAAAGATGGGAACCGTACTACCGGATAGAAGAGCAGACGGGTCCAGTATCATATGTAATATGGGATCAAGTGGCAGGACGATCAAGGAGGATCCATGCCAATGATCTAAAGAAGGCTGAAATAGCTAACCTGGAAATGAGCGAGCCGAGGCCTAAGAAGACAAGGACAAGCAGGGTAACTCTGGTTGAACCGGAAGAAATGGAGACGGAGGAAGATTCCGAAGAAAATGAGGAGATAGATCGACTTGGCCAGATAAACGAATCGATCCGAGTGACGGGGTTGGAACCCTCGGCGGATATCAGCGGTGTTCAGTCGTCGACTGAATCGGCGCAGAGAAGACTTTGCGAGGTCGCCATCGCACCCCCATGTCCAAATGAAAGGAAGAGAAAGACGAGGAGATCCAATCAAGCAGACAAGGGCTCTAAAAAGATGCACCCTGAACAGGACGAGGGGCCCAGCGAGTGGGAGGAAGAGGATCAAATACCCCTTTCCCAGCTCAAGGAAAAGCTAAGGAAGCGGAGAGATCTAGACATAGAGTCAGGAGGTATTAAAGACGTCCAAGGCGAGGACTCTAAACAGAAGGAAGAATCAGGGGAGGAAGAAGAGGACAAAACACCTCCTAGACGGGAATTAAACACAGAGGGAAGGTTAGAGGTTGAGCAGGGACCACCTCGGAAGATGAGATCAAGAAGGGTGAAGAACCCCAAATCTCAGTAGAACAAAGAAGGCTGTGCAGAATAGAAACAGTCGGTGTCGAAAGGTAACGACACTGGCTCATCCAAAAACCTGCTGGCTGACTGTGGTGGATGTGGATGGAGGGGATGGAGTCGCGGGCTGCATCTCACGAAGGACGGAAGAAGATTATTGGCATTGCTGACTGGCCATCAGTGGTGTCATGAAGTACGACCTTTGGGAGTGGGCGCCACGCACATCTGTCCGGGCCATTCTGTCTGCTAGGAGTTAGTTAGAGGAGGGAAGAGCTGAACGTAGTAAGAAATTATGGAATAATTCAGTAAAGAACTGAGCAAAACTGAATGGTTATGAAGAATAAAAACAGGAGAATCTTGTTGCAGGAAAGATCAAAATGAAAGGGTTGATGGTGATCATGATGATGATAGTAGCTACACGAATGGTAGCAAGGTACAAGGTAGAAACAGAATACATAGCTTTAAATTCGGTGAGAACAAAATTCATGTTGCTAACAGCTGAAGAAGCTAGAAAGTGTAGAGATGATGCTCTAGGGAATTGTACCTCGTTAAGCCCTATCTATATAACTGGTAACCGCAAAATGTGCACACTAGAATTGTTTGAAGGGAAGAGAGAAGGAATTAAGAGAACCTGCCAAGTGGAGGTATTAGCAAACACGGCATTACCACAAGCTATCAGTGTTTCAGACGGGGTGTGGGCAGTAGTCACACAGAAACCTATCAGCTTGACTAGGGTGTGTGGGGGAGAGTCCACAAGGACATAAGGAGTAAGGCCACCATTATCCCTGTTAAAGTTACCCATGGGATGTTCGGCATTTGGGATATCTATGTCCTTACCCACCATATTACCAGGAAGAAGAAAGATATGAAGAGAAAGATTCAATCATAGAAATGATTCGCAGAGGCTTAGTCAATTGTACAGAATTATGGGAGCCAATAGTGAAGGGATTCTCCAATGTTACCTTGAATAAAATGCCAGAACTAATGAAGCCGATAGAAAAGATCGATATGGATCAATTGAGGGACAAGTTAAGTGCGTTGGGAAATGAAGGTATAGCTTGGTAAGGCGATGAGCAGATCGCGATAAGTTGGTCAATAGTGATGGTTACATTCATAGTTATAAACATCGAGGGTATAGTAGTATGGAAGATTAAGAGTAAGAGGAGATTAACGAACGACAATCCAATGCGCATGCAGCAACTCGAGAGGGAGATGCCGAGCAGTGTTCCTTACTCATACAGAATCGGCGAAGAAATTGCAGGAAGACCAGCGGAGGAGGCTGGCGTGAGACCGCCATGTGTGGCGGAAAAACCTACCAAGCGTAGAGGAAAACATTGACCAAGAACAAGCCATAGTAACCACATCTGCAACCACAGGCACACGCACACATTACATTACATATAGAATAGAGGAACTTGAAAAAGAACATTATATTGCATGTAGAACAGAAGAACTTGAAAGAGAACATTACATTTGCATGAAGAACAGAAGATGAAAAAGAACATTACATTGCATGTAGAACAGAAGAACTTGAAAGAGAACATTACATTTGCATGTAGAACAGAAGAAGATGAAAAAGAACATTACATTGCTAGTAGACCAGAAGAAGATGAAGATGAAGCAAAGATTGGAATAATACAATTGGAGGAAAGCGATCTAATTATAATTAAGGAGTAAAATATAGAAACGCGAAAGTTTCGAGAATATTTTGCCGGATTACAGGATGTAACTGAAAAGCCTCCTGAGATTAATGGAAGATGCACACATTAAGGTTATTTTCTTACAAATTCATCTGAAAACAATAGATGAATCAATGAATGGAATAATACAATTGGAGAAAAGCGATCTAATTATAATTAAGCAGTAAAATAGAGAAACGTGAAAGTTTCGAGAATATTTTGCCTGATTACAGGATGTAACTGTATAGCATCATGAGATTAATGGAAGATGCATACATTAACGTTATTTTCCCACAATTTCATCTGAAAACAATGGATGAAGCAATGAACAGAATATTACAATTGAAGTAAAGCGATCTAATTATAATTAAGGGGTAAAATAGAGAAACTGAAAAGTTTCGAGAATATTTTGCCGGATTGCAGAAATGTAAGTGAATAGCCTCCCGAGATTAATGGAAGATGCATACATTAACGTTATTTTCACACAATTCCATCTGAAAACAATACATGAAGAAATAAATGGAATAATACAATTGGAGAAATGTTATCTAATTACAATAAAGGAGTAAAACAGAGAAACGCGAAAGTTTCGAGCATATTTTGCCGGATTAAAGGATGTAAGTGAATAGCCTCCTGAGATTAATGGAAGATGCATACATTAAAGTGATTTTCCCACAATTTCATCTGAAAACAATAGATGAATCAATGAATGGAATAATACAATTGGAGAAAAGCGATCTAATTATAATTAAGGAGTAAAATAGAGAAACGGGAAAGTTTCGAGAATATTTTTCCGGATTATAGGATGTAATTGAATAGGGTCATGAGATTAATGGAAGATGCAAACATTAAGGTTATGTTCCCACAATTTCATCTGAAAACAATGGATGAAGCAAAGAACGGAATATTACAATTGGAGTAAAGCGATCTAAATATAATTAAGGAGTAAAATAGAGAAACGGGAAAGTTTCGAGAATATTTTGCCGGATTGCAAAAATGTAAGAGAATAGACTCCCGAGATTAATGGAAGATGCATACATTAAGGTTATTTCCCACAATTTCATCTGAAAACAATAGATTAATCAATGAATGGAATAATACAATTGGAGAAAAGCGATCTAATTATAATTAAGGGGTAAAATAGAGAAACGCGAAAGTTTCGAGAATATTTTGCCGGATTACAGGATGTAACTGAATAGCCTCTTAATTTAATGGAAGATGCACACATTCAGGTTATTTTCTTTCAATTTCATCTGAAAACAATTGATGAATCAGTGAATGGAATAATAAAATTGGAGAAAAGCGATCTAAATATAATTAAGGGGTAAAATAGAGAAATTTGAAAGTTTCGAGAATATTTTGCCGGATTACAGGATGTAACTGAATAGCCTCCTGAGATTAATGGAAGATGCACACATTAAGGTTATTTTCTGACAATTTCATCTGAAAACAATTGATGAATCAGTGAATGGAATAATACAATTGGAGAAAAGCGATCTAATTATTATTAAGGGGTAAAATAGAGAAACGTGAAAGTTTCGAGAATATTTTGCCTGATTACAGGATGTAACTGAATAGCATCATGAGATTAATGGAAGATGCATACATTAAGGTGATTTTCCCACAATTTCATCTGAAAACAATAGATGAATCAATGAATGGAATAATACAATTGGAGAAAAGCGATCTAATTATAATTAAGGAGTAAAATAGAGAAACGGGAAAGTTTCGAGAATATTTTTCCGGATTATAGGATGTAATTGAATAGGGTCATGAGATTAATGGAAGATGCAAACATTAAGGTTATGTTCCCACAATTTCATCTGAAAACAATGGATGAAGCAAAGAACGGAATATTACAATTGGAGTAAAGCGATCTAAATATAATTAAGGAGTAAAATAGAAAAACGGGAAAGTTTCGAGAATATTTTGCCGGATTGCAGAAATGTAAGTGAATAGACTCCCTAGATTAATGGAAGATGCATATATTAAGGTTATTTCCCACAATTTCATCTGAAAACAATAGATTAATCAATGAATGGAATAATACAATTGGAGAAAAGCGATCTAATTATAATTAAGGGGTAAAATAGAGAAACGCGAAAGTTTCGAGAATATTTTGCCGGATTACAGGATGTAACTGAATAGCCTCTTAATTTAATGGAAGATGCACACATTAAGGTTATTTTCTTTCAATTTCATCTGAAAACAATTGATGAATCAGTGAATGGAATAATAAAATTGGAGAAAAGCGATCTAAATATAATTAAGGGGTAAAATAGAGAAATTTGAAAGTTTCGAGAATATTTTGCAAGATTACAGGATGTAACTGAATAGCCTACTGAGATTAATGGAAGATGCACACATTAAGGTTATATTTTTACAATTTCATCTGAAAACAATTGATGAATCAATGAATGGAATAATAAAATTGGAGAAAAGCGATATAATTATAATTAAGGGGTAAAATAGAGAAAGTCGAAAGTTTCGAGAATATTTTGCCAGATTACCGGATGTCACTGAATAGCCTCCTGAGATTAATGGAAGATGCACACATTAAGGTTATTTTCTTACAATTTCATCTGAAAACAATTGATGAATCAATGAATGGAATAACACAATTGGAGAAAAGCGATCTAATTATAATTCTGGGGTAAAATAGAGATACGCGAAAGATTCGCCAATATTTTGCCGGATTACAGGATGTAACTGAATAGCCTACCGAGATTAATGGAAGCTGCACACATTAAGATTATTTTCTTACAATTTCATTTGAAAACAATTGATGAATCAGTGAATGGAATAATAAAATTGGAGAAATGCGATCTAATTATAATTAATGGGTAAAATAAAGAAACGCGAAAGTTTCTAGAATATTTTGCCGGATTACAGGATTTTACTGTTAACTTCCTGAGATTTCTGGAAGATGCACACATTAAGGTAATTTTCTCACAATTTCATCTGAAAACAATTGATGAATCAATGATTGGAATAATACAATTGGAGAAAAGCGATCTAATTATAATTAAGGGGTAAAAAAGAGAAACGCGAAAGTTTCGAGAATATTTTGCGGGCTTACACTATGTAACTGAATAGCCTCTTAATTTAATGGAAGATGCACACATTAAGGTTATTTTCTGACAATTTTATCTGAAAACAATTGATGAATCAGTGAATGGAATAATAAAATTTGAGAAAAGCGATCTAAATATAATGACGGAGTAAAATAGAGAAACGCGAAAGTTTCGAGAATATTTTCCCGGATTACAGGATGTACCTTATTAGCCTGCTGAGATTAATGGAAGATGCATACATTAAGGTAATTTTCTTTCAATTTCATCTGAAAACAATTGATGAATCAGTGAATGCAATAATAAATATGGAGAAAAGCGATCTAATTATAATTAAGGTGTAAAATAGAGCAACGCGGAAGTTTAGAGAATATTTTGCCGGGTTACAGGATGTAACTGAATAGTCTCCTGAGATTAATGGCAGATGCACACATTAAGGTTATTTTCTGACCATTTCATCTGAAAACAATTGATGAATCAGTGAATGGAATAATACAATTGGAGAAAAGCGATCTAATTATAAGTAAGGGTTAAAATAGAGAAACGCGAAAGTTTCGAGAATATTTTTCCGGAATACAGGATGTAACTGAATAGCCTGCTGAGATTAATGGAAGATACACACAATAAGGTTATTTTCTTACAATTTCATCTGAAAACATTTGATGAATCAGTGAACGGAATATTAAAATTGGAGAACAGCGATCTATTTATAATTAAGGGGTAAATTACAGAAACGCGAAAGTTTCGAGAATATTTTGCCGGATTACAGGATGTAACTCAATAGCCTCCGGAGATTAATGGAAGATGCACACATTAAGGTTATTTTCTCACAATTTAATCTGAAAACAATTAATGGAAGATGCACACATTAAGGTCAAATTCTGACAATTTCATCTGAAAGCAATTGACGAATCAGTGAATAGAATAATAATATTGGAGAAAAGCGATCTAATTATAATTAAGGGGTAAAATATAGAAACGCGGAAGTTTCTAGTATCATTTGCCGGATTACAGGATGTAACTGAATAGCCTGTGAGATTAATGGAAGATGCACACATGAAGGTTATTTTCTTACAATTTCATCTGAAAACAATTGAATCAGTGAATGGAATAATAAAATTGGAGAAAAGCGATCTAATTATAATTCATGGGTAAAATAGAGAAACGCGAAAGTTTCGAGAATATTTTACCGGATTACAAGATATAACTGAATAGCCTCCTGAGATTAATGCAAGATGCACACATTAAGGGTATTTTCTTAATATTTCATCTGAAAACAATTGGTGAATCAGTGAATGAAATAATAAAATTGGAGAATAGCTTTCTTATTATAATTAAGCGGTAAAATAGAGAAACGCGAAAGTTTCGAGAATATTTTGCCGGGTAACAGGATGTAACTGAATAGCCTGCTGAGATTAATGTAAGACGAACACATGAAGGTTATTTTCTTACAATTTCATCTGTAAACAAATGATGAATCAATGTATGGAATAATAACATTGGAGAAAAGCGATCTAATTATAATTAAGGGGTGAAATAGAGAAACGCGAAAGTTTCGTGAATATTTTGCCGGATTACAGGATATAACTGAATAGCCTCCTCAGATTAATGGAAGATGCACACATTAAGGTTATTTTCTTACAATTTCATCTAAAAACAATTGAAAAATCAGTGAATGGAATAATAAATTTGGAGAAAAACGATCTAATTATGATTAAGGGGTAAAATACAGAAACGCGAAAGTTTCGAGAATATTTTGCCGGATCTCCGGATGTAACAGAATAGCCTCCTGAGATTAATGGAAAATGAACACATTAAGGTTAATTTCTTACAATTTCATCTGAAAACAATTGAAAAATCAGTGAATGGATTAATAAAATTGGAGAAAAGCGATCTAATTATAATTAAGGGGTAAAATAGAGAAACTCTAAAGTTTCGAGAATATTTTGCAGGATTACAGGATGTAACTGAATAGACTTCTGAGATTAATGGAAGATGCACACATTATGGTTATTTTCTTACAATTTCTTCTGAAAACAATTGATGAATCAATGAATGGAATAATAAAATTTGAGAAAAGCGGTCTAATTATAATTAAGGGGTAAAATCGAGAAACGCGAAAGTTTTGTGAATATATTGCAGGATTACAGGATGTAAGTGAATAGCCTTCTGAGATTAATGGAACATGCACACATTAAGTTTATTTTCTTACAATTTCATCAGAAAACAATTGATGAATCAGTTAATGGAATAGTAAAATTGGAGAAAAGCGATATAATTATTATTAAGGGGTAAAAAATAGAAACGAGAAAGTCGGGTGAATATATTGCCGGATTAGAGGATGTAACTGTATAGCCTCCTGAGATTACTGGAAGATGCCCACATTAAGTTTATTTTCTTACAATTTCATCAGAAAACAATTGATGAATCAGTTAATAGAATAATAAAATTGGAGAAAAGCGATCTAATTATAACTAAAGGGTAAAATAGAGAAACGCGAAAGTTTCGAGAATATTTTGCCGGATTGCGTATATAACTGAATAGCCTCCTGAGATTAATGGAAGATGCACACATTAAGGTTTTGTTCTTACAATTTTATCTTAAAAAAATTGATGAATCAGTGAATGGAATAATAAAATTGGAGAAAAGCGATCTAATTGTAATTAAGGGGTAAAATAGGGAAACGCTAAAGTGTCGAGAATATTTACCGGATTACAGGATGTAACTGAATAGACTACTGAGGGAAATGGAAGTTGCACACATTAAGTTTATTTTCTTACAATTTCATCTGAAAACAATTGATGAATCAATGAATGAAATAATAAAATTGGAGAAAAGCGATCTAATTAAAATGAAGGGGTAAAATAGAGAAACCCGAAAGTTGCGTGAATATATTGCCGGATTACAGGATGTAACGGAATAGCCTACTGAGGATAATGGAAGATGCAAACATTAAGGTTATTTTCTTACAATTTCATCTGAAAACAATTGATGAATCAATGAATGGAATAATAATATTGTAGAAAAGCGATCTAATTAAAATTAAGGGGTAAAATAGAGAAACGCTAAAGTTTCGAGAATATAATGCCGGATTACAGGATGTAACTGAATAGCCTCCTCCGATTAATGGAAGATGCACACATTAAGGTTCTTTTTTTACAATTTCATCTGAAATCAATAGATGAATCAATGAATGGAATAATACAATTGGAGAAAAGCGATCTAATTATAATTAAGGAGTAAAATAGAGAAACGGGAAAGTTTCGAGAATATTTTTCCGGATTATAGGATGTAATTGAATAGGGTCATGAGATTAATGGAAGATGCAAACATTAAGGTTATGTTCCCACAATTTCATCTGAAAACAATGGATGAAGCAAAGAACGGAATATTACAATTGGAGTAAAGCGATCTAAATATAATTAAGGAGTAAAATAGAAAAACGGGAAAGTTTCGAGAATATTTTGCCGGATTGCAGTATATAACTGAATAGCCTCCTGAGGTTAATGGAAGATTCACACATTAAGTTTATTTTCTAAAAATTTCATCAGAAAACAATTTATGAATCAGTGAATGGAATAATAAAATTCGTGAAAAGCGATCCAATTATAATTAAGGGGTAAAATAGAGAAACGCCGAAGTTTCGAGAATATTTTGCCGGATTACAGGATGTTACTGAATAGCCTTCTGAGATTAATGGAAGATGCACACATTAAGGTTATTTTCTTACAATTTCATCAGAAAACAAATGATGAATCAGTGAATGGAATAATAAAATTGGAGAAAAGAGATCTATTTATAATTAAGGCGTAAAATATAGAGACGCGAAAGTTTCTTGAATATTTTTCCGGATTACAGGATGTAACTGAATAGCCTCCTGAGATTAATAAATGATGCACACAATAAGTTTATTTTCTTACAATTTCATCTGAAAACAATTGATGAATCAGTGAATGGAATAATAAAATTGGAGAAAAGGGATCTAATTATAATTAAGGGGTAAAATATAGAAACGCGAAAGTTTCGTGAATATTTTTCCGGATTACATGATGTAACTGAATAGCCTCCTGAGATTAATAAATGATGCACACATTAAGGTTATATTCTTACAATTGCATCTGAAAACAATTGATGAATCAGTGAATGGAATAATAAAATTGGAGAAAAGCGATCTAATTATAATTAAGGGGTAAAATATAGAAACGCGAAAGTTTAGAGAATATTTTTCCGGATTACAGGATGTAACTGAATAGCCTCCTTAGATGAATGGAAGATGCACACAATAAGGTTGTTTTCTTACAATTTCATCTGAAAACAATTGATGAATAAGTGAATGGAATAATAAAATTGGAGAAAAGCTATCTAATTATAATTAAGGGGTAAAATACAGAAACGCGAAAGTTTCGAGAGTATTTTGCCGGATTACACTATGTAACTGAATAGCCGCCTGAGATTAATGGAAGATGCACACATTAAGGACATTTTATTAATATTTCATCTGAAAACAATTGGTGAATCAGTGAATGGAATAATAAAATTGGAGAAATGCGATCTAATTATAATTAAGAGGTAAAATAGAGAAACACGAAAGTTTCGAGAATATTTTGCCGGATTACAGGATATAACTGAATAGCCTCCTCAGATTAGTGGAAGATGCACACTTTAAGGTTATCTTCTTACAATTTCATATGAAAACATTTGAAAAATCAGTGAATGGATTAAAATTTGGAGAAAAGCGATCTAATTATAATTAAGATTGAAAATAGAGAAACGCCTAAGTTTCGAGAATATTTTGCCGGATTACAGGATGTAACTGAATAGCCTCCTGAGATTAATGAAATATGCACACATTAAGGTAATTTTCTGACAATTTCATATGTAAATACTTGATGAATCTGTGAATGGAATAATAATTTTGGAGAAAATCGATCTAATTATAATAAAAGGGTAAATTGGAGAAACGCGAGAGTTTCGCGAATATTTTGGGGGATTACAGGATATAACTGAATAGCCTCCTGAGATTAATGGAAGATGCACAGATTAAGGTTATTTTATTTATATTTCATCTGAAAACAATTGATGAATCAATGAATGGAATAATAAATTTGGTGAAAAGCGACATAATTATAATTAATGTGTAAAATAGAGAAACGCGAAAATTTCGAGAATATTTTGCTGGATTACAGGATGTAACTGAATAGCCTCCTGAGATTAATGGAAGATGCACATATTAAGTTTATTTTCTGTCAATTTCATCTGAAAACAATTGATGAATCAATGAATGGAATAATAAAATTGGAGAAAAGCGATCTAATTATAATTAAGTGGTAAAATAGAGAAACGCGAATGTTGCGTGAAAATATTGCCGGATTACAGCATGTAACTGAATAGTCTCCTGAGATTAATGGAAGATTCACACAATAAGTTTATTTTCTTACAATCACATCTGAAAAAAATTGATGAATCAATGAATGGAATAATAAAATTGGAGAAAAGCGATCTAATTATAATTAAGGGATAAAATAGAGAAACGCTAAAGTTCTGAGAATATTTTGCCAGTTATAGAATGTAACTGAATAGCCTCCTGATATTAATGTAAGTTGCACACATTAAGGTTATTTTCTAACAATTTCATCAGAAAACATTTGATGAATCAGTGAATGGAATAATAAAATTTGAGAAAAGAGATCTTACTATAATTAAGGGGTAAAATAGAGAAACGCTAAAGTTTCGAGAATATTTTGCCGGAATACAGGATGTAACTGAATAGCCTCCTGAGATTAATGGAAGATGCACACATTAAGGTTATTTTCTTTCAATTTCATCTGAAAACAATTGATGAATCAGTGAATGGAATAATAAAATTGGAGAAAAGCTATCTAATTATAATTAATGTGTAAAATAGAGAAGCGCGAAAGTTGCGTGAATAAATTGCCGGATTACAGGATGTAACTGAATAGCCTCCACAGATTACTGGAAGATGCACACATTAAGGTTATTTTCTTACAATTTCATCTGAATACAATTGATGAATAAATGAATTGAACAATAAAATTGGAGAAAAGCGATCTAATTATAATTAAGGGGTAAAATAGAGACACGCGAAAGTTTCGAGAATATTTTTCCGGTTTAGAAGTTGTAAAGGAATTGCCTCCAGAGATTAATAGAAGATGCACACATTAAGGTTATTTTCTTACAATTTCGTCTGAAAACAATTGATGAATCAATGAATGGATTAATGAAATTGGAGAAAAGCGATCTAATTATAATTAAGGGGTAAAATAGAGAAACGCGAAAGTTTCGTGAATATTTTGCCGGTTTACAGGATATAACTGAATAGCCTCCTGAGATTAATGGAAGATGCACACATTAACGTTATTTTCTTACAATTTCATCTGAAAACAATTGATGAATCAGAGAATGGAATAATAAATTTGGAGAAAAGCGATCTAATTATAATTAAGTGGTAAAATAGAGAAACGCGAAAGTTTCGAGAATATTTTGCCGGATTACAGGATGAAACTGAATAGCCTCCTGAGATTAACGCAAGATGCACACATTAAGGTTATTTTCTTACAATTTCACCTGAAAACAATTGATGAATCAGTGAATGGAATAATAAAATTGGAGAAAAGCGATCTAATTATAATTAATGGGTAAAATAGAGAAACGTGAAAGTTTCGAGAATATTTTGCAAGTTACAGGACGTAAATGAATAGCCTCATGTGATTAATGGAAGATGCACACATTAAGGTTATTTTCTTACAATTTCATCTGAAAACAATTGATGAATAAATGAATTGAACAATAAAATTGGAGGAAAGGGATATAATTATAATTAAAGGGGTAAAATAGAGAAACGCGAAAGTTTCGAGAATATTTTGCCGGTTTAGAGGTTGTAAAGGAATTGCCTCCAGAGATTAATAGAAGATGCACACATTAAGGTTATTTTCTTACAATTTCCTCTGAAAACAATTGATGAATCAATGAATGGATTAATGAAATTGGAGAAAAGCGATCTAATTATAATTAAGGGGTAAAATAGAGAAACGCGAAAGTTTCGTGAATATTTTGCCGGTTTACAGGATATAACTGAATAGCCTCCTGAGATTAATGGAAGATGCACATATTAACGTTATTTTCTTACAATTTCATCTGAAAACAATTGATGAATCAGAGAATGGAATAATAAATTTGGAGAAAAGCGATCTAATTATAATTAAGTGGTAAAATAGAGAAACGCGAAAGTTTCGAGAATATTTTGCCGGATTACAGGATGAAACTGAATAGCCTCCTGAGATTAATGCAAGATGCACACATTAAGGTTATTTTCTTACAATTTCATCTGCAAACAATTGATGAATCAATGAATGGAATAATAAAATTGGAGAAAAGCGATCTAATTATAATTAAAGGGTTAAACAGAGAAACGCGAAAGTTTGGAGAATATTTTGCCCGGTTACAGGATGTAACTGAATAGCCACCTGAGATTAATGGTAGATGCACACATTAATGTTATTTTCTTACAATTTCATCTGAAAACAATTGATGAATCAGTTAATTGAATAATAAAATTGGAGAAAAGCTATCTAATTATAATTAAGAGGTAACATAGAGAAACGCGAAAGTTGCGTGAATATATTGCCGGATTACAGGATGTAACTGAATAGACCCCTGAGATTAATGAAAGATGCACACATTAAGTTTATTTTCTTACAATTTCATCTGAAAACAATTGATGAATCAGTGAATGGAATAATAAAATTTGAGAAAAGCGATCTAATTATAATTAAGGGTTAAAATAGAGTAACGCAAAAGTTTCGAGAATATTTTGCCGGATTATAGTATATATAACTGAATAGCCTCCTGAGATTAATGGAAGATGCACACATTAAGGTTATTTTCTTACAATTTCATCTGAAAACATCTGATGAATCACTGAATGGAATAATAATTTTGGAGAAAAGCGATCTAATTATAATTAAGGGGTAAAAGAAAGAAACGCGAACGATGCGTGAAAATATTGCCAGATTAAAGGATGTAACTGAATAGCCTCATGAGATTACTGGAAGATGCAGACATTAACGTTATTTTCTTACAATTTCATCTGAAAACAATTGATGAATTAATGAAGGGAATAATAAAATTGTAGAAAAGCGATCTAATTATAATTAAGGCGTAAAATAGAGAAAAGCATACGTTTCGCGAATACTTTGCCGGATTACAGGATATAACTGAATAGCCTCCTGAAATTAATGGAATATTCACACATTAATGTTATTTTCTTACAATTTCATCCGAAAACAATTGATGAATCACTGAATGGAATAATAATTTTGGAGAAAATCGATCTAATTATAATTAAGGGGTAAAATAAAGAAACGCGAATGTTTCGGGAATATTTTGCCGGATTACAGGATATAACTGAATAGCCTCCTGAGATTAATGGAAGATGCACACATTAAGGTTATTTTCTTACAATTTCATCTGAAAACAATTGATGAATCAGTTAATGGAATAATAAAATCGGAGAAAAGCGATCTAATTATAATTAAGGCGTAAAATAGAGAAACGCGTATGTTTCGAGAATACTTTACCGGATTACAGGATATAACTGAATAGCCTCCTGACATTAATGGAAGATGCACACATTAAGGTTATTTTCTTACAATTTGATCCGAAAACAATTGATGAATCACTGAATGGAATAATAATTTTGGAGAAAAGCGATCTAATTATAATTAAGGGGTAAAATAAAGAAACGCGAAAGTTTCGAGAATATTTTGCAAGATTCCAGGATGTAACTGAATAGCCTCCTGAGATTAATGGACGGTGCACACATTAAGGTTATTTTCTTACAATTTCATCTGAAAACAATTGATGAATCAATGAATGGAATAATAAAATTCGAGAAAAGCGATCTAATTATAATTATGGGGTAAAATAGAGAAACGCGAAAGTTTAGAGAATATTTTGTCGGATTACAGGATGTAACTGAATAGCCTCATGAGATTAATGGAACATGCACACATTAAGGTTATTTTCTAACAATTTCATCTGAAATCAATAGATGAATCAATGAATGGAATAGTAAAATTGGAGAAAAGAGATCTAATTATAATTCAGGGGGAAAATAGAGAAACAGGAAAGTTTCGAGAATATTTTGCCGGCTTACAGGATGTAACTGAATGGCCTGCTGAGATTAATGGAAGATGCACACATTAAGGTTATTTTCTTACAATTTCAACTGAAAACAATTGATGAATCAGTGAATGGAATAATAAAATTGTAGAAAAGCGATATAATTTTAATTAAGTGGGAAAATAGAGAAACGCGAAAGTTTCGAGAATATTTTCCCGGATTACAGCTTATGACTGAATAGCCTCTTCAGATTAATGGAAGATGCACACATTAAGATTATTTTCTTACAATTTCATCTGAAAACAATGGATGAATCAGTGAATGGAATAATAAAATTGGAGAAAAGCGATCTAATTATAATTAAGGGGTAAAATAGAGAAACGCGAAAGTTTCGAGAATATTTTGCCGGGTTACAAGATGTAACTGAATAGCCTCCTGAGATTAATGAAAGTTGCACACATTAAGGTTATTTTCTTACAATTTCATCAGAAAACAATTGATGAATCAGTTAATGGAATAATAAAATTGGAGAAAAGCGATCTAATTATAATTCAGGTTTAAAATACAGAAACGCGAAAGTTTCGAGAATATTTTGCCGGATTACAAAATGTAACTGAATAGCCTCCTGAGATTAATTGAAGATGCACACATTAAGTTTATTTTCTTACAATTTCATCAGAAAACAATTGATGAATAAGTTAATGGAATAATAAAATTGGAGAAAAGCGATCTAATTATAATTACCAGGTAAAATAGAGAAACGCGAAAGTTGCGAGAATATTTTGCAGGATTACAGGATGTAACTGAATAGCCTCCTGAGTTGAATGGAAGATGCTCACATTAAGGTTATTTTTTTACAATTTCATCTGAAAACAATTGATGAATGAATGAATGGAATAATAAAATTGGATAAAAGCGATCTAATTATAATTAAGTGGTAAAATAGAGAAACGCGAAAGTTTCGAGAATATTTTGCCGGGTTACAGGATGTAACTGAATAGCCTCCTGAGATTAATGGAAGATGCACACAATAAGATTATTTTCTTACAATTTCATCTGAAAACAAATGATGAATCAGTCAATGGAATAATAAAATTGGAGTAAAGCGATCTAATTATAATTGAGGAGTAAAATAGAGAAACGCAAAAGTTTCGAGAATATTTTGCCGGATTACAGGATGTAACTGAATAGCCTCCTATGAGTAATGGAAGATGCACACATTAAGGTTATTTTTTTACAATTTCATCTGAAAACAATTGATGAATCAGTTAATGGAATAATAAAATTGGAGAAAAGCGATCTAATTATAATTACGGGGTAAAATAGAGAAATGCGAAAGTTGCGTGAATATATTGCCGGATTACAGGATGTAAGTGAATAGCCTCCTATGAGTAATGGAAGGTGCACACATTAAGGTTATTTTCTTACAATTTCATCTCAAAACAATTGATGAATCAGTGAATGGAATAATAAAATTTGAGAAAAGCTATCTAATTATACTTAAGTGGATAAATAGAGAAACGCGAAAGTTTCGAGAATATTCTGCCGGACTACAGGATATAACTAAATAGCCTCCTGAGATTAATGGAAGATTCACACATTAAGGTTATTCTATTAATATTTCATCTGAAAACAATTGATGAATCCTTGAATGGAATAATAAAATTAGAGAAAACCGATTTAATTATAATTAAGTGGTAAAATAGAGAAACGCGAAAGATTCGAGAATATTTTGCCGGATTACAGGATGTAACTGAATAGCCTCCTGAGATTAATGGAAGATGCACACATTAAGGTTATTTTCTTACAATTTCATCTGAAAACGATTGATGAATCAGTGAATGGAATAATAATATTGGAGAAAAGCGATCTCATTATAATTAAGGGGTAAAATAGAGAAACGCGAAAGTTTCCAGAATATTTTGCCGGATTACAAGATATAACTGAATAGCCTCCTGAGAATAATGGAAGATGCACACATTAAGGTTATTTTCTTACAATTTCATCTGAAAACAATTGATGAATCAGTGAATGGAATAATAAATTTGGAGAAAAGCGATCTAATTATAATTAAGGGGTAAAATACAGAAACACGAAAGTTTCGAGAATATTTTGCCGGATTACAGGATGTAACTGAATAGCCTCCTGAGATTAATGGAAGATGCACACATTAAGGTTATTTTCTTACAATTTCATCTGAAACAATTGATGAATCAATGAATGGAATAATAAATTTGGAGAAAAGCGATCTAATTATAATTAAGGGGTAAAATAGAGAAACACTAAAGTTTCGAGTATATTTTGCCGGATTACATGATGCAACTGAATAGCCTCCTTAGATTATTGGAAGATGCACACGTTAAGGTTATTTTCTTACAATTTCATCTGAAAACAATTGATGAATCAATGAATGGAATAATAAAATTGGAGAAAAGCGATCTAATTATAATTAATGGCTAAAATACAGAAACGTGAAAGTTTCGAGAATATTTTGCCGGATTGCACGATGTAACTGAATAGCCTCCTGAGATTAATGGAAGATGCATGTTGAATATTAGCTAGTTTCCAAGTGGTTTAGCTCACAATTAGGCAAATGTAGCCAAAGCCAAACTGACTTGAGTCATTTATGGGGAAATATATAGTTGAATAAAGACCCCTCATGCCAATTTATTGGGAAGGTCCATTCTAGCAAAATGGACCAACCCAACTGGTGTGTTAGGCACTCTCCTATAAAATAAGGTAAAATCAGCTGGCTTGCTCGACAAGAAACCAGAAGGGTTTTTTCTTCTTTTTTCTTGTCCCACCGTGTTAGACATATTTCTGTCTGTCACTGGATTATTTACCTTGTACTTTTTGACTGCCTAAATTTAATTAAGTTTTTGATTTATTTTACCGTTTTTTTTAACGTTATTTTTTGACTTTTTGTTAAATTTTTCAGTTTTCTAAACGTTCCTTTTTCTTGACATTTTTGTTTAAATTTTTGATTTTTTCCGTTTCAGTTCCATACCCTCTTTTATTTACAGTTATTGCATTTTTTGCTTTTATTTATTCCTTTTTTTTTTTTTATTTAACGTTTTCATTTTCTTGTACGTTTTATTTTTCATTTTTTAAATCTATTTTCTTTCCGTGCCCTCACCCCGGAGTTTATCTGTTTATTTTTCGATTTTACGTTTCTCGTTCGACCTTTTTTTTCTTTGTTTATTTATTACGTGTTAATTATTTCTGTGTTTTTCTTTTAAATATCCGTTATAGTTTTGCGTTTTATTGGTTAAATACGTGTGTATAATATTTGTTTGTAAATTTTGTGTTTAATTTGTAAATTTCTGTGTTTTTATTTACTTATTTAACGTTTTTGTTTTGGGGTTGACCGTTTTTTATCGGCAGCCATATTGTAAATTGTCACGTTTTTAGTTTCGTATTTTGTATAGCGTTTTATTTTTACGTTTATAATTTTTCTTTATTTATTGTGTAATTTGTTGCTTTCTTGTCTGTAGTTCTTTTAATTTTTTGTTCTTTCTTCGTTTTTTGTGAACGTTGTTGACGTTTTCTCGTCTGTCTTACGTCTATTTGTTTTGCTTTTTTGTTTAATTGTTTAAATTTGTTAGGCGGAATTTTTTTTCGTCTTTTTTATTTTTTTATACGTCCTTTTGTTCCTTTTTTTTCTCTTTTCTTTGTCTATTTAAGTTGTTGTTTCGCTGATAAACGAAACTTTATTTACATTTTACCCTCCCCCTTTTTTTTTCTCTTTCCTCCCTCCCCCCTCCCCCGTGAACTTTAAACTTCCTTTTCGCCTATGGGTCACATTTATTACCCCTCACCCTACTTGTAAAAATGGATAAAAAAGGAAAAAAAAGAATTCCGTCTTTCGTAATGAAAAAGAAGAAAGCGGTAATGGCCAATTTTAAAAAATCGGTCAGAAAACATGTGTTCTTAATGAAAAAGGACCCACCTGATAAAGATAGCATGGAAGAATACCCAGAGTTATCAAAGATTCCAACAAACGAAGAAATGATAGAGGCATTAAAAAAAGCTTCTAATTCTTCTTCGGTGGCCGAAAAGAGCCACAGTGAAGAAGCTGGAAACAGCACAAGTGAAGATGCAGAGGCCGGGGAATCGCCCTCTTGTTGGAAGTCCCCCCCGAAAGTTGTGATCAATATAGCGGAGTTCATGGAGCGATCCAGGAGTTACGCTCACCTTGTCGTAGAAGGTGGACTCTTGGAGGACCCCACTGAACTGAAGAAGATTGACAAAAGAATAGTGTCGGTCTTTGTCGTCGACAAGCGCACGCGCAAAATTTGTCGCTCGACTAAAGACACAGTGGTGAAATCCCTGCAGTCCCTGGGGTTTAGCCCTCTAAGAATCGTAAAGGGAGCTAAATTCTTCATGTGGGACGTATTGCTGCCCACCGCGGAAGATTGTGTAAGGGCCACAACAAGAGACCTTATAACGAAGGACCTCATCTTGAGGACGGAATACGAAGGCAAGAGAAGGACCAGGGTGGCGATATACGAGGTCCCTCCTCAGGTTATCGGGGAACACCTGGCGGCATTCTTGTCGCAGTATGGCGACATACTGGGTGCCACCTGCGATAGCTTGACCGGGGGATGGAGCTTCGAGATTATGTTGAATGAAAAGGCCTTCCGCTCCATCCCCAACTGTCTGGACGTTGGACGCCTGAAGCTGCCGGTCATCGTGACTGGTCGCAAGCCAGTATGTTGGAAGTGCGGGGAGACTGGTCACCTCTCCTCTTCCTGCCCAGAGAAGAAGGCCTCTGGAAATCAGGCTCCGGTTGACCAAAATACCCCTCTGACCGCGTCTTTAGATTCCGCCACGCCTGTAATGGGCATGCCAGCTTCCAGGACCGATGGGGTAAAACCTCCGGTTGGGTCTACTTCAAAGCCCCCATTCTCCAAAGAGCTTTTTCCTGCTGCTGATAGTGCAGTTGTGGAGAGGGGAGAGGGGGAATGGCAGGTTGCTGGTAGGGTTAGAGGGAAGCGCCAGACAGCGGGTCCTCAGTCTCCTGAAGCCCACGGGACGAATGGCACTAACAGTCCCACTCCCTCTGTCAACAGTAAGGGCGATGCCTCGGTCTCTGGACCATCCCTAAGAGATCAACAGAGGAAGTATGATCCGGGGTTTGAAAAAACAGAAAAAATAAAAATACTGAAAGAGAAACTTGACAAACAAAAATCTGCACCACATCCGTCAACCCCTCACAATAGAGATCCCAGCCCTAAAAAGACCTCGCCTTTGAAAAAAGCGTCATCTTCTACCAGTGAATCCCCACACCCTTCAACCCCTCTCAGTAGAGAACCCAGCCCCAAGAAATCCTCCCCTTCGAAAAAGGCAACTCCCTCTACATCTTCTGCCCATCAATCCCCACGCCCTTCAAATACTCCCAGTAAGAAATCAAGTCCTAAAAAAAAGACCTCCCCAGCGAAAAAGGACATTCCCTCCACAACTTCCGCCCTAAATTCTCAGCCCTCATCCCCTCTTAGTAGGGATCCTAGCCCTTCAATGCAAATTTCACAGCAAACTTCCCCTGCTAAAACTACTGACGTTCCCCCACCCACCAACAAAAGGCAAAGGAGTCCCACTCAAGATGCAAAGGAGAAAAAAAAGAAACATAAAAATATGTTCAACACAGGAGAGGAGGTGTGTTACATTTCTCCAGCCCAAGCGGAAAAAGCAAGAGACTATGGGAACCGCATCACCAATTTAAAATACCTCCTCTCAATTAAACAATTTGCGGATAAAGACATTGAGGACCCAAAGAACTTCCCAGATGCCCAAAGAGTCTTAACAGTAATAAGAATTGGGACCGGGGCTAGACTCATTTGGGCTATGTTGGACGAGGCAATTGCCTCCTTCAAAATGTCCCCGCCAATTGCTATCGTCGAAAATGACAAATTGAAGAAATTGAAACAATTTTGTGCCGGGAGGGTCCCTGTTTTTGTTCACCCCTCCCTATATAGAGCACTAAAGTTGACCTTCCCATGGGATATAGGCGGTCTCTCGCAAGACGGCTCCGTCAACAATGAGATGGGCCACGGGTCGATGGGAGAGGCTGTCGGTATCCTCACCCCGACAATGTTCAAATCAGCGTCTCAACCCTAATTAGGCATTTCAATGGCTCTCTGGTTAGCAAGTCTAAATGTCCGGGGCCTGAGGTCGGAGTCTCGAAGGGCGAGGCTCGATCGCGATCTTCAGCGCCTCGGGGTGGATGTATGTTGCGTGCAGGAGACCCGTTTCTTATCTCGCGATTATGAAGACATTCTGTCTAAGAGGTTCGTCCTCTATTCAGCATGTTTTGATGGACGCTCGAGGGGTGTTTCCTGGCTGGTGAGCAAGTCTCTGGATGCGGTTTGTGCTCTTGTCTTCGCGGATCCGGCGGGCAGGCTTTGCGTGCTGGATATTACCATAAAGGAGAAAGCTCTTCGTCTCATTGGGGTTTATGCGCCCAATGACCACACTCAGCAGCCTGGTTTGTTTCGGCAGATCGAGCCGTTTTTGAGGACTTCTCGTTCGGTACTTTTAGCGGGTGATTGGAACGCCGTCCTTGATCCCGATATAGATCGCATAGGGCAAAAAGCGGGTACTAACAATCCGGAAGTGAAATCGTTTCGGGCCTTCATCGACGGGTTTGATCTCGTCGATAAGTATCGAAATGAGCACCCCCGGGAGGTAGCGTGGACTTGGACTAGGGGCGGCAGCTCGGATACGGTGGTCAGCGCAAGCTACATCGACCGAGTTCTAGTTAAGAGAGTCGAAGTAGGGCTCTTAGAATGTCCAAGTTTCCATTATATAGTTTACTCGGATCATAGGCTTGTCCGGGTTCGGGTAAACTTAGCTAAGCCTAGGGTTAGGATGGCTGGTTATTGGAAATTAAACTCATCATTATTTGGTGAGCAAGATTTCCGGGACCAGCTTTTACTAATGTTACAGCGGGAATTGTCGGGGGCTGTGGTTGGGAATAAGTGGTGGGGTGTTCTGAAATCCAAACTTAGGTCTTTTGCTGCTGATTATAGTCGACGACTCAACCTAGCTAGGCTAGCAGCGCAAAAGTCTCTAGAAGCCAAAGTTGATCGGGCGATCAAATCCCGTGATAGTGGGGAAGTAGCCGTAGCTAGGGCGGAGCTGGCCTCCTTGCTTATCAAGAAGGATCAAGCTCTAGTAGTTAGGGCTAGGATAAAAAGAATGTCTTGCGAGGCGACGAATATGGCCGCTTCATTGCGTTCAGAGGAAGCCTGTAGGGCATCTAGTCGGCATATCCATCGCATCACGTTGCCGGACAAGCGGACTGTGACTACAGACGCGGGCATTTGTGAGGCTTTTCGTGATTACTTTCAGGAACTTTTTACCAGGGAGCCCGGTCTGAGCCCTGCTCAGTTCGATGCCTATTTAGCCGACTTTCCCCGCCTTAAGGCGGCTGAAGCGGCTAGGTGCGAGGGGCCCATAACAGAGTCTGAGATCTGGGATGCGCTGAAGCAGGTTGGCCTGGACAAGACTCCGGGATTAGATGGTCTTCCCTACGAAATGTACTTGAGGCAGTCGCCCGTCTTTGTCCCTCTGCTGGCACTGATTTTCAACAACTGGATGAGGCAGGGGTCTATTCCTCAACGCTTCACCAGGGGTGTGATCAAGTTGCTTCGCAAGAAGAAAGACGGTGGGGATGGGGTAGATAATTATCGGCCTTTGACGATGTTAAATACAGAGTTGAAGATTTTAGCCAAGGTCTTAGCTGACCGTTTGCAGGTTGTCCTCTCTAGTCTGATTGGCCCCGAGCAGACTTGTGCTGTGAAGGGCAGGACTATTCAGGACAACCTTCATTTGGTACGCTTGATCATCGAGAAAGTCGACGGTGATGCCGCGCTGATCAATTTAGATCAGTCCAAGGCTTTCGATAGGGTTGACCATCGATTTCTGGAGGCTGTCCTTTCGGCCGCCGGTTTCGGACCGCACTTTCGCACTTGGATCCGACTGCTGTATGCGTCCCCCGGTGCGCTGGTGGAAGTGAATGGGGTAAGATCGAAGCCTTTCATTTTGTCTCGCTCCATTCGTCAGGGTTGTCCGCTGTCTCCATTGCTTTACGTTCTTGCGCTGGAGCCTTTCTTGCGTAAGTTGAAGACGAATCCGGTCCTTCGCGGAATTTCCTTACCTGGTGCTACCACCTCGGCCAGGTACTCCGCCTATGCTGATGACGTTTCGGTTCTGGTGTCGAGTAGGGCCGAAATTAACGAAGTCGGCAAAGAAATCAGGGGTTATGAGATGGTGACGGGGGCCAGGATCAACCGCGATAAGTCTGTTGGCTTGCGGTTGGGTTCGTGGAGGGGAGTTTCTCTTCCCGGACCTTTCCTCTGGACGGACGGGCCGGTCAAGATACTCGGCGTCTGGTTCGGTCCCGACCTCTTGTTGGATATGAATTGGTCGGAGGTGCAAGAGAAGGCCGGGCTCGCAGTTCGTCTGTGGACTCGGAGGAATCTTTCCTTGAAGGGGAGGGCGGAAGTATGTGGCTCGCACATCTACCCGATTCTCCTTTACCGACTCTCCGTGCTTCCACTCCCGTCTAACACTTTATTGGCGTTAGTAAGGCTCCTGTTCTCCTTCTTGTGGGGAGGCAGGGCCGCCATGGTTAGTCGCGAGATCTGTTACCTCCATCCCTCTGATGGCGGTCTAGGGGTGCCTTGCGTTGAGACTCGTCGACATACGCTTCGCATTACTTATCTAGACCGGATGTGTATGCAACTGGATGAGAACGGCGAATTCTGGAAGGAAGACGCCCATAAACATTTTCCATCCTTGAGAAATGTGCGCTCGTGTGAGGAGGAGGTCGGCCGTAATCCTCGAGGCGAGGGCTCTTTCTATCACGAATGTCGGTTGGCCCTCAAGCGTCTCTTACGGGCGAAGGATGGCCTCTCCGACGTCCAGCCGTTGTCCCGTAAGGCATTATATCAGGTGTTAGTGAGGGGGAACGTTCAAGATGATCTGATTGACGAGCTCGGGCTGACGAAGCGGGAGGCTCGCTGCATATGGCCTTGGGCGCCCGGCTTGAAATGTCTCACCAACCCCGAGGCATCACTCACCTGGCTGGTGATTCGAGGGGCCCTCTGGGTCGCCAAAAGACTTCGCGCAGCGGGTTTGGCAAAGTCGCCAAACTGCGTGCGCTGCAGTGGGGAGGTGGAGACCATTGGTCACGCCTTCTTTCAATGTAGTGTCGTAGTTCCGTTGTGCAAGTTCGTTGAAGATCTCATGGTTCGCATGCTGCGCGGAAAGTTCTTTGTCCTCGAGGCCAGTTCCGTCTGTAGCAATATAGTACCGCCGTTGACTAAGGCTGAGCACTACGTGTTCCTTTGCTTACTGGGTGTTATGCGAGTCGTGATATGGACGACGCGACAGAAGGAATTTCATGGGGACGAGAAGTTTACCTCTTCCCAACTGATCTTGTTCTTTAAGCATCAGCTTAAAGTCAAGATCAGGACGGAAAGGAAGCGACTCCATCCATTGGAATTTAGCGAAAGGTGGGTGACTCTTGCGCGGCTCTGCAGAGTGAAAGGTGCTGACTTGGAGTGGCCGTTTGATGCCGGTTAGGCATTAAGGATTTTGGGATTACTGGGGTGAACATTGGTAACCCCTCCCTTGTATAGGTTAGTTTAGGTCGGTCTTGTTTTAGTTACCTTTTTCTTTTTTCTTTCCAGTTTAACTTAGCTAGGGTATGTATGCTCATTGGACACCCCTTTTATTTTTGACCCGATTTTTTTTATCTTTTGTTTAATTCCCCATCCCTCCCATCGTTAGGTGGTTAGTGATATCAGTTCTCTGGTGGGTGCGGGGCGCTTTTCGTTTCGAGTGTGTCTTTCGTATTTGTCGTTGTGTCTGATTGAGTGTGTGTTTGTAGCGAGTGCATGGATTGTATGAATGTTTTATATATTTTTTTCAAGCCCCGCATTGATTTCGTCCAGTTAACTGATGTTTCTACCACAGTTAGGGCTGTGGGGGGTTTTACTACTAACAAAAAAAAAAAGTTTTGTTTAGTTTCTTGTATATAGTTTTGTATTCATTGTAAATTTTCATTGGGGTTTTTAGTTGTTATTTTATTCCCCTCCCCCCACAGACAATGATTTGTATATATGGGGACTAGTTAGAATATCATAGAGTCTCTGAGGAATTTTGGTGGATGTAGTAAGAATGGTATGTAATGGATGTGTCGTTTTGGTGAAAGGAACATTGTTTGTATGTTTGGGTCAGTGATTGCGGCTAGCTAAGTTTAAAAGTTAAGACAGAAGATGACCATCCTTGCCCCCTTTCCCCAATTTTTGGCCTTGTGCCACATTTGTACTTTTTGTATAATAAATAATGACAAGAAACCAGAAGGTTTTTTCTTCTTTTTTCTTGTTCGACCGTGTTAGACATATTTCTGTCTGTCACTGGATTATTTACCTTGTACTTTTTGACTGGCTAAATTTAGTTAAGTTTTTGATTTATTTTACCGTTTTTTTTAACGTTATTTTTTGACTTTTTGTTAAATTTTTCAGTTTTCTAAACGTTCCTTTTTTCTTGACATTTTTGTTTGAATTTTTGATTTTTTCCGTTTCAGTTCCATACCCTCTTTTATTTACAGTTACTGCATTTTTTGCTTTTATTTATTCCTTTTTTATTTAACGTTTTCATTTTCTTGTACGTTTTATTTTTCATTTTTTTAAATCTATTTTCTTTCCGTGCCCTCACCCCGGAGTTTATCTGTTTATTTTTCGTTTTTACGTTTCTCGTTCGACCTTTTTTTTTTCTCTTTGTTTATTTATTACGTGTTAATTATTTCTGTGTTTTTCTTTTAAATATCCGTTATAGTTTTGCGTTTTATCGTTTAAATACGTGTGTATAATATTTGTTTGTAAATTTTGTGTTTAATTTGTAAATTTCTGTGTTTTTATTTACTTATTTAACGTTTTTGTTTTTGGGTTGACCGTTTTTTATCGGCAGCCATATTGTAAATTGTCACGTTTTTAGTTTCGTATTTTGTATAGCGTTTTATTTTTACGTTTATAATTTTTCTTTTTATTGTGTAATTTGTTGCTTTCTTGTCTGTAGTTCTTTTTTGTTCTTTCTTTGTTTTTTTGTGAACTTTGTTGACGTTTTCTCGTCTGTCTTACGTCTATTTGTTTTGCTTTTTTGTTTAATTGTTTAAATTTGTTAGGCGGAATTTTTTTTCGTCTTTTTTATTTTTTTATACGTCCTTTTGTTCCTTTTTTTTTCTCTTTTCTTTGTCTATTTAAGTTGTTGTTTCGCTGATAAACGAAACTTTATTTACATTTTACCCTCCCCTTTTTTTTTTCTCTCTCTTTCCTCCCTCCCCCCTCCCCCGTGAACTTTAAACTTCCTTTTCGCCTATGGGTCACATTTATTACCCCTCACCCTACTTGTAAAAATGGATAAAAAAGGAAAAAAAAGAATTCCGTCTTTCGTAATGAAAAAGAAGAAAGCGGTAATGGCCAATTTTAAAAAATCGGTCCGAAAACATGTGTTCTTAATGAAAAAGGACCCACCTGATAAAGATAGCTTGGAAGAATACCCAGAGTTATCAAAGATTCCAACAAACGAAGAAATGATAGAGGCATTAAAAAAAGCTTCTAATTCTTCTTCGGTGGCCGGAAAGAGCCACAGTGAAGAAGCTGGAAACAGCACAAGTGAAGATGCAGAGGCCGGGGAATCGCCCTCTTGTTGGAAGTCCCCCCCGAAAGTTGTGATCAATATAGCGGAGTTCATGGAGCGATCCAGGAGTTACGCTCACCTTGTCGTAGAAGGTGGACTCTTGGAGGACCCCACTGAACTGAAGAAGATTGACAAAAGAATAGTGTCGGTCTTTGTCGTCGACAAGCGCACGCGCAAAATTTGTCGCTCGACTAAGGACACAGTGGTGAAATCCCTGCAGTCCCTGGGGTTTAGCCCTCTAAGAATCGTAAAGGGAGCTAAATTCTTCATGTGGGACGTATTGCTGCCCACCGCGGAAGATTGTGTAAGGGCCACAACAAGAGACCTTATAACGAAGGACCTCATCTTGAGGACGGAATACGAAGGCAAGAGAAGGACCAGAGTGGCGATATACGAGGTTCCTCCTCAGGTTATCGGGGAACACCTGGCGGCATTCTTGTCGCAGTATGGCGACATACTGGGTGCCACCTGCGATAGCTTGACCGGGGGATGGAGCTTCGAGATTATGTTGAATGAAAAGGCCTTCCGCTCCATCCCCAACTGTCTGGACGTTGGACGCCTGAAGCTGCCGGTCATCGTGACTGGTCGCAAGCCAGTATGTTGGAAGTGCGGAGAGACTGGTCACCTCTCCTCTTCCTGCCCAGAGAAGAAGGCCTCTGGAAATCAGGCTCCGGTCGACCAAAATACCCCTCTGACCGCGTCTTTAGATTCCGCCACGCCTGTAATGGGCATGACAGCTTCCAGGACCGATGGGGTAAAACCTCCGGTTGGGTCTACTTCAAAGCCCCCATTCTCCAAAGAGCTTTTTCCTGCTGCTGATAGTGCAGTTGTGGAGAGGGGAGAGGGGGAATGGCAGGTTGCTGGTAGGGTTAGAGGGAAGCGCCAGACAGCGGGTCCTCAGTCTCCTGAAGCCCACGGGACGAATGGCACTAACAGTCCCACTCCCTCTGTCAACAGTAAGGGCGATGCCTCGGTCTCTGGACCATCCCTAAGAGATCAACAGAGGAAGTATGATCCGGGGTTTGAAAAAACAGAAAAAATAAAAATACTGAAAGAGAAACTTGACAAACAAAAATCTGCCCCACAGCCGTCAACCCCTCACAATAGAGATCCCAGCCCTAAAAAGACCTCGCCTTTGAAAAAAGCATCATCTTCTACCAGTGAATCCCCACTCCCTTCAACCCCTCTCAGTAGAGAACCCAGCCCCAAGAAATCCTCCCCTTCGAAAAAGGCAACTCCTTCTACATCTTCTGCCCATCAATCCCCACGCCCTTCAAATACTCCCAGTAAGAAATCAAGTCCTAAAAAAAGACCTCCCCAGCGAAAAAGGACATTCCCTCCACAACTTCCGCCCTAAATTCTCAGCCCTCATCCCCTCTTAGTAGGGATCCTAGCCCTTCAAGGCAAATTTCACAACAAACTTCCCCTTCTAAAACTACTGACGTTCCCCCACCCACCAACAAAAGGCAAAGGAGTCCCACTCAAGATGCAAAGGAGAAAAAAAAGAAACATAAAAATATGTTCAACACAGGAGAGGAGGTGTGTTACATTTCTCCAGCCCAAGCGGAAAAAGCGAGAGACTATGGGAACCGCATCACCAATTTAAAATACCTCCTCTCAATTAAACAATTTGCGGATAAAGACATTGAGGACCCAAAGAACTTCCCAGATGCCCAAAGAGTCTTAACAGTAATAAGAATTGGGACCGGGGCTAGACTCATTTGGGCTATGTTGGACGAGGCAATTACCTCCTTCAAAGTGTCCCCGCCAATTGCTATCGTCGAAAATGACAAATTGAAGAAATTGAAACAATTTTGTGCCGGGAGGGTCCCTGTTTTTGTTCACCCCTCCCTATATAGAGCACTAAAGTTGACCTTCCCATGGGATATAGGCGGTCTCTCGCAAGACGGCTCCGTCAACAATGAGATGGGCCACGGGTCGATGGGAGAGGCTGTCGGTATCCTCACCCCGACAATGTTCAAATCAGCGTCTCAACCCTAATTAGGCATTTCAATGGCTCTCTGGTTAGCAAGTCTAAATGTCCGGGGCCTGAGGTCGGAGTCTCGAAGGGCGAGGCTCGATCGCGATCTTCAGCGCCTCGGGGTGGATGTATGTTGCGTGCAGGAGACCCGTTTCTTATCTCGCGATTATGAAGACATTCTGTCTAAGAGGTTCGTCCTCTATTCAGCATGTTTTGATGGACGCTCGAGGGGTGTTTCCTGGCTGGTGAGCAAGTCTCTGGATGCGGTTTGTGCTCTTGTCTTCGCGGATCCGGCGGGCAGGCTTTGCGTGCTGGATATTACCATAAAGGAGAAAGCTCTTCGTCTCATTGGGGTTTATGCGCCCAATGACCACACTCAGCAGCCTGGTTTGTTTCGGCAGATCGAGCCGTTTTTGAGGACTTCTCGTTCGGTAGTTTTAGCGGGTGATTGGAACGCCGTCCTTGATCCCGATATAGATCGCATAGGGCAAAAAGCGGGTACTAACAATCCGGAAGTGAAATCGTTTCGGGCCTTCATCGACGGGTTTGATCTCGTCGATAAGTATCGAAATGAGCACCCCCGGGGAGGTAGCGTGGACTTGGACTAGGGGCGGCAGCTCGGATACGGTGGTCAGCGCAAGCTACATCGACCGAGTTCTAGTTAAGAGAGTCGAAGTAGGGCTCTTAGAATGTCCAAGTTACCATTATATAGTTTACTCGGATCATAGGCTTGTCCGGGTTCGGGTAAACTTAGCTAAGCCTAGGGTTAGGATGGCTGGTTATTGGAAATTAAACTCATCATTATTTGGTGAGCAAGATTTCCGGGACCAGCTTTTACTAATGTTACAGCGGGAATTGTCGGGGGCTGTGGTTGGGAATAAGTGGTGGGGTGTTCTGAAATCCAAACTTAGGTCTTTTGCTGCTGATTATAGTCGACGACTCAACCTAGCTAGGCTAGCAGCGCAAAAGTCTCTAGAAGCCAAAGTTGATCGGGCGATCAAATCCCGTGATAGTGGGGAAGTAGCCGTAGCTAGGGCGGAGCTGGCCTCCTTGCTTATCAAGAAGGATCAAGCTCTAGTAGTTAGGGCTAGGATAAAAAGGATGTCTTGCGAGGCGACGAATATGGCCGCTTCATTGCGTTCAGCGGAAGCTTGTAGGGCAACTAGTCGGCATATCGATCGCATCACATTGCCGGACAAGCGGACTGTGACTACAGACGCGGGCATTTGTGAGGCTTTTCGTGATTACTTTCAGGAACTTTTTACCAGGGAGCCCGGTCTGAGCCCTGCTCGGTTCGATGCCTATTTAGCCGACTTTCCCCGCCTTAAGGCGGCTGAAGCGGCTAGGTGCGAGGGGCCCATAACAGAGTCTGAGATCTGGGATGCGCTGAAGCAGGTTGGCCTGGACAAGACTCCGGGATTAGATGGTCTTCCCTACGAAATGTACTTGAGGCAGTCGCCCGTCTTTGTCCCTCTGCTGGCACTGATTTTCAACAACTGGATGAGGCAGGGGTCTATTCCTCAACGCTTCACCAGGGGTGTGATCAAGTTGCTTCGCAAGAAGAAAGACGGTGGGGATGGGGTAGATAATTATCGGCCTTTGACGATGTTAAATACAGAGTTGAAGATTTTAGCCAAGGTCTTAGCTGACCGTTTGCAGGTTGTCCTCTCTAGTCTGATTGGCCCCGAGCAGACTTGTGCTGTGAAGGGCAGGACTATTCAGGACAACCTTCATTTGGTACGCTTGATCATCGAGAAAGTCGACGGTGATGCCGCGCTGATCAATTTAGATCAGTCCAAGGCTTTCGATAGGGTTGACCATCGATTTCTGGAGGCTGTCCTTTCGGCCGCCGGTTTCGGACCGCACTTTCGCACTTGGATCCGACTGCTGTATGCGTCCCCCGGTGCGCTGGTGGAAGTGAATGGGGTAAGATCGAAGCCTTTCATTTTGTCTCGCTCCATTCGTCAGGGTTGTCCGCTGTCTCCATTGCTTTACGTTCTTGCGCTGGAGCCTTTCTTGCGTAAGTTGAAGACGAATCCGGTCCTTCGCGGAATTTCCTTACCTGGTGCTACCACCTCGGCCAGGTACTCCGCCTATGCTGATGACGTTTCGGTTCTGGTGTCGAGTAGGGCCGAAATTAACGAAGTCGGCAAAGAAATCAGGGGTTATGAGATGGTGACGGGGGCCAGGATCAACCGCGATAAGTCTGTTGGCTTGCGGTTGGGTTCGTGGAGGGGAGTTTCTCTTCCCGGACCTTTCCTCTGGACGGACGGGCCGGTCAAGATACTCGGCGTCTGGTTCGGTCCCGACCTCTTGTTGGATATGAATTGGTCGGAGGTGCAAGAGAAGGCCGGGCTCGCAGTTCGTCTGTGGACTCGGAGGAATCTTTCCTTGAAGGGGAGGGCGGAAGTATGTGGCTCGCACATCTACCCGATTCTCCTTTACCGACTCTCCGTGCTTCCACTCCCGTCTAACACTTTATTGGCGTTAGTAAGGCTCCTGTTCTCCTTCTTGTGGGGAGGCAGGGCCGCCATGGTTAGTCGCGAGATCTGTTACCTCCATCCCTCTGATGGCGGTCTAGGGGTGCCTTGCGTTGAGACTCGTCGACATACGCTTCGCATTACTTATCTAGACCGGATGTGTATGCAACTGGATGAGAACGGCGAATTCTGGAAGGAAGACGCCCATAAACATTTTCCATCCTTGAGAAATGTGCGCTCGTGTGAGGAGGAGGTCGGCCGTAATCCTCGAGGCGAGGGCTCTTTCTATCACGAATGTCGGTTGGCCCTCAAGCGTCTCTTACGGGCGAAGGATGGCCTCTCCGACGTCCAGCCGTTGTCCCGTAAGGCATTATATCAGGTGTTAGTGAGGGGGAACGTTCAAGATGATCTGATTGACGAGCTCGGGCTGACGAAGCGGGAGGCTCGCTGCATATGGCCTTGGGCGCCCGGCTTGAAATGTCTCACCAACCCCGAGGCATCACTCACCTGGCTGGTGATTCGAGGGGCCCTCTGGGTCGCCAAAAGACTTCGCGCAGCGGGTTTGGCAAAGTCGCCAAACTGCGTGCGCTGCAGTGGGGAGGTGGAGACCATTGGTCACGCCTTCTTTCAATGTAGTGTCGTAGTTCCGTTGTGCAAGTTCGTTGAAGATCTCATGGTTCGCATGCTGCGCGGAAAGTTCTTTGTCCTCGAGGCCAGTTCCGTCTGTAGCAATATAGTACCGCCGTTGACTAAGGCTGAGCACTACGTGTTCCTTTGCTTACTGGTTGTTATGCGAGTCGTGATATGGACGACGCGACAGAAGGAATTTCATGGGGACGAGAAGTTTACCTCTTCCCAACTGATCTTGTTCTTTAAGCATCAGCTTAAAGTCAAGATCAGGACGGAAAGGAAGCGACTCCATCCATTGGAATTTAGCGAAAGGTGGGTGACTCTTGCGCGGCTCTGCAGAGTGAAAGGTGCTGACTTGGAGTGGCCGTTTGATGCCGGTTAGGCATTAAGGATTTTGGGATTACTGGGGTGAACATTGGTAACCCCTCCCTTGTATAGGTTAGTTTAGGTCGGTCTTGTTTTAGTTACCTTTTTCTTTTTTCTTTCCAGTTTAACTTAGCTAGGGTATGTATGCTCATTGGACACCCCTTTTATTTTTGACCCGATTTTTTTTATCTTTTGTTTAATTCCCCATCCCTCCCATCGTTAGGTGGTTAGTGATATCAGTTCTCTGGTGGGTGCGGGGCGCTTTTCGTTTCGAGTGTGTCTTTCGTATTTGTCGTTGTGTCTGATTGAGTGTGTGTTTGTAGCGAGTGCATGGATTGTATGAATGTTTTATATATTTTTTTCAAGCCCCGCATTGATTTCGTCCAGTTAACTGATGTTTCTACCACAGTTAGGGCTGTGGGGGGTTTTACTACTAACAAAAAAAAAAAGTTTTGTTTAGTTTCTTGTATATAGTTTTGTATTCATTGTAAATTTTCATTGGGGTTTTTAGTTGTTATTTTATTCCCCTCCCCCCACAGACAATGATTTGTATATATGGGGACTAGTTAGAATATCATAGAGTCTCTGAGGAATTTTGGTGGATGTAGTAAGAATGGTATGTAATGGATGTGTCGTTTTGGTGAAAGGAACATTGTTTGTATGTTTGGGTCAGTGATTGCGGCTAGCTAAGTTTAAAAGTTAAGACAGAAGATGACCATCCTTGCCCCCTTTCCCAATTTTTGGCCTTGTGCCACATTTGTACTTTTTGTATAATAAATAATGACAAGGAAACAGAAGGAGGCAGCCATGTTGGCAGGTAAGTCACTTGACTTCTACAGAAGATGGACACATTAAGGTTATTTTCTTACAATTTCATCTGAAAACAAATGATGAATCAATGAATGGAATAATAAATTTGGATAAAAGCGATCTAATTATAATTAAGGGGTAAAATAGAGAAACGCGAAAGTTTCGAGAATATTTTTCCGGGTTACAGGATGTAACTGAATAGCCTACTGAGATTAATGGGAGATGCACACATTAAGGTTATTTTCTTACAATTTCATCTGAAAACAAATGATGAATCAATGAATGGAATAATAAATTTGGAGAAAAGCGATCTAATTATAATTAAGGGGGAAAATAGAGAAACGCGAATGTTTCGAGAATATTTTTCCGGATTACTGGATGTAACTGAATAGCCTCCTGAGATTAATGGAAGATGCACACAATAAGGTTATTTTCTTACAATTTCATCTGAAAACAATTGATGAATCAGTGAATGGAATAATAAAATTGGAGAAAAGCGATCTAATTATAATTAAGAAGTAAAATAGAGAAACGCGAAAGTTTCGGGAATATTCTGCCGGATTACAGGATATAACTAAATTGCCACGTGAGATTAATGGAAGATTCACACATTAAGGTTATTTTATTAATATTTCATCTGAAAACAATTGATGAATCAGTGAATGGAATAATAAAATTAGAGACAAGCGATCTAATTATAATTAATGGGTAACATAGAGAAACGCGAAGGTTGCGTGAATATATTGCCGGATTGCAGGATATAACTGAATAGCCTCCTGAGATTAATGGAAGATGCACACAATAAGGTTATTTTCTTACAATTTCATCAGAAAACAATTGATGAATCAGTTAATGGAGTAATAAAATTGGAGAAAAGCTATCTAATTATAATTAAGGGGTAAAGTAGAGAAACGATAAAGTTCCGAGAATATTTTGCCGGATAAAAGGATGTAACTGAATAGCCTCCTGAGATTAATGGAAGATGCACACATTAAGGTTATTTTCTCACAATTTCATCTGAAAACAATTGATGAATCAGTGAATGGAATAATAAAATTGGAGAAAAGCGATCTAATTATAATTAAGGCTAAAATACAGAAACGGGAAAGGTTCGAGAATATTTCCCGGATTACAGGATGTAACTGTATAACCTCCTGAGATTAATGTAAGATGCACACATTAAGTTTATTTTCTTAAAATTTCATCTTAAAACAATTGATGAATCAGTGAATGGAATAATAAAATTGGAGAAAAGAGATCTAATTATAATTAAGGGGTAAAATAGAGAAACGCAAAAGTTTCGAGAATATTTTGCCGGATTACAGGATGTAACAGAATAGCCTCCTGAGATTAATGGAAGATGCACACATTAAGGTTATTTTCTTACAATTTCATCTGAAAACAATTGATGAATCACTTAATGGAATAATAAAATTGGAGAAATGCGATCAAATTATAATTAAGGGGTAAAATAGAGAAACGCGAAAGATGCGTGAATATATTGCCGGATTACAGGATGTAACTGAAGAGCCTCCTGATATTACTGGATGATGCACACATTAAGTTTATTTTCTTACAATTTCATCTGAAAACAATTGATGAATCAGTGAATGGAATAATAATATTGGAGAAAAGCGATCTAATTATAATTAAGGGGTAAAATAGAGAAACGCGAAAATTTCGAGAATATTTTGCCGGATTACAGTATATAACTGAATAGTCTCCTGAGATTAATGGAAGATGCACACATTAAGGTTATTTTCTTACAATTTCATCTGAAAAAAAAAATAATGAATCAGTGAATGGAATAATAAAATTGGAGAAAAGCGATCTAATTATAATTAAGGCTAAAATACAGAAACGGGAAAGGTTCGAGAATATTTCCCGGATTACAGGATGTAACTGTATAACCTCCTGAGATTAATGTAAGAGGCACACATTAAGTTTATTTTCTTAAAATTTCATCTTAAAACAATTGATGAATCAGTGAATGGAATAATAAAATTGGAGAAAAGCGATCTAATTATAATTAAGGGGTAAAATAGAGAAACGCAAAAGTTTCGAGAATATTTTGCCGGATTACAGGATGTAACAGAATAGCCTCCTGAGATTAATGGAAGATGCACACATTAAGGTTATTTTCTTACAATTTCATCTGAAAACAATTGATGAATCAGTTAATGGAATAATAAAATTGGAGAAAAGCGATCTAATTATAATTAAGGGTTAAAATAGAGAAACGCGAAAGTTGCTTGAATATTTTGCCGGATTACAGGATGTAACAGAATAGCCTCCTGAGATTAATGGAAGATGCACACATTAAGTTTATTTTCTTACAATTTCATCTGAATACATTTGATGAATCAATGAATGGAATAATAATATTGGAGAAAACCGATCTAAATATAATTAAGGGGTAAAATATAGAAACGCGAAAGTTTCGAGAATATATTGCCGGATTACAGGATGTAACTGAATAGCCTCTTGATATTAATGGAAGATGCAAACATTAAGGCTATTTTCTTACAATTTCATCAGAAAACAATTGATGAATCAGTGAATGGAATAATAAAATTGGAGAAAAGCGATCTAATTATAATTAAGGGGTAAAATAGAGAAACGCGAAAGTTGCGTGAATATATTGCCGGATTACAGGATGTAACTGAATAGCCTCCTGAGATTCATGGAAGATGCACACATTAAAGTTATTTTCTTACAATTTCATCTGAAAACATGTGATGAATCAATGAATGGAATAATAATATTGGAGAAAACCGATCTAAATATAATTAAGGGGTAAAATATAGAAACGCGAAAGTTTCGAGAATATATTGCCGGATTACAGGATGTAACGGAATATCCTACTGAGATTACTGGAAGATGCACACATTAAGGTTATTTTCTTAAAATTTCATCTGAAAACAATTGATGAATCAGTGAATGGAATAATAAAATTGGAGAAAAGCGATCTAATTATAATTAAGGGGTAAAATAGAGAAACGCGAAAGTTGCGTGAATGTATTGCCGGATTACAGGATGTAACTGAATAGCCTCCTGATATTAATTGAAGATGCACACATTAAGGTTATTTTCTTACAATTTCATCTGAAAACATGTGATGAATCAATGAATGGAATAATAATATTGGAGAAAACCGATCTAGATATAATTAAGGGGTAAAATATAGAAACGCGAAAGTTTCGAGAATATATTGCCGGATTACAGGATGTAACGGAATATCCTACTGAGATTACTGGAAGATGCACACATTAATTTTATTTTCTTACAATTTCATCTTAAAACAATTGATGAATCAGTGAATGGAACAATAAAATAGGAGAAAAGCGATCTAATTATAATTAATGGGTAAAATAGAGTAACGCGAAAGTTTCGAGAATATTTTGCCGGATTACAGTATATAAGTGAATAGCCTCCTGAGATTAATTGAAGATGCACACATTAAGGTTATTTTCTTACAATTTCATCTGAAAACATTTGATGAATCAATGAATGGAATAATAAAATTGGAGAAAACCGATCTAATTATAATTAAGGGGTAAAATAGAGAAACGCGAGAGTTTCGAGAATATTTTTTCTGATTACAGGATGTAACTGAATAGCCTACTGAGATTAATGGAATGTTGCACACATTAAGGTTATTTTCTGAAAACTTCATCCGAAAACAATTCATGAATCAGTGAATGGAATAATAAAATTGGAGAAATGCCATCAAATTATAATTAAGAGGTAAAATAGAGAAACGCGATAGTTTAGAGAATATTTTGCTTGATTACAGGATGTGACTGAATAGCCTCTTGAGATTAATGGAAGCTTGCACACATTAAGGTTATTTTCTTACAATTCCATCTGAAAACAATTGATGAATCAGTGAATGGAATAATAAAAATGGAGAAAAGCGATCTAATTATAATTAAGAGGCAAAATAGAGAATCGCGAAAGTTTCGAGAATATTTTGCTTGATTACAGGATGTAACTGAATAGCCTCCTGAGATTAATGGAAGATGCACACATTAAGGTTATTTTCTTACAATTTCATCTGCAAACAATTGATGAATCAATGAATGGAATAATAAAATTGAAGAAAACCGATCTAAAAATAATTAAGGGGTAAAATAGAGAAACGCGAAAGTTTCGAGAATATTTTACCGGATTACAGGATTAAGTGAATAGCCTCCTGAGATTAATGGAAGTTGCACACATAAAGTTTATTTTCCTACAATGCCATCTGAAAACATTTGATGAATCAGTGAATAGAATAATAAAAATGGAGAAAAGTGATCTAATTATAATTAAGGGTGAAAATAGAGAAACGCGAAAGTTTCGGGAATATTTTGCCGGATTACAGAATGTAACTGAATAGCCTCCTAAGATTAATGGAATATGCACACATTAAGGTTATTTTCTTACAATTTCATCAGAAAACATATGATGAATCAGTGAATGGGATAATAAAATTGGAGAAAAGCGATCTAATTATAATTAAGGGGTAAAATACAGAAAGGCGAAAGTTGCGTGAATATATTGCCGGATTCCAGGATGTAACGGAATATCCTACTGAGATTACTGGAAGATGCACACATTAAGGTTATTTTCTTCCAATTTCATCTGAAAACAATTGATGAATCAGTGAATGGAATAATAAAATTGGAGAAAAGCGATCTAATTATAATGAAGGGGTAAAATAGAGAAACGCGAAAGTTTCGAGAATATTTAGCCGGATTAAAGGATGTAACAGAATAGCCTCCTGAGTGTAATGGAAGATGCACACAATAAGGTTATTTTCTTACAATTTCAACTGAAGACAATTGGCGAATCAGTGAATGGGTTAATAAAATTGGAGAAAAGCGATCTAATTATAATTAAGGGGTAAAATAGAGAAACGCGAAAGTTTCGAGAATATTTTGCCTGATTACTGTATGTTACTGAATAGCCTCCTGAGATTAATGTAACATGCACACATTAAGGTGATTTTCTTACAATTTCATCTGAAAACTATTGATGAATCAGTGAATAGGATAATAAAATTGGAGAAAAGGGATCTAATTATAAATAAGGGTTAAAATGGAGAAACGAGAAAGTTTCAAGAATATATTTCCAGATTACAGAATGTGACTGAATAACCTCTTGAGATTAATGCAAGGTTGCACACATTAAGGTTATTTTCTTACAATTCCATCTGAAAAAAATTGATGAATCAATGAATGGAATAATAAAAATGGAGAAAAGCGATCTAATTATAATTTAGGGGCAAAATAGAGAAACGCGAAAGTTTCGAGAATATTTTGCTTGATTACAGGATGTAACTGAATAGCCTCCTGAGATTAATGGAAGATCCACACATTAAGGTTATTTTCTTACAATTTCATCTGCAAACAGTTGATAAATCAATGAATGGAATAATAAAATTGGAGAAAAGCGATCTAATTATAATTAAGAGGTAAAATAGAGAAACGCGAAAGTTTCGAGAATATTTTGCCGGATTACAGGATGTAACTGAATAGCCTCATGAGATTAATGGAAGTTGCACACATTAAGGTTATTTTCCTACAATTTCAACTGAAAACAATTGATGAATTAGTGAATGGAATAATAAATTTGGAAAAAAGCGATCTAATTACAATTAAGGGGAAAAATAGAGAAACGCGAAAGTTTCGAGAATATTTTGCCGGATTACAGGATGTAACTGTATAACCTCCTGATATTAATGGAAGATGCACATATTAAGGTTATTTTCTTACAATTTTAACTGAAGATAATTGATGAATCAGTGAATGGGATAAAAAATTGGAGAAAACCGATCTAATTATAAGTAAGGGGTAAAATAGAGAAACGCGAAAGTTTCGAGAATATTTTGCCGGGTTACAGGATGTAACTGAAGAGCCTCCTGAGATTAATGGAAGTTGCACACATTTAGGTTATTTTCCTACAATTTCAACTGAAAACAATTGATGAATCAGTGAATGGGATAAAAAATTGGAGAAAAGCGATCTAATTATAATTAAGGGGTAAAATAGAGAAACGCGAATGTTTCGAGAATATTTTGCCGGGTTACAGGATGTAACTGAATAGCCTTCTGAGATTAATGGAAGATGCACATATTAAGGTTATTTTCTTACAATTTCATCTGAAAACATGTGATGAATCAGTGAATGGGATAATAAAATTGGAGAAAAGCGATCTAATTAAAATTAAGGGGTAAAATAGAGAAACGCGAAAGTTTCGAGAATATTTTACCGGATTACAGGATTAAGTGAATAGCCTCCTGAGTTTAATGGAAGTTGCACACATAAAGGTTATTTTCTTACAATTTCATCTGAAAACATTTGATGAATCAGTGAATAGAATAATAAAAATGGAGAAAAGTGATCTAATTATAATTAAGGGTGAAAATAGAGAAACGCGAAAGTTTCGGGAATATTTTGCCGGATTACAGGATATAACTAAATAGCCTCCTGAGATTAATGGAAGATGCACGCGTTAATGTTATTTTCTTACAATTTCATCTGAAAACAATTGATGAATCAGTTAATAGAATAATAAAATTGTAGAAAAGCGATCTAATTATAATTAAGGTGTAAAATACAGAAAGGCGAAAGTTGCGTGAATATATTGCCGGATTACAGGATGTAACGGAATAGCCTCCTGAGATTAATGGAAGATGCACACATTAAGGTTATTTTCTTACAATTTCATCTGAAAAAAAATGATGAATCAGTGAATGGAATAATAAAATTGGAGAAAAGCGATCTAATTATAATTAAGGGGTAAAATAGAGAAACGCGAAAGTTTCGAGAATATGTTTTGGGGTTACAGTGTGTAACTGAATAGCCTCCTGAGATTAATTGAAGTTGCACACATTGAGGTTATTTTCTTACAATTCCATCTGAAAACAATTGATGAATCACTGAATGGAATAATAAAATTGGAGAAAACGATCTAATTATAATTAAGGGGTAAAATAGAGAAACGCGAAAGTTTCGAGAATATTTAGCCGGATTAAAGGATGTAACTGAATAGCCTCCTGAGATTAATGGAAGATGCAAACATTAAGTTTATTTTCTCACAATTTCATCTGAAAACAAATGATGAATCAGTGAATGGAATAATAAAATTGGAGAAAAGCGATCTAATTATAATTAAGGTGTAAAATAGAGAAACGCGAATGTTTCGATAATATTTCGCCGGATTACAGGATGTAACTGAATAGTATCCTGAGATTAATGGAAGATGCACACATTAAGGTTATTTTCTTACAATTTCATCAGAAAACAATTGATGAATCAATGAATGGAATAATATAATTGGATAAAACCGATCTAATTATAATTAAGGGGTAAAATAGAGAAACGCGAAAGTTTCGTGAATATTTTGCCAGATTACAGGATGTAACTAAATAGCCTCCTGAGATTAATGGAAGACGCACAAATTAACGTTATTTTCTTACAATTTCTACGGAAAACAATTGATGTATCAATGAATGGAATAATAAAATTGGTGAAAAGCGATCTAATTATAATTAAAGGGTAAAATAGAGAAACGCGAAAGTTTCGAGAATATTTTGCCGGATTACAGGATATAACTGAATAACTCTCCTGCGATTAATGGAAGATGCATCATTAAGGTTATTTTCTTACAATTTCAACTGAAAACAATTATTGAATCATTGAATGGAATAATAAAATTGAAGAAAAGCGATCTAATTATAATTAAGTGGTAAAATAGAGAAACGCGAAAGTTTCGAGAATATTTTGCCGGATTACAGGATGAAACTGAATAGCCTCCTGAGAGTAATGGAAGATGCACACATTAAGGTTATTTTCTTACAATTTCATCTGAAAACAATTGATGAATCAGTGAATGGAATAATAAAATTGGAGAAAAGCGATCTAATTATAATAAAGGGGTAATATAAAGAAACGCGAAAGTTTCGAGAATATTTTTCTCGGATTACATGATGTAACTGAATAGCCTCCTGAGATTAATGGAAGAAGTACACATTAAGGTTATTTTCGAACAATTTCATCTGAAAACATTTGATGAATCAGTGAATGGAATAATAATTTTGGAGAAAAGCAATCTAATTATAATTAAGGGTTAAAATAGAGAAACACGAAAGTTTCTAGAATATTTTTCCGGATTACAGGTTGTAACTGAATAGCCTCCTGAGATTAATGGAAGATGCACACATTAATGTTATTTTCTTACAATTTCATCTGAAAACAATTGATGAATCAATGAATGGAATAATAAAATTTGAGAAAAGAGATCTAATTATAATTAAGGGGTAAAATATAGAAACGCGAAACTTTCGAGAATATTTTGCCGGATTACAGGACATAACTGAATAGTGAATGGAATAATAAATTTGCAGAAATGCGATCTAATTATAAATAAGGGGTAAAAATACGAAACCCGAAAGTTTCGAGAACATTTTGCCGGATTACGGGATATAACTGAATACCCTCCAAAGATTAATGAAAGATGCACACATTAATGTTATTTTCTTACAATTTCATCTGAAAACAATTGATGAATCAGTGATTGGAATAAAAAATTGGAGAAAAGCGATATAATGATAATTAAGGTTTAAAATAGAACAACGCGAAAGATTCCAGAATATTTTTCCGGATTACAGGTTATAAATGAATAGCCTCCTGAGATTAATGGAAGATGCACACATTAATGTTATTTTCTAACAATTTCATCTGAAAAAATTGATGAATCATTGAATGGAATAATAAAATTTGAGAAAAGCGATCTAATTATAATTGAGGGGTAAAATAGAGAAACGCGAAAGTTTCGAGAAAATTTGGCGAGATTACGTGATATAACTGAATAGCCTCCACAGATTAATGGAAGATGCACATATAAGTGTTATTTTCTTACAATTGCATCTGAAAACATTTGATGAATCATTGAATGGAATAATAAATTTGGAGAAAAGCTATCTAATTATAATTAAGGTGTAAAATAGAGTAACGCGAAATTTTCCAGAATATTTTTCCGGATTACAGGATATAAATGAATAGTCTCCTGAGATTAATGGAAGATGCACACATTAATGTTATTTTCTAAAAATTTCATCTGAAAAAATTGGTGAATCATTGAATGGAATGATAAAATTTGAGAAAAGGGATCTAATTATAATTAAGGGGTAAAATAGAGAGACGCGAAAGTTTCGAGAATATTTTGCCGGATTACAGGATGTAACTGAAAAGCCTTCTGAGATTAATGGAAGATTCACACATTAAGGTTATTTTCTTACAATTATATCTGAAAACAATTGATTAATCAGTGAATGGAATAATAAAATTGTAGAAAAGCGAGATAATTATAATTAAGGGGTAAAATAGAGAAACGCGAAAGTTTCGAGAATATTTTGCCGGATTACAGGATGTAACTGAATAGTCTTCTGAGATTAATGGAAGATTCACACATTAAGGTATTTTCTTACAATTTCATCTGAAAACAATTGATTAATCAGTGAATGGAGTAATAAAATTGGAGAAAAGCGATCTAATTATAATTAAGGGGTAAAATAGAGAAAAGCGAAAGTTTCTTGAATTTTTTGCCGGATTAGATGATGTAACTGAATAGCCTACTGACATTAATGGAAGATGTACACATTAAGTTTATTTTCTTACAATTTCATCTGAAAACAATTGATGAATCAGTGAATGGAATAATAAAATTGGAGAAAAGCGCTCTAATTATAATTAAGGTGTAAAATAGAGAAACGCGAAAGTTTCGAGAATATTTTGCCGGATTACAGGATGTAACTGAATAGCCTCCTGAGATTAATGAAAGATGTACACATTAAGGTTATTTTATTACAATTTCATCTGAAAACAATTGATGAATCAGTGAATGGAATAATAAATTTGCAGAAATGCGATCTAATTATAATGACGGGTTAAAAATACGAAACGCGAAAGTTTCGAGAACATTTTGCCGGATTACGGGATATAACTGAATACCCTCCAAAGATTAATGGAAGATGCACACGTTAATGTTATTTTCGTACAATTTCATCAGAAAACAATTGATGAATCAGTGAATGGAATAATAAAATTGGAGAAAAGCGCTCTAATTATAATTAAGGTGTAAAATAGAGAAACGCGAAAGTTTCGAGAATATTTCATCGGATTACACGATGTAACTGAATAGCCTACTGAGATTAATGTATGATGTACACATTAAGGTTATTTTCTTACAATTTCATCTGAAAACAATTGATGAATCAGTGAATGGATTAATAAAATTAGGGAAAAGAGATCTAATTATAATTAACGGGTAAAATAGAGAAACGCGAAATTTTCGAGCATATTTTGCCGGATTACAGGATATAACTGAATAGCCTTCTGAGATTAATGGAAGATGCACACATTCAGGTTATTTTCTTACAATTTCATCTGAAAACAATTGATGAATCAGTGAATATTATAATAAATTTTGAGAAAAGCGATCGAATTATAATTAAGCGATAAAATAGAGAAACGCGAAAGTTTCGAGAATATTTTTCCGGATTACATGATGTAACTGAATAGCCCCTGAGATTAATGGAAGATGCATATATTAAGGTTATTTTATTAATCTTTCATCTGAAAACATTTGGTGAATCAGTGAATGGAATAATAAAATTGGAGAAAAGCTATCTAATTATAATTAAGGTTAAAATAAAGAAACTCGAAAGTTTTAATAATATTTTGGCAGATTACAGGATGTAACTGAATAGCCTCCTGTGATTAATGTAAGATGCACACATTAAGGTTATTTTCTTACAATTTCATCTTAAAACAAATGATGAATCACTGAATTGAATAATAAAATTGGAGAAAACAGATCTAATTATAATTAAGTGGTAAAATAGAGAAACGCGTAAGTTTCGAGAATATTTTGCCGTATTACAGGATATAACTGAATAGCCTCCTGACATTAATAGAAGATGCACACATTAAGGTTATTTTCTTCCTATTTCATCTGAAAACATTTGATGAATCAGTGAATGGAATAATAATATTGGAGAAAAGCGATCTAATTATAATAAAGGTGTAAAATATAGAAACGCGAAAGTTTCGAGAATATTTTGCCGGATTCCAGAATATAACTGAATAGCCTCCTGAGATTAATGGAAGATGCACACATTAAGTTTATTTTATTAATCTTTCATCTGAAAACATTTGGTGAATCAGTGAATGGAATAATAAAATTGGAGAAAAGCGATCTAATTATCATTCAGGGTTAAAAATAGAGAAACGCGAAAGTTTCGAGAATATTTTGCAGGATTAGAGGATGTAACCGTATAGCCTCCTGAGATTAATGGATGATGCACACATTATGGTTATTTTCTTACAATTTCACCTAAAAACAAATGATGAATCAATGAATAGAATAATAAAATTGGAGAATCCCGATCTAATTATAATTAAGGGGTAAAATAGAGAAACGCGAAAGTTCCGAGAATATTTTGCCGGATTACAGGATGTAACTAAATAGCCTCCTGAGATTAATGGAAGATACACACATTAAGGTTATTTTCTTACAATTTCATCTGAAAACAATTGATGAATCAATGAATGGAATAATAAAATTGGAGAAAAGCGATCTAATTATAATTAAGGGGTAAAATAGAGAAACGCGAAAGTTTCGAGAATATTTTGACGGATTACAGGATATAACTGAATAGCCTCCTGACATTAATGGAAGATGCGCACTTTAAGGTTATTTTGTTACAATTTCATCTGAAAACAATTGATGAATCAGTGAATGGAAAAATAAATTTGGAGAAAAGCGATATAATTTTAGTTAAGGGGTAAAATAGAGAAACACGAAAGTTTCGAGAATATTTTTCCGGATTACAGGATTCAACTGAATAGCCTCCTGAGATTAACGGAAGATGCACACATTTGTGTTATTTTCTTACAATTTCATCTAAAAACAATTGATGAATCAATGAATGGAATAATAAAATTGGAGAAAAGCGATGTAATTATAATTAAGAGGGTAAAATAGAAAAACGCGAATGTTTCAAGAATATTTTGTCGGATTACAGGATGTAACTGAATAGCCTCCTGAGATTAATGGAAGATGCACACATTAAGGTTAACTACTTACAATTTCATCTGAAAACAATTGATGAATCAGTGAATGGAATAATAAAGTTGGAGAAAAGCGATCTAATTTTAGTTAAGGGGTAAAATAGAGAAACGCGAAAGTTTCGAGAATATTTCTCCGGATTAAAGGATCTAACTGAATAATCTCCTGAGAATAATGGACGATTCACACATTAAGGTTATTTTCTTACAATTTCATCTGAAAACAATTTATGTATCAATGAATGGAATAATAAAATTGGATAAAAGCGATCTAATTATAATTAAGGGGTAAAATAGATAAACGCGAAAGTTATTTTGCCGGATTACAGGATGTAACTGAACAGCCTCCTGAGATTAATGGAAGATGCACTCATTAAGTTTATTTTCTTACAATTTCATCTGAAAACATTTGATGAATCAGTGAATAGGATAATAAAATTGGAGAAAAGAGATCTAATTAAAATTAAGGGGTAAAATAGAGAAACGCGGAAGTTTTGAGAATATTTTGCCGGATTAGAGGAAGTAACTGAATAGCCTCTTGAGATTAATGGAAGATGCACATATTAAGGTTATTTTCTTACAATTTCATCTGAAAACAATTGATATGAACAGTGAATGGAATAATAAAATTGGAGAAAAGCGATCTAATTATAATTTGGGGTAAAATAGAGAAACGCAAAAGTTTCGACAATATTTTGCAGAATTACAGGATGTAACTGAATAGCCTACGGAGATTAATGGAAGATGCACATAATAAGGTAATTTTCTTACAATTTCATCTGAAAACAATTGATGAATCAGAGATTGGAATAATAAAATTGGAGAAAAGCGATCTAATTATAATTAAGGGGTAAAATAGAGAAACGCGAAAGTTTCGAGAATATTTTCCCGGATTAGAGGAAGTAACTGAATAGCCTCCTGAGATTAATGGAAGATGCACACATTGAGGTTATTTTCTTACAATTTCATCTGAAAACAATTGATGAATCAGAGATTGGAATAATAAAATTGGAGAAAAGCGATCTAATTATAATTAAGGGGCAAAATAGAGAAACACGAAAGTTTCGAGAACGTTTTGCCGGATTACAGGATGTAATTGAATAGCCTCCTGAGATTAATGGAATATGCACACATTTAGGTTATATTTTTAATGATTCATCTGAAAACAATTGATGAATCAATGAATGGATTAATAAAATTTCAGAAAAGCGATCTAATTATAATTAAGTGGTAAAATAGAGAAACGCGTAAGTTTCGAGAATATTTTGCCGGATTACAGGATATAACTGAATAGCCTCCTCAGATTAATTCGAGATGCACACATTAAGGTTATTTTCTTACAATTTCATCAGAAAACAATTGACGAATCAATGAATGGAATAATAAATTTAGAGAAATGCGATCTAATTATAATTAAGTGGTAAAATAGAGAAACGCGAAAGTTTCAAGAATATTTTGCCGGATTACAGCATATAACTGAACAGCCTCCTGATATTAATCGAAGATGCACACATTAATGTTATTTTCTTACAATTTCATCTGAAAATAATTGATGAATCAGTGAATGGAATAATAAAATTGGAGAAAAGCGATGTAATTATAATTAAGAGGGTAAAATAGAAAAACGCGAATGTTTCAAGAATATTTTGCCGGATTACAGGATGTAACTGAATAGCCTCCTGAGATTAATGGAAGATGCACACATTAAGGTTAACTACTTACAATTTCATCTGAAAACAATTGATGAATCAGTGAATGGAATAATAAATTGGAGAAAAGCGATCTAATTATAATTAAGTGGTAAAATAGAGAAACGAGAAAGTTTTGAGCATAATTTGCCGGATTACAGTATATAACTGAATAGCCTTCTCAGATTAATGGAAGATGCATACGTTAAAGTTATTTTCTTACAATTTCATCTGAAAACAATAGATGAATCAGTGAATGGAATAATAAAATTGGAGAAAATCGATCTAATTATAATTAATGGGTAAAATAGAGAAACGCAAAAGTTTCTAGAATATTTTGGCGGATTACAGGATATAACTGAAAAGCCTCCTCAGATTAATGGAAGATGCAAACCTTTAGGTTATTTTCTTACAATTTCATCTGAAAACAATAGATGAACAAGTGAATGGAATAATAAATTTGGAGAAAAGCGATCTAATTATAATTAAGGTGTAAAATATAGAAACGCGAAAGTTTCGTGAATGTTTTCCCGGGTTGCAGGATATAACTGAATAGCCTCCTGAGACTAATGGATGATGCACACCTTAAGGTTATTTTCTTAGAATTTCATCTGAAAACAATTGAGGAATCAATGAATGGAATAATAAAATTGGTGAAAAGCGATCTAATTATAATTAAGGTGTAAAATAGAGAAACGCGAAAGTTCCGAGAATATTTTGCCGGATTAGAGGATGTAACTGAATAGCCACCTGAGATTAATGGAAGATGCACACATTTGTGTTATTTTCTTACAATTTCATCTGAAAACAATTGATGAATCAATGAATGGAATAATAAATTTGGAGAATAGCGATGTAATTTTCGTTAAGGGGTAAAATAGAGAAACTCGAAAGTTTCGAGAATATTTTTCCGGATTACAGGATGTAACTAAATTGCCTCCTGAATTTACTGGAAGATGCACATATTATGGTTATTTCTTACAATTTCATCTGAAAACAACTGATGTATCAATGAATGGAATAATAATATTGGAGAAATGTGATCTAATTATAATTAAGGGGGTAAAATAGAGAAACGCGAAAGTTTTGAGAATATTTTTCCGGAGTGCAGGATGTAACTGAATAGCCTTCTGAGATTAATGGAAGATGCACAAATTAAGGTTATTTTCTTAAATTTTCATCTGAAAACAATTGAAGAATCAGTGAATGGGATAATAAAATTGGAGAAAAGCGATCTAATTATAATTAAGGGGTAAAATAGAGAAACGCGAAAGTTTCGAGAATATTTTTCCGGATTACAGGATGTAACTGAATAGCCTCCTAAGATTAATGGAAGATGCACACATTATGGTTATTTTCTTACAATTTCATCTGAAAACAATTGATGTATCAATGAATGGAATAATAAAATTGGAGAAGAGCGATCTAATTATAATTAAGGGGTAAAATAGAGAAACGTTTAAGTTTCGAGAATAATTTTCTGGATTACATTATGTAACTAAATAGCCTTCTGAGATTAATGGAAGATGCACACATTAAGGTTATTTTCTTACAATTTCATCTGAAAACAATTGATGTATCAGTGTATGGAATAATAAAATTGGAGAAAAGCGATCTAATTATAATTATGGGGTAAAATAGAGAAACCCGAATGTTTCGGGAACATTTTGCCGGATTACAGTATGTAACTGAATAGCCTCCTGAGATTAATGGAAGATGCACACATTAAGGTTATTTTCTTACAATTTTATCTGAAAACTATTGATGAATCAGAGATTGGAATAATAAAATTGGAGAAAAGCGATCTAATTATAATAAAGGGGTAAAATAGAGAAACTCAAAAGTTTCGAGAATATTATGCCGGATTAGAGGAAGTAACTGAATAGCCTCCTGAGATTAATGGAAGATGCTCACATTAAGGTAAGTTTCTTACAATTTCATCTGAAAACAATTCATGAATCTGTGAATGGGATAGTAAAATTGGAGAAAAGCGATCTAATTATAATTAAGGGGTAAAATAGAGAAACGCGAAAGTTTCGAGTATATTTCTCCGGATTACAGGATGTACCTGAATAGCCTCCTGAGATTAATGGAAGATACACACATTAAGGTTATTTTCTTACAATTTCATCTGAAAACAATTGATGAACAGTAAATGGGATAATAAAAATGGAGAAAAGCGATCTAATTATAATTTAGGGGTAAAATAGAGAAACGCCAAAGTTTCGAGAATATTTTGCCGGATTACAGGATGAAACTGAATAGCCTCCTGAGATTAATGGAAGATGCACACATTAAGGATATTTTCTTACAATTTCATCTGAAAACAATTTATGTATCAATGAATGGAATAATATAATTGGAGAAGAGCGATCTAATTATAATTAAGGGGTAAAATAGAGAAACGTTTAAGTTTCGAGAATAATTTTCTGGATTACATTATGTAACTAAATAGCCTTCTGAGATTAATGGAAGATGCACACATTAAGGTTATTTTCTTACAATTTCATCTGAAAACAATTGATGTATCAGTGTATGGAATAATAAAATTGGAGAAAAGCGATCTAATTATAATTATGGGGTAAAATAGAGAAACCCGAATGTTTCGGGAACATTTTGCCGGATTACAGTATGTAACTGGATAGCCTCTTGAGATTAATGGAAGATGCACATATTAAGGTTATTTTCTTACAATTTCATCTGAAAACAATTGATGAATCAGTGAATGGAATAATAAAATTGCAGAAAAGGGATCTAATTATAATAAAGGGTTAAAATAGAGAAACGCAAAAGTTTCGAGAATATTATGCCGGATTAGATGAAGTAATTGAATAGCCTCCTGAGATTAATGGAAGATGCGCACATTAAGGTAAGTTTCTTACAATTCCATCTGAAAACAATTCATGAATCTGTGAATGGGATAATAAAATTGGAGAAAAGCGATCTAATTATAATTAAGGGGTAAAATAGAGAAACGCGAAAGTTTCGAGTATATTTCTCCGGATTACAGGATGTACCTGAATAGCCTCCTGAGATTAATGGAAGATACACACATTAAGGTTATTTTCTTACAATTTCATCTGAAAACAATTGATGAACAGTAAATGGGATAATAAAAATGGAGAAAAGCGATCTAATTATAATTAAGGGGTAAAATAGCGAAACACGAAAGTTTCGAGAATATTTTGCTGGATTACAGGATCTAACTGAACAGCCTCCTGAGATTAATGGAAGATGCACACATTAAGGTTATTTTCTTACAATTTCACCTGAAAACAATTGATGAATCAGTGAATGGAATAATAAAATTGGAGAAAAACGATCTAATTATAATTAAGGGTAATATAGAGAAACGCGAAAGTTTCGAGAACATTTTGCCGGATTACAGGATGTAACTGAATAGCCTCCTGAGATTAATGGAAGATGCACACATTAAGGTTATTTTCTTAAAGATTCATCTGAAAACAATTGATGAATCAGTGAATGGATTAATAAAATTTCAGAAATGCGGTCTAATTATAATTAAGTGGTAAAATAGAGAAACGCGAAAGTTTCGAGAATATTTTGCCGGATTACAGGATATAACTGAATAGCCTCCTCAGTTTAATTGGAGATGCACACATTAATGTTATTTTCTTAAAATTTCATCAGAAAACAATTGATGAATCAATGAATGGAATAATAAATTTAGAGAAAAGCGATCTAATTATAATTAAGGGTAAAATAGAGAAACGCGAAAGTTTCGAGAATATTTTGCCGGATTACATGATGTAAATGAATAGCTACCTGAGATTAAAGGAAGATGCACACATTAATGTTATTTTTATACAATTTCATCTTAAAACAATTGTTTAATAAGTGAATGGTACAATAAAATTGGAGAAAAGCGATCTAAATATGAAGGGGTAAAATAGAGAAACGAGAAAATTTTGAGAATGATTTGCCGGATTACAGGATATAACTGAATAGCCTCCTCAGATTAATGGAAGATGCACACGTTAAGTTTATTTTCTTACAATTTCATCTGAAAACAATAGATGAATCATTGAATGGAATAATAAATTTGGAGATAAGCGATCTAATTATAATTAAGGTGTAAAATATAGAAATGCGAAAGTTTCGAGAATATTTTCCCAGGTTACAGGATATAACTGAATAGCCTCCTGAGACTAATGGAAGATGCGCACATTAAGGTTATTTTCTTAGAATTTCATCTGAAAACAATTGATGAATCAGTGAATGGAATAATACAAATGGAGAAATGCGATCTTATTATAATTAAGGGTTAAAATAGAGCAACGCGAATATTTCGAGAATATTTGGCCGGATTACTGGATATAACTGAATAGCCTCCTCAGATTAATGGAAGATGCAGACATTAAGGTTATTTTCTTACAATTTCATCTGAAAAAATAGATGAACCAGTGAATGGAATAATTTTGGAGAACAGCGATCTAAATACAATTAAGGGGTAAAATAGAGAAACGCGAAAGTTTCGAGAATATTTTCCCGGGTTACAGTATATAACTGAATAGCCTCCTGAGATTAATGGATGATGCACACATTAAGATTATTTTCTAACAATTTCATCTAAAAACGATTGATGAATCACTGAATGGAATAATAAATTTGGAGAAAATCTATCTTATTATAATTATGGGGTAAAATAGAGAAACGCGTAAGTTTCGAGAATATTTTCCCGGATTACAGGATGTAACTGAATAGCTTCCTGAGATGAAAGGAAGATGCACACATTAAGTTTATTTTCTTACAATTTTATCTGAATACAGTAGATGAACCAGTGAATAGAATAATAAATTTGGAGAAAAGCGATCTAATTATAAAGCGGTAAAATAGAGAAACGTGAAATTTTCGAGGATATTTTCCCGGATTGCAGGATATAACTGAATAGCCTACTGAGATTAATCCAAGACGCACACATTAAGGTTATTTTCTTACAATTTCATCTTAAAACAATTGATGAATCAGTGAATTGAATAATAATATTGGAGAAAAGCGATCTAATTATAATTGTGGGGTAAAATACAGAAACGCGTAAGTTTCGAGAATATTTTGCCGGATTACAGGATGTAACTGAATAGCCTCCTGAGATTAATGTAAGATGCACACATGAAGGTATTTTTTCACAATTTCATCTGAAAACAATTGATTAATCAGTGAATGGAATAATAATATTTCAGAAAAGCGATCTAATTATAATTAAGTGGTAAAATAGAGAAATGCTAAAGTTTCGAGAATATTTTGCCGTATTACAGGATATAACTGAATAGCCTCCTGAGATTAATGGAAGATGCACACATTAAGGTTATTTTCTGACAATTTCATCTGAAAACAATTTATGAATCAGTGAATGGAATAATAAAATTGGAGAAAAGCGATCTAATTATAATTAAGGGGTAAAATAGAGAAACGTGAAAGTTTCGAGAATATTTTGCCGGATTACACAATGTAATTGAATAGCCTCCTGAGATTAATGTAAGATACACGCATTAAGGTTATTTTCTTACAATTTCATCTGAAAACAATTGATGAATCAGTGAATGGAATAATAAAATTGGAGAAAAGCGATCTAATTATAATTAAGCAGTAAAATAGAGAAACGCAAAAGTTTCGATAATATTTTGCAGAATTACAGGATGTGACTGAATAGCCTCCTGAGATTAATGGAAGATGCACACATTAAGGTTGTTTTCTTACCATTTCAACTGAAAACAATTGATGAATCAGTAAGTGGAATAATAAAATTGGAGAAGATCGATCTAATTTTAATTAATTGGTAAAATAGAGAAACGCGAAAGTTTCGAGAATATTTTTCCCGGATTACATGATGTAACTGAATAGCCTCCTGAGATTAATGGTAGGTGCACACATTAAGGTTATTTTCTTACAATTTCATCTGAAAACAATTGATGTATCAGTGAATGCAATAATAAAATTGGAGAAAAGCGATCTAATTATAATTAAGGGGTAAAATACAGAAACGCGAATGTTTCGTGTATATTTTACCGGATTACACGATATAAGTGAATAGCCTCCTGAGATTAATGGAAGATGCACACATTAAGGTTTTTTTCTTACAATTTCATCTGAAAACAATTGATGAATCAATGAATGGAATAATAAAATTGGAGAAATGCGCTCTAATTATAATTAAGGGGTAAAATATCGAAACGCGAATGTTTCGAGAATATTTTGCCGTATTATAGGATCTAACTGAATAGCCTCCTGAGATTAATTCAAGATGCACACATTAAGGTTAATTTCTTACAATTTCATCTGAAAACAATAGATGAAGACATGAATGGAATAATACAATTGGAGAAAAACGATCTAATTATAATTAAGGTGTAAAATAGAGAAACGCGAATGTTTCGAGAATATTTTGCCGGATTGCAGGATGTAACTGAATAGACTCCTCAGACTGATGGAAGATGCATGCATTAAGTTTATTTTCCCACAATTTCATTTGAAACATTTCAGTTGGTGTACCACCCAACTCCTCTTTGACAATGTTTCTGATTGATAAAAGCTCCAGTGGTAAGTTTTCTATCCAATTAGTTTTGTTTTGTTTCATTGTTAGAGCTGTCCTCAACTGTCTGTGGAAACGTTCGACCATCCCGTTTGCACACCGATAGTAAGATGTAGTTTTTATGCGTCAAGTTCCGGGTGGGTGATTGAACTCTCTAAATAATGTGCAATGGAACTGAGCTCCTCTGTCTGTTGTGATTACTGAAGGTACACCAAATATTGCGATCCATTCAGTAAGGATAGTTTTAGCTATTGTTGTGGCTGTAATATCTTTGATTGCCATTGCAGCAGGCCAGCGAGTAAGCCCATCTATTATAGTAAGGATATATGTATATCCTTGAGAACAAGGTAAATGTCCTACAAAAACAACGTGTATGTTCGTGAATCTTGCATCAGGTGTGCTGAATGTGCTTGCCGGTGATTTGGTGTGCTTATTTATCTTGTTCTTCTGGCATGATAAACAAGATTTTTTCCAATTTCTTACGTCAGTTGACATATTTAGCCAAACAAAACGTTCAGTAATTAACTTCAAAGTCGCACGCATTCCTCGGTGAGACAATGTTTGAAAGTCCTTGTATACTTTCTGTCAAGTTTGGTGGTATGTAAGCTCGTGGTTGAATTTGTGAAATGTCACAATAAAATCCCAGAATGGAACAGGTAGTTCAACTAATTTTAGCGATGTGCTTTGCTGTACTTCTTGGAGTATATTGTCTGTGGTTTGTTCTTTGGCGATTAATTCGAGGTTCAAAGAACTAAAATCTAAAGAAGCAATTGTGGCACGTGATAATGCATCTGCCACTATGTTTTCTTGACCTGTCACATATCTGATATCTGAGGAGAATTGGAAAATATCATCTAGGTGTCTGATTTTCCGACGATTATATTTGTTAGTATGTGTGTGTAATGCATATGTTAATGGTTTATGGTCTGTGTATATGGTGAAATCTCTGCCCTCCAGGAGGTGCTGAAAATGTTTAACGAAAAGATATATTGCTAATAGCACTCTCGAAAATGTGCCTTATTTAGTTTGTGCCTTATTTAGTTTAGCGGAGAAGAACGATATAGGTGTGATTTATTTATCCAAGATTTGGTGTAAAACCGCACCTACAGCTGTTGATGAAGCCTCTGTTGTGAGGGTAAGCTTAATTTTCTCGCTATCATTGATGTAATTCTGCTTAGTAAAGTTAGCTAAAGCTGTTTTGGCATTGTTGAATGCTTCGAGAGTGTTTTCCTGTAACATAATCTTTTTGTTCTTGTTCTTAGTAGGTTTGTCAAAGGTGACACTACCGCTGAACAATTGCGTATAAATCTCCTGTAATAATTGATAAGGCCTATAAATCTTCGCAATTGTCTTAGTAACGTTGCTTGCAGAAAATTGGTAATTGCTTCTAATTTGTCTGGTAAAGGTGAAATACCTTCGTGGTCAATTTCATGTCTGAGAATATTTATTTTTGGTTCTCCAAAAACACTCATGTGGACATAGATTTTGAGTCCAAAATACGAAATTCTTTAGAAAGCTTGTTCCGAATGCAGTTTGTGTTCTTTTCGGTTTTGGTTGGCGATTAAAACATCGTCTATGTAGGCATATATGAAAGGTAAACCTCTAAATACTTCGTCGATTAGTCTCTGGAAGGTTTGAGCGGCGTTATGTAAACCAAAAGGCATTCGCACGAACTCGGATAATCCGAAAGAGTCCTCTCTTTTTTAAGCCTTACTTTTAATTAGAACGCTTCTGTTCGATTGCATGATTCCATTTATATATTCATCCATTGTTTTCAGATAAAACTGTAGGAAAATAACATTCCTGTAGGTATCTTCTATTAATCGCAGGAGGGCATTAACTTACATCCTGAAATCCGTCAAAATATGATCGAAAAATTAATATTAATCTTCTTTACTCCTCCCTTATCATTAGAAATTTGTTCTTCGTTTCGATTATTCCATTTATTGCTTCATCTAATGTTTTCAGATGGAATTGTGGGAAAACAACCTTAATAGATGCATCCATTAATCTCAGGGGACTATCAAATTATATCTTGTAATCCGGCAAAATATTCTCGAAACGATCACATTTCTCTATTTTAGTCATCATTTATAATTAGATCGCTTTTATTCGATTGTATTATTTCATTTATTGCTTCAACTATTGGTTTCAGATGAAATTGTAGGAAAATAGCCTTAATGTATAACTCTTTCATTAATCTCAGGAGGCTACTAATTTACATCCTGTAATCCGGCAAAATATTCTCGAAACTTACACGTTTCTCTATTTTACTACTTAATTATAATTAGATCACTTTTCTCAAATATTATTATTCCATTCATTGATTCATCTTTTGTTTTCAGATGAAAATGTAAGAGAATAACCTTAATGTGGTCATCTTCCATTAATCTCAGAAGGATTTTCTGTTACATCCTGGAATCTGGCAAAAGGTTCTCGAAACATTCGCGTTTCTCTATTTTACTCCTTAATTATAATTAGATTGCTTTTCTCCAATTGTATTATTCCATTCATTGATACATTCATTGTTGTCAGATAAAATTGTGGGAAAATAACCATAACGTTTGCATCTTCCATTAATCTCAGGAGGCTTTTCAGTTACATCCTGTAATCCGACAAAATGTTCTTGAAATAATCGCGTTTCTCCATTTTACTCCTCAATTATAATTAAATCGCTTTTCTCCAATTGTATTATTCCATTCATTGATTCAGCTATTGTTTTCAGATGAAATTGTAAGAAAATAACCTTAATGTGGTCATCTTCCATTAATCTGAGGAGGCTATTCAGTTACATCCTGTAATCCGGCAAAATATTCTCGAAACATTCGCGTATCTCTATTTTACTTCTTAATTATAATTAGACCGCTTTCTCCAATTGTATTATTCCTTTTATTGATTCATCTATTGTTTTCAGATGAAATTCTGTGAAAATATTCTTAACGTGTGCCTCTTCCATTAATCTCAGGAGGCAATTCAGTTACATCGTGTAATCCGGCAAAATATTCTCGAAGCATTCACGTTTCTCTATTTTCCTGTTTAATTTTAATTAGATCGCTTTTCTCCAATTTTATTTTTCCATTCATTGAATCATCAATTGTTTTCAGATGAAAATGTAAGAAAATGACCTTAACGTGTGCATCTTCCATTAATCTCAGGAGACTATTCAGTTACATCAGGTAATCCGGCAAAATATTCTCGAAACATTCGCGTATCTCTATTTTACTCCTTAATTATAATTAGATGGCTTTTCTCCAATTGCATTATTCCATTCATTGATTCAACAATTGTTTTCAGATGAAATTGTAAGAACATAACCTTAATGTGTGCAAATTCCATTAATATGAGGAGGCTATTAAGTTACATCCTGTAATCCGGCAAAATATTCTCGAATTATTCGAGTTTCTCTATTTCACTCCTTAATTATAATTAGATCGCATTTCTCCAATTGTATTATTCCATTCATTGATTAATCTATTGTTTTCAGATGAAATTCTGAGAAAATAACCTTAATATGTGCATCTTCCATTGATCTGAGGTGGCTATTCAGGTACATCCTGTAATCCAGCAAAATATTCTCGAAACGTTCGCGTTCCACTATTTTACACATTAATGATAATTAGATGGCTTTTCTCCAATTGTATTATTCCATTCATTGATACATTCATTGTTTTCAGATAAAAATGTGGGAAAATAACCTTAACGTTTGCATCTTCCATTAATCTCAAAAGGCTTTTCAGTTACATCCTGTAATCCGACAACATATTCTCGAAATAATCGCGTTTCTCCATTTTACTCCTCAATTATAATTAGATCGCTTTTCTCCAATTGTATTATTCCATTCATTGATTCAACTATTGATTTCAGATGAAATTGTAAGAAAATAACCTTAATGTGGTCATCTTCCATTAATCCGAGGAGGCAATTCAGTTACATCCTGTAATCCGGCAAAATATTCTCGAAACATTCGCGTATCTCTATTTTACTCCTTAATTATAATTAGACCGCTTTTCTCCAATTGTATTATTCCATTCATTGATTCATCTATTGTTTTCAGTTGAAATTCTGGGAAAATATTCTTAACGTGTGCATGTTCCATTAATCTCAGGAGGCTATTCAGTTACATCGTGTAATCCTGCAAAATATTCTCGAAGCATTCGCGTTTCTCTATTTTACTGTTTAATTTTAATTACATCGCTTTTCTCCAATTAATCTTTAGATTTATTACATTCATTGTTTGATGTATTGTTTTCAGATGAAATTGTCGGAAAATAAACTTAATATATGCATCTTCCGTTAATCTCAGGAGTCTATTCACTTACATCCTGTCATCCGGCAAAATATTCTCGAAAATTTCGCGTTTCACAATTTTACTCCTTAATTATAATTAGATCGCTTTTCTCCGATAGATTTATTTCATTCATTGCTTCATGTATTGATTTCAAATGAAATTGTGGGAAAATAACCTTAATGTATGCATCTTCCATTAATCTCAGTAGGCTATTCCTTACATTCCTGTAATCCAGCAAAATATTCTCGAAACTTTCATGTTTCTCTATTTTACTCCTTAATTATAATTAGATCGCTTTTCTCCGATAGATTTATTCCATTCATGGCTTCATATATTGATCTCAGATGAAATTGTGGGAAAATAAACTTAATGTGTGCATCTTCCATTAATCTCAGGAGGCTATTCATTGCATTCCTGTAATCCAGCAAAATATTCTCAAAACTTTCATGTTTCTCTATTTTACTGCTTAATTATAATTAGATCGCTTTTCTGCGATAAATTTATTCCATTCATTGCTACATGTATTGTTTTCAGATGAAATTGTGGGAAAATAACCTTAATTTATGCATCTTCCATTAATCTCAGGAGTCTATTCACTTACATCCTGTCATCCGGCAAAATATTTTCGAAAATTTCGCGCTTCTCTATTTTACTCCTTAATTATAATTAGATCGCTTTTCTCCGATAGATTTATTCCATTCATTGCTTCATCTATTGTTTTCAGATGAAATTGTGGGAAAATAACCTTAATGTATGCATCTTCCATTAATCTCAGGAGTCTATTCACTTACATCCTGTCCTCCGGCAAAATATTCTCGAAAATTTCGCGTTTCTCTATTTTACTCCTTAATTATAATTAGATCGCTTTTCTCCGATAGATTTATTCCATTCATTGCTTCATCTATTGTTTTCAGATGAAATTGTGGGAAAATAACCTTAATGTATGCATCTTCCATTAATCTCAGGAGTCTATTCACTTACATCCTGTCCTCCGGCAAAATATTCTCGAAAATTTCGCGTTTCACCATTTTACTCCTTAATTATAATTAGATCGCTTTTCTCCGATAGATTTATTCCATTCATTGCTTCATCTATTGTTTTCAGATGAAATTGTGGGAAAATAACCTTAATGTATGCATCTTCCATTAATCTCAGGAGTCTATTCACTTACATCCTGTCCTCCGGCAAAATATTCTCGAAAATTTCGCGTTTCACTATTTTACTCCTTAATTATAATTAGATCGCTTTTCTCCGATAGATTTATTCCATTCATTGCTTCATCTATTGTTTTCAGATTAAATTGTGGGAAAATAACCTTAATGTATGCATCTTCCATTAATCTCAGGAGTCTATTAACTTACATCCTGTCCTCCGGCAAAATATTCTCGAAAATTTCGCGTTTCTCTATTTTACTCCTTAATTATAATTAGATCGCTTTTCTCCGATAGATTTATTCCATTCATTGCTTCATCTATTGTTTTCAGATGAAATTGTGGGAAAATAAACTTAATGTATGCATCTTCCATTAATCTCAGGAGTCTATTCACTTACATCCTGTCATCCGGCAAAATATTCTCGAAAATTTCGCGTTTCTCTATTTTACTCCTTAATTATAATTAGATCGCTTTTCCTCCGATAGATTTATTCCATTCATTGCTTCATCTATTGTTTTCAGATGAAATTGTGGGAAAATAAACTTAATGTATGCATCTTCCATTAATCTCAGGAGTCTATTCACTTACATCCTGTCCTCCGGCAAAATATTCTCGAAAATTTCGCGTTTCACTATTTTACTCCTTAATTATAATTAGATCGCTTTTCTCCGATAGATTTATTCCATTCATTGCTTCATCTATTTTTTTCAGATGAAATTGTGGGAAAATAAACTTAATGTATGCATCTTCCATTAATCTCAGGAGTCTATTCACTTACATCCTGTGCTCCGGCAAAATATTCTCGAAAAATTCTCGTTTCTCTATTTTACTCCTTAATTATAATTAGATCGCTTTTCTCCGATAGATTTATTCCATTCATTGCTTCATCTATTGTTTTCAGATTAAATTGTGGGAAAATAACATTAATGTATGCATCTTCCATTAATCTCAGGAGTCTATTCACTTACATCCTGTCCTCCGGCAGAATATTCTCGAAAATTTCGCGTTTCTCTATTTTACGCCTTAATTATAATTAGATCGCTTTTCTCCGATAGATTTATTCCATTCATTGCTTCATCTATTTTTTTCTGATGAAATTGTGGGAAAATAAACTTAATGTATGCATCTTCCATTAAACTGAGGAGTCTATTCACTTACATCCTGTCCTCCGGCAAAATATTCTCGAAATTTTCGCGGTTTCTCTATTTTACTCCTTAATTATAATTAGATCGCTTTTCTCCGATAGATTTATTCCATTCATTGCTTCATCTATCGTTTTCAGATGAAATTGTGGGAAAAAAAACTAAATGTATGCATCTTCCATACATCTCAGGAGTCTATTCACTTACATCCTGTCCTCCGGCAAAATATTCTCGAAAATTTCGCGTTTCTCTATTTTACTCCTTAATTATAATTAAATCGCTTTTCTCAGATAGATTTATTCCATTCATTGATTCATCTATTGATTTCAGATGAAATTGTGGGAAAATAAACTTAATGTATGCATCTTCCATTAATCTCAGGAGTCTATTGATTACATCCTGTCCTCCGGCAAAATATTCTCGAAAATTTCGCGTTTCACTATTTTACTCCTTAATTATAATTAGATCGCTTTTCTCCGATAGATTTATTCCATTCATTGCTTCATCTATTTTTTTCAGATGAAATTGTGGGAAAATAAACTTAATGTATGCATCTTCCATTAATCTCAGGAGTCTATTCACTTACATCCTGTGCTCCGGCAAAATATTCTCGAAAAATTCTCGTTTCTCTATTTTACTCCTTAATTATAATTAGATCGCTTTTCTCCGATAGATTTATTCCATTCATTGCTTCATCTATTGTTTTCAGATTAAATTGTGGGAAAATAACATTAATGTATGCATCTTCCATTAATCTCAGGAGTCTATTCACTTACATCCTGTCCTCCGGCAGAATATTCTCGAAAATTTCGCGTTTCTCTATTTTACGCCTTAATTATAATTAGATCGCTTTTCTCCGATAGATTTATTCCATTCATTGCTTCATCTATTTTTTTCTGATGAAATTGTGGGAAAATAAACTTAATGTATGCATCTTCCATTAAACTGAGGAGTCTATTCACTTACATCCTGTCCTCCGGCAAAATATTCTCGAAATTTTCGCGGTTTCTCTATTTTACGCCTTAATTATAATTAGATCGCTTTTCTCCGATAGATTTATTCCATTCATTGCTTCATCTATCGTTTTCAGATGAAATTGTGGGAAAAAAAACTAAATGTATGCATCTTCCATACATCTCAGGAGTCTATTCACTTACATCCTGTCCTCCGGCAAAATATTCTCGAAAATTTCGTGTTTCTCTATTTTACTCCTTAATTATAATTAAATCGCTTTTCTCAGATAGATTTATTCCATTCATTGATTCATCTATTGATTTCAGATGAAATTGTGGGAAAATAAACTTAATGTATGCATCTTCCATTAATCTCAGGAGTCTATTGATTACATCCTGTCCTCCGGCAAAATATTCTCGAAAATTTCGCGTTTCACTATTTTACTCCTTAATTATAATTAGATCGCTTTTCTCCGATAGATTTATTCCATTCATTGGTTCATCTATTGTTTTCAGATGAAATTGTGGGAAAATAAACTTAATGTATGCATCTTCCATTAATCTCAGGAGTCTATTCACTTACATCCTGTCCTCCGGCAAAATATTCTCGAAAAATTCGCGTTTCTCTATTTTACTCCTTAATTATAATTAGATCGCTTTTCTCCGATAGATTTATTCCATTCATTGCTTCATCTATTGTTTTCAGATTAAATTGTGGGAAAATAACCTTAATGTATGCATCTTCCATTAATCTCAGGAGTCTATTCACTTACATCCTGTCCTCCGGCAGAATATTCTCGAAAATTTCGCGTTTCTCTATTTTACAGCTTAATTATAATTAGATCGCTTTTCTCCGATAGATTTATTCCATTCATTGCTTCATCTATATTTTTTTCAGATGAAATTGTGGGAAAATAAACTTAATGTATGCATCTTCCATTAATCTCAGGAGTCTATTCACTTACATCCTGTCCTCCGGCAAAATATTCTCGAAAATTTCGCGTTTCACTATTTTACTCCTTAATTAAATTAGATCGCTTTTCTCCGATAGATTTATTCCATTCATTGCTTCATCTAATGTTTTCAGATGAAATTGTGGGAAAATAAACTTAATGTATGCATCTTCCATTAATCTGAGGAGTCTATTCACTTACATCCTGTCCTCCGGCAAAATATTCTCGAAAATTTCGCGTTTCTCTATTTTACTCCTTAATTATAATTAGATCGCTTTTCTCCGATAGATTTATTCCATTCATTGCTTTATCTATTGTTTTCAGATGAAATAGTGGGAAAATAAACTTAATGTATGCATCTTCCATTAATCTCAGGAGTCTATTCACTTACATCCTGTCCTCCGGCAAAATATTCTCGAAAATTTCGCGTTTCACTATTTTACTCCTTAATTATAATTAGATCGCTTTTCTCCGATAGATTTATTCCATTCATTGGTTCATCTATTGTTTTCAGATGAAATTGTGGGAAAATAAACTTAATGTATGCATCTTCCATTAATCTCAGGAGTCTATTCACTTACATCCTGTCCTCCGGCAAAATATTCTCGAAAATTTCGCGTTTCTCTATTTTACTCCTTAATTATAATTAGATCGCTTTTCTCCGATAGATTTATTCCATTCATTGCTTCATCTATTGTTTTCAGATTAAATTGTGGGAAAATAAACTTAATATATGCATCTTCCATTAATCTCAGGAGTCTATTCACTTACATCCTGTCCTCCGGCAAAATATTCTCGAAATTTTCGCGTTTCTCTATTTTACTCCTTAATTATAATTAGATCGCTTTTCTCCGATAGATTTATTCCATTCATTGCTTCATCTATTGTTTTCAGATGAAATTGTGGGAAAATAAACTTAATGTATGCATCTTCCATTAATCTCAGGAGTCTATTCACTTACATCCTGTCCTCCGGCAAAATATTCTCGAAAATTTCGAGTTTCTCTATTTTACTCCTTAATTATAATTAGATCGCTTTTCTCCGATAGATTTATTCCATTCATTGCTTCATCTATTGTTTTCAGATGAAATTGTGTGAAAATAAACTTAATGTATGCATCTTCCATTAATCTCAGGAGTCTATTCACTTACATCCTGTCCTCCGGCAAAATATTCTCGAAAATTTCGCGTTTCTCTATTTTACTCCTTAATTATAATTAGATCGCTTTTCTCCGATAGATTTATTCCATTCATTGCTTCATCTATTGTTTTCAGATGAAATTGTGTGAAAATAAACTTAATGTATGCATCTTCCATTAATCTCAGGAGTCTATTCACTTACATCCTGTCCTCCGGCAAAATATTCTCGAAAATTTCGCGTTTCTCTATTTTACTCCTTAATTATAATTAGATCGCTTTTCTCCGATAGATTTATTCCATTCATTGCTTCATCTATTGTTTTCAGATGAAATTGTGTGAAAATAAACTTAATGTATGCATCTTCCATTAATCTCAGGAGTCTATTCACTTACATCCTGTCCTCCGGCAAAATATTCTCGAAAATTTCGCGTTTCTCTATTTTACTCCTTAATTATAATTAGATCGCTTTTCTCCGATAGATTTATTCCATTCATTGCTTCATCTATTGTTTTCAGATGAAATTGTGGGAAAATAAACTTAATGTATGCATCTTCCATTAATCTCAGGAGTCTATTCACTTACATCCAGTCCTCCGGCAAAATATTCTCGAAAAATTCTCGTTTCTCTATTTTACTCCTTAATTATAATTAGATCGCTTTTCTCCGATAGATTTATTCCATTCATTGCTTCATCTATTGTTTTCAGATGAAATTGTGGGAAAATAAACTTAATGTATGCATCTTCCATTAATCTCAGGAGTCTATTCACTTACATCCTGTCCTCCGGCAAAATATTCTCGAAAATTTCGCGTTTCACTATTTTACTCCTTAATTATAATTAGATCGCTTTTCTCCGATAGATTTATTCCATTCATTGCTTCATCTATTGTTTTCAGATGAAATTGTGGGAAAATAAACTTAATGTATGCATCTTCCATTAATCTCAGGAGTCTATTCACTTACATCCTGTCCTCCGGCAAAATATTCTCGAAAAATTCTCGTTTCTCTATTTTACTCCTTAATTATAATTAGATCGCTTTTCTCCGATAGATTTATTCCATTCATTGCTTCATCTATTGTTTTCAGATGAAATTGTGGGAAAATAAACTTAATGTATGCATCTTCCATTAATCTCAGGAGTCTATTCACTTACATCCTGTCCTCCGGCAAAATATTCTCGAAAATTTCGCGTTTCACTATTTTACTCCTTAATTATAATTAGATCGCTTTTCTCCGATAGATTTATTCCATTCATTGCTTCATCTATTGTTTTCAGATGAAATTGTGGGAAAATAAACTTAATGTATGCATCTTCCATTAATCTCAGGAGTCTATTCACTTACATCCTGTCCTCCGGCAAAATATTCTCGAAAATTTCGCGTTTCTCTATTTTACTCCTTAATTATAATTAGATCGCTTTTCTCCGATAGATTTATTCCATTCATTGCTTCATCTATTGTTTTCAGATGAAATTGTGTGAAAATAAACTTAATGTATGCATCTTCCATTAATCTCAGGAGTCTATTCACTTACATCCAGTACTCCGGCAAAATATTCTCGAAAATTTCGCGTTTCACTTTTTTACTCCTTGATTATAATTAGATCGCTTTTCTCCGATAGATTTATTGCATTCATTGCTTCATCTATTGTTTTCAGATGAAATTGTGGGAAAATAAACTTAATGTATGCATCTTCCATTAATCTCAGGAGTCTATTCACTTACATCCTGTCCTCCGGCAAAATATTCTCGAAAATTTCGCGTTTCTCTATTTTACTCCTTAATTATAATTAGATCGCTTTTCTCCGATAGATTTATTCCATTCATTGCTTCATCTATTGTTTTCAGAGGAAATTGTTGGAAAATAAACTTAATGTATGCATCTTCCATTAATCTCAGGAGGCTATTCCGTTACATCCTGTCATCCGGCAAAATTTTCTCGAAAAATTCTCGTTTCTCTATTTTACTCCTTAATTATAATTAGATCGCTTTTCTCCGATAGATTTATTCCATTCATTGCTTCATCTATTGTTTTCAGATAAAATTGTGGGAAAATAACCTTAATGTATGCATCTTCCATTAATCTCAGGAGTCTATTCACTTACATCCTGTCCTCCGGCAAAATATTCTCGAAAATTTCGCGTTTCTCTATTTTACTCCTTAATTATAATTAGATCGCTTTTCTCCGATAGATTTATTCCATTCATTGATTCATCTATGTTTTCAGATGAAATTGTGGGAAAATAATCTTAATGTATGCATCTTCCATTAATCTCAGGAGTCTATTCACTTACATCCTGTCCTCCGGCAAAATATTCTCGAAAATTTCGCGTTTCTCTATTTTACTCCTTAATTATAATTAGATCGCTTTTCTCCGATAGATTTATTCCATTCATTGCTTCATCTATTGTTTTCAGATGAAATTGTGGGAAAATAAACTTAATGTATGCATCTTCCATTAATCTCAGGAGTCTATTCACTTACATCCAGTACTCCGGCAAAATATTCTCGAAAATTTCGCGTTTCACTTTTTTACTCCTTGATTATAATTAGATCGCTTTTCTCCGATAGATTTATTGCATTCATTGCTTCATCTATTGTTTTCAGATGAAATTGTGGGAAAATAATCTTAATGTATGCATCTTCCATTAATCTCAGGAGTCTATTCACTTACATCCTGTCCGCCGCCAAAATATTTTCGAAAATTTCGCGTTTCTCTATTTTACTCCTTAATTATAATTAGATCGCTTTTCTCCGATAGATTTATTCCATTCATTGCTTCATCTATTGTTTTCAGAGGAAATTGTTGGAAAATAAACTTAATGTATGCATCTTCCATTAATCTCAGGAGGCTATTCCGTTACATCCTGTCATCCGGCAAAATTTTCTCGAAAAAGTCTCGTTTCTCTAATTTACTCCTTAATTATAATTAGATCGCTTTTCTCCGATAGATTTATTCCATTCATTGCTTCATCTATTGTTTTCAGATAAAATTGTGGGAAAATAACCTTAATGTATGCATCTTCCATTAATCTCAGGAGTCTATTCACTTACATCCTGTCCTCCGGCAAAATATTCTCGAAAATTTCGCGTTTCTCTATTTTACTCCTTAATTATAATTAGATCGCTTTTCTCCGATAGATTTATTGCATTCATTGCTTCATCTATTGTTTTCAGATGAAATTGTGGGAAAATAATCTTAATGTATGCATCTTCCATTAATCTCAGGAGTCTATTCACTTACATCCTGTCCTCCGGCAAAATATTCTCGAAAATTTCGCGTTTCTCTATTTTACTCCTTAATTATAATTAGATCGCTTTTCTCCGATAGATTTATTCCATTCATTGCTTCATCTATTGTTTTCAGATGAAATTGTGTGAAAATAAACTTAATGTATGCATCTTCCATTAATCTCAGGAGTCTATTCACTTACATCCAGTACTCCGGCAAAATATTCTCGAAAATTTCGCGTTTCACTTTTTTACTCCTTGATTATAATTAGATCGCTTTTCTCCGATAGATTTATTGCATTCATTGCTTCATCTATTGTTTTCAGATGAAATTGTGGGAAAATAAACTTAATGTATGCATCTTCCATTAATCTCAGGAGTCTATTCACTTACATCCTGTCCTCCGGCAAAATATTCTCGAAAATTTCGCGTTTCTCTATTTTACTCCTTAATTATAATTAGATCGCTTTTCTCCGATAGATTTATTCCATTCATTGCTTCATCTATTGTTTTCAGAGGAAATTGTTGGAAAATAAACTTAATGTATGCATCTTCCATTAATCTCAGGAGGCTATTCCGTTACATCCTGTCATCCGGCAAAATTTTCTCGAAAAATTCTCGTTTCTCTATTTTACTCCTTAATTATAATTAGATCGCTTTTCTCCGATAGATTTATTCCATTCATTGCTTCATCTATTGTTTTCAGATAAAATTGTGGGAAAATAACCTTAATGTATGCATCTTCCATTAATCTCAGGAGTCTATTCACTTACATCCTGTCCTCCGGCAAAATATTCTCGAAAATTTCGCGTTTCTCTATTTTACTCCTTAATTATAATTAGATCGCTTTTCTCCGATAGATTTATTCCATTCATTGATTCATCTATGTTTTCAGATGAAATTGTGGGAAAATAATCTTAATGTATGCATCTTCCATTAATCTCAGGAGTCTATTCACTTACATCCTGTCCTCCGGCAAAATATTCTCGAAAATTTCGCGTTTCTCTATTTTACTCCTTAATTATAATTAGATCGCTTTTCTCCGATAGATTTATTCCATTCATTGCTTCATCTATTGTTTTCAGATGAAATTGTGGGAAAATAAACTTAATGTATGCATCTTCCATTAATCTCAGGAGTCTATTCACTTACATCCAGTACTCCGGCAAAATATTCTCGAAAATTTCGCGTTTCACTTTTTTACTCCTTGATTATAATTAGATCGCTTTTCTCCGATAGATTTATTGCATTCATTGCTTCATCTATTGTTTTCAGATGAAATTGTGGGAAAATAATCTTAATGTATGCATCTTCCATTAATCTCAGGAGTCTATTCACTTACATCCTGTCCGCCGCCAAAATATTTTCGAAAATTTCGCGTTTCTCTATTTTACTCCTTAATTATAATTAGATCGCTTTTCTCCGATAGATTTATTCCATTCATTGCTTCATCTATTGTTTTCAGAGGAAATTGTTGGAAAATAAACTTAATGTATGCATCTTCCATTAATCTCAGGAGGCTATTCCGTTACATCCTGTCATCCGGCAAAATTTTCTCGAAAAAGTCTCGTTTCTCTAATTTACTCCTTAATTATAATTAGATCGCTTTTCTCCGATAGATTTATTCCATTCATTGCTTCATCTATTGTTTTCAGATAAAATTGTGGGAAAATAACCTTAATGTATGCATCTTCCATTAATCTCAGGAGTCTATTCACTTACATCCTGTCCTCCGGCAAAATATTCTCGAAAATTTCGCGTTTCTCTATTTTACTCCTTAATTATAATTAGATCGCTTTTCTCCGATAGATTTATTGCATTCATTGCTTCATCTATTGTTTTCAGATGAAATTGTGGGAAAATAATCTTAATGTATGCATCTTCCATTAATCTCAGGAGTCTATTCACTTACATCCTGTCCTCCGGCAAAATATTCTCGAAAATTTCGCGTTTCTCTATTTTACTCCTTAATTATAATTAGATCGCTTTTCTCCGATAGATTTATTCCATTCATTGCTTCATCTATTGTTTTCAGAGGAAATTGTTGGAAAATAAACTTAATGTATGCATCTTCCATTAATCTCAGGAGGCTATTCCGTTACATCCTGTCATCCGGCAAAATTTTCTCGAAAAATTCTCGTTTCTCTATTTTACTCCTTAATTATAATTAGATCGCTTTTCTCCGATAGATTTATTCCATTCATTGCTTCATCTATTGTTTTCAGATAAAATTGTGGGAAAATAACCTTAATGTATGCATCTTCCATTAATCTCAGGAGTCTATTCACTTACATCCTGTCCTCCGGCAAAATATTCTCGAAAATTTCGCGTTTCTCTATTTTACTCCTTAATTATAATTAGATCGCTTTTCTCCGATAGATTTATTCCATTCATTGATTCATCTATGTTTTCAGATGAAATTGTGGGAAAATAAACTTAATGTATGCATCTTCCATTAATCTCAGGAGTCTATTCACTTACATCCTGTCCTCCGGCAAAATATTCTCGAAAATTTCGCGTTTCTCTATTTTACTCCTTAATTATAATTAGATCGCTTTTCTCCGATAGATTTATTCCATTCATTGCTTCATCTATTGTTTTCAGATGAAATTGTGGGAAAATAAACTTAATGTATGCATCTTCCATTAATCTCAGGAGTCTATTCACTTACATCCAGTACTCCGGCAAAATATTCTCGAAAATTTCGCGTTTCACTTTTTTACTCCTTGATTATAATTAGATCGCTTTTCTCCGATAGATTTATTGCATTCATTGCTTCATCTATTGTTTTCAGATGAAATTGTGGGAAAATAATCTTAATGTATGCATCTTCCATTAATCTCAGGAGTCTATTCACTTACATCCTGTCCTCCGGCAAAATATTTTCGAAAATTTCGCGTTTCTCTATTTTACTCCTTAATTATAATTAGATCGCTTTTCTCCGATAGATTTATTCCATTCATTGCTTCATCTATTGTTTTCAGAGGAAATTGTTGGAAAATAAACTTAATGTATGCATCTTCCATTAATCTCAGGAGGCTATTCCGTTACATCCTGTCATCCGGCAAAATTTTCTCGAAAAATTCTCGTTTCTCTATTTTACTCCTTAATTATAATTAGATCGCTTTTCTCCGATAGATTTATTCCATTCATTGCTTCATCTATTGTTTTCAGATAAAATTGTGGGAAAATAACCTTAATGTATGCATCTTCCATTAATCTCAGGAGTCTATTCACTTACATCCTGTCCTCCGGCAAAATATTCTCAAAAATTTCGCGTTTCTCTATTTTACTCCTTAATTATAATTAGATCGCTTTTCTCCGATAGATTTATTCCATTCATTGCTTCATCTATTGTTTTCAGATGAAATTGTGTGAAAATAAACTTAATGTATGCATCTTCCATTAATCTCAGGAGTCTATTCACTTACATCCAGTACTCCGGCAAAATATTCTCGAAAATTTCGCGTTTCACTTTTTTACTCCTTGATTATAATTAGATCGCTTTTCTCCGATAGATTTATTGCATTCATTGCTTCATCTATTGTTTTCAGATGAAATTGTGGGAAAATAATCTTAATGTATGCATCTTCCATTAATCTCAGGAGTCTATTCACTTACATCCTGTCCTCCGGCAAAATATTTTCGAAAATTTCGCGTTTCTCTATTTTACTCCTTAATTATAATTAGATCGCTTTTCTCCGATAGATTTATTCCATTCATTGCTTCATCTATTGTTTTCAGAGGAAATTGTTGGAAAATAAACTTAATGTATGCATCTTCCATTAATCTCAGGAGGCTATTCCGTTACATCCTGTCATCCGGCAAAATTTTCTCGAAAAATTCTCGTTTCTCTATTTTACTCCTTAATTATAATTAGATCGCTTTTCTCCGATAGATTTATTCCATTCATTGCTTCATCTATTGTTTTCAGATAAAATTGTGGGAAAATAACCTTAATGTATGCATCTTCCATTAATCTCAGGAGTCTATTCACTTACATCCTGTCCTCCGGCAAAATATTCTCGAAAATTTCGCGTTTCTCTATTTTACTCCTTAATTATAATTAGATCGCTTTTCTCCGATAGATTTATTCCATTCATTGATTCATCTATGTTTTCAGATGAAATTGTGGGAAAATAAACTTAATGTATGCATCTTCCATTAATCTCAGGAGTCTATTCACTTACATCCTGTCCTCCGGCAAAATATTCTCGAAAATTTCGCGTTTCTCTATTTTACTCCTTAATTATAATTAGATCGCTTTTCTCCGATAGATTTATTCCATTCATTGCTTCATCTATTGTTTACAGATTAAATTGTGGGAAAATAACCTTAATGTATGCATCTTCCATTAATCTCAGGAGGCTATTCTTTGTATTCCTGTAATCCAGCAAAATATTCTCGAAACTTTCATGTTTCTCTATTTTACTCCTTAATTATAATTAGATCGCTTTTCTCCGATAGATTTATTCCATTCATTGCTACATGTATTGTTTTCAGATGAAATTGTGGGAAAATAAACTTAATGTATGCATCTTCCATTAATCTCAGGATTCTATTCACTTACATCCTGTCATCCGGCAACATATTCTCGAAAATTTCGCGTTTCTCTATTTTACTCCTTAATTATAATTAGATCGCTTTTCTCCGATAGATTTATTCCATTCAGGGCTTCATGTATTGATTTCAGATGAAATTGTGGGAAAATAACCTTAATGTATGCATCTTCCATTAATCTCAGGAGTCTATCCACTTACATCCTGTGATCCGGCCAAATACTCTCGAAAATTTCGCGTTTCTCTATTTTACTCCTTAATTATAATTAAATAGCTTTTCTCCGATAGATTTATTCCATTCATTGATTCATCTATTGATTTCAGATGAAATTGTGGGAAAATAACCTTAATGTATGCATCTTCCATTAATCTCAGGTGTCTATCCACTTACATCCTGTGATCCGGCCAAATACTCTCGAAAATTTCGCGTTTCTCTATTTTACTCCTTAATTATAATTAAATAGCTTTTCTCCGATAGATTTATTCCATTCATTGTTTCATGTATTCTTTTCAGATGAAATTGTGGGAAAATAACCTTAATGTGTGCATCTTCCATTAATCTCAGGAGGCTATTCATTACATTCCTGTAATCCAGCAAAATATGGTCGAAACTTTCATGTTTCTCTATTTTACTCCTTAATTATAATTAGATCGCTTTTCTCCGATAGATTTATTCCATTCATGGCTTTATGTATTGATTTCAGATGAAATTGTGGGAAAATAACCTTAATGTATGCACCTTCCATTAATCTCAGGAGTCTATTCACTTACATCCTGTCATCCGGCAAAATATTCTCGAAAATTTCGCGTTTCTCTATTTTACTACTTAATTATAATTAGATCGCTTTTCTCCGAGAGATTTATTCCATTCATTGCTTCATGTATTGTTTTCAGATGAAATTATGGGAAAATAACGTTAATATATGCATCTTCCATTAATCTGAGGAGTCTATTCACTTACATCCTGTCATCCAGCAAAATATTCTCGAACTTTCATGTTTCTCTATTTTACTCCTTAATTATAATTAGATCGCTTTTCTCCGATAGATTTATTCCATTCATGGCTTCATGTATTTATTTCAGCTGAAATTGTGAGAAAATAACCTTCATGTATGCATCTTCCATTAATCTCAAGAGTCTATTCACTTACATCCTGTCATCTGGCAAAATATTCTGGAAAATTTCGCGTTTCTATTTTACTCCTTAATTATAATTGGATCGCTTTTCTCCGATTGTATTATTCCATTGATTGCATCATCCATTTTTTTCAGCTCTAAATTGTGGGAAAATAACCTTAATGTATGCATCTTCCATTAATCTCAGGATGCTATTCATTACATTCCTGTAATCCAGCAAAATATTCTCGAAACTTCTATGTTTCTCTATTTTACTCCTTAATTATAATTACATCGCTTTTCTCCGATGGATTTATTCCATTCATGGCTTCATATATTGATTTCAGATGAAATTGAGGGAAAATTACCATCATGTGTGCATCTTCCATTAATCTCAGGATGCTATTCATTACATTCCTGTAATCCAGCAAAATATTCTCGAAACTTCCATGTTTCTCTATTTTACTCCTTAATTATAATTAGATCGCTTTTCTTCAATAGACTTATTCCATTCATGGCTTCATGTATTGATTTCAGATGAAATTGTGGGAAAATAACCTTAATGTATGCATCTTCCATTAATCTCAGGAGGCTATTCATTACATTCCTGTAATCCAGCAAAATATGCTCGAAACTTTCATGTTTCTCTATTTTACTCCTTAATTATAATTAGATCGCTTTTCTCCGATAGATTTATTCCATTCATGGCTTCATGTATTGATTTCAGATGAAATTGAGGGAAAATAACCTTCATGTATGCATCTTCCATTAATCTCAGGATGCTATTCATTACATTCCTGTAATCCAGCAAAATATTCTCGAAACTTCCATGTTTCTCTATTTTACTCCTTAATTATAATTAGATCGCTTTTCTTCGATAGATTTATTCCATTCATGGCTTCATGTATTGATTTCAGATGAAATTGTGGGAAAATAACCTTAATGTGTGCATCTTCCATTAATCTCAGGAGGCTATTCATTACATTCCTGTAATCCAGCAAAATATTCTCGAAACTTCCATGTTTCTCTATTTTACTCCTTAATTATAATTAGATCGCTTTTCTTCAATAGACTTATTCCATTCATGGCTTCATGTATTGATTTCAGATGAAATTGTGGGAAAATAACCTTAATGTATGCATCTTCCATTAATCTCAGGAGGCTATTCATTACATTCCTGTAATCCAGCAAAATATGCTCGAAACTTTCATGTTTCTCTATTTTACTCCTTAATTATAATTAGATCGCTTTTCTCCGATAGATTTATTCCATTCATGGCTTCATGTATTGATTTCAGATGAAATTGAGGGAAAATAACCTTCATGTATGCATCTTCCATTAATCTCAGGATGCTATTCATTACATTCCTGTAATCCAGCAAAATATTCTCGAAACTTCCATGTTTCTCTATTTTACTCCTTAATTATAATTAGATCGCTTTTCTTCGATAGATTTATTCCATTCATGGCTTCATGTATTGATTTCAGATGAAATTGTGGGAAAATAACCTTAATGTGTGCATCTTACATTAATCTCAGGAGGCTATTCATTACATTCCTGTAATCCAGCAAAATATTCTCGAAACTTCCATGTTTCTCTATTTTACTCCTTAATTATAATTACATCGCTTTTCTCCGATAGATTTATTCCATTCATGGCTTCATGTATTGATTTCAGATGAAATTGAGGGAAAATAACCTTCATGTATACATCTTCCATTAATCTCAGGATGCTATTCATTACATTCCTGTAATCCAACAAAATATTCTCGAAACTTCCATGTTTCTCTATTTTACTCCTTAATTATAATTAGATCGCTTTTCTTCGATAGATTTATTCCATTCATGGCTTCATGTATTGATTTCAGATGAAATTGAGGGAAAATAACCTTCATGTATGCATCTTCCATTAATCTCAGGAAGCTATTCATTACATTCCTGTTATCCAAAAAAATATTCTCGAAACTTCCATGTTTCTCTATTTTACTCCTTAATTATAATTAGATCGCTGTCCTTCGATAGATTTATTCCATTCATGGCTTCATGTATTGATTTCAGATGAAATTGTGGGAAAATAACATTAATGTGTGCATCTTCCATTAATCTCAGGAGGCTATTCATTAATTTCCTGTAATCCAGCAACATATGCTCGAAACTTTCATGTTTCTCTATTTTACTCCTTAATTATAATTAGATCGCTTTTCTTCGATAGATTTATTCCATTCATGGCTTCATGTATTGATTTCAGATGAAATTGTGGGAAAATAACCTTGATGTGTGCATCTTCCATTAATCTCAGGAGGCTATTCGTTACATTCCTGTAATCCAGCAAAATATGCTCGAAACTTTCATGTTTCTCTATTTTACTCCTTAATTATAATTAGATCGCTTTTCTTCGATAGATTTATTCCATTCATGGCTTCATGTATTGATTTCAGATGAAATTGAGGGAAAATAACCTTCATGTATGCATCTTCCATTAATCTCAGGATGCTATTCATTACATTCCTGTTATCCAACAAAATATTCTAGAAACTTCCATGTTTCTCTATTTTACTCCTTAATTATAATTAGATCGCTTTTCTTCGATAGATTTATTCCATTCATGGCTTCATGTATTGATTTCAGATGAAATTGTGGGAAAATAACATTAATGTGTGCATCTTCCATTAATCTCAGGAGGCTATTCATTACTTTCCTGCAATCCAGCAAAATATGCTCGAAACTTTCATGTTTCTCTATTTTACTCCTTAATTATAATTAGATCGCTTTTCTTCGATAAATTTATTCCATTCATGGCTTCATGTATTGATTTCAGATGAAATTGTGGGAAAATAACCTTCATGTATGCATCTTCCATTAATCTCAGGATGCTATTCATTTCATTCCTGTAATCCAGCAAAATATTCTCGAAACTTCCATGTTTCTCTATTTTACTCCTTAATTATAATTAGATCGCTTTTCTTCGATAGATTTATTCCATTCATGGCTTCATGTATTGATTTCAGATGAAATTGTGGGAAAATAACCTTAATGTGTGCATCTTCCATTAATCTCAGGAGGCTATTCATTACATTCCTGTAATCCAGCAAAATATTCTCGAAACTTCCATGTTTCTCTATTTTACTCCTTAATTATAATTACATCGCTTTTCTCCGATAGATTTATTCCATTCATGGCTTCATGTATTGATTTCAGACGAAATTGAGGGAAAATAACCTTCATGTATGCATCTTCCATTAATCTCAGGATGCTATTCATTACATTCCAGTAATCCAACAAAATATTCTCGAAACTTCCATGTTTCTCTATTTTACTCCTTAATTATAATTAGATCGCTTTTCTTCGATAGATTTATTCCATTCATGGCTTCATGCATTGATTTCAGATGAAATTGTGGGAAAATAACCTTGATGTATGCATCTTCCATTAATCTCTGGACGCTATTCATTACATTCCTGTAATCCAGCAAAATATGCTCGAAACTTTCATGTTTTTCTATTTTACTCCTTAATTATAATTAGATCGCTTTTCTCCGATAGATTTATTCCATTCATGGCTTCATGTATTGATTTCAGATGAAATTGAGGGAAAATAACCTTCATGTATGCATCTTCCATTAATCTCTGGACGCTATTCATTACATTCCTGTAATCCAGCAAAATATTCTCGAAACTTCCATGTTTCTCTATTTTACTCCTTAATTATAATTAGATCGCTTTTCTTCGATAGATTTATTCCATTCATGGCTTCATGTATTGATTTCAGATGAAATTGTGGGAAAATAACCTTAATGTGTGCATCTTCCATTAATCTCAGGAGGCTATTCATTACATTCCTGTAATCCAGCAAAATATTCTCGAAACTTCCATGTTTCTCTATTTTACTCCTTAATTATAATTACATCGCTTTTCTCCGATAGATTTATTCCATTCATGGCTTCATGTATTGATTTCAGATGAAATTGAGGGAAAATAACCTTCATGTATGCATCTTCCATTAATCTCAGGATGCTATTCATTACATTCCTGTAATCCAACAAAATATTCTCGAAACTTCCATGTTTCTCTATTTTACTCCTTAATTATAATTAGATCGCTTTTCTTCGATAGATTTATTCCATTCATGGCTTCATGTATTGATTTCAGATGAAATTGTGGGAAAATAACCTTAATGTGTGCATCTTCCATTAATCTCAGGAGGCTATTCATTACATTCCTGTAATCCAGCAAAATATTATCGAAACTACCATGTTTCTTTATTTTACTCCTTAATTATAATTACATCGCTTTTCTCCGATAGATTTATTCCATTCATGGCTTCATGTATTGATTTCAGATGAACTTGAGGGAAAATAACCTTCATGTATGCATCTTCCATTAATCTCAGGATGCTATTCATTACATTCCTGTAATCCAGGAAAATATTCTCGAAACTTCCATGTTTCTCTATTTTACTCCTTAATTATAATTAGATCGCTTTTCTTCGATAGATTTATTCCATTCATGGCTTCATGTATTGATTTCAGATGAAATTGTGGGAAAATAACCTTAATGTGTGCATCTTCCATTAATCTCAGTAGGCTATTCATTACATTCCTGTAATCCAACAAAATATTCTCGAAACTTACATGTTTCTCTATTTTACTCCTTAATTATTATTAGATCGCTTTTCTTCGATAGATTTATTCCATTCATGGCTTCATGTATTGATTTCAGATGAAATTGTGGGAAAATAACCTTAATGTGTGCATCTTCCATTAATCTCAGGAGGCTATTCATTACATTCCTGTAATCCAGCAAAATATTCTCGAAACTTCCATGTTTCTTTATTTTACTCCTTAATTATAATTACATCGCTTTTCTCCGATAGATTTATTCCATTCATGGCTTCATGTATTGATTTCAGATGAAATTGAGGGAAAATAACTTTCATGTATGCATCTTCCATTAATCTCAGGATGCTATTCATTACATTCCTGTAATCCAACAAAATATTCTCGAAACTTCCATGTTTCTCTATTTTACTCCTTAATTATAATTAAATCGCTTTTCTTCGATAGATTTATTCCATTCATGGCTTTATGTATTGATTTCAGATGAAATTGAGGGAAAATAACCTTCATGTATGCATCTTCCATTCATCTCAGGATGCCATTCATTACATTCCTGTAATCCAACAAAATATACTCGAAACTTCCATGTTTCTCTATTTTACTCCTTAATTATAATTAGATCGCTTTTCTTCGATAGATTTATTCCATTCATGGCTTCATGTATTGATTTCAGATGAAATTGTGGGAAAATAACCTTAATGTGTGCATCTTCCATTAATCTCAGGAGGCTATTCATTACATTCCTGTAATCCAGCAAAATATTCTCGAAACTTCCATGTTTCTCTATTTTACTCCTTAATTATAATTACATCGCTTTTCTCCGATAGATTTATTCCATTCATGGCTTCATGTATTGATTTCAGATGAAATTGAGGGAAAATAACCTTCATGTATGCATCTTCCATTACTCTCAGGATGCTATTCATTACATTCCTGTAATCCAACAAAATATTCTCGAAACTTCCATGTTTCTCTATTTTATTCCTCAATTATAATTTGATCGCTTTTCTTCGATAGATTTATTCCATTCATGGCTTCATGTATTGATTTCAGATGAAATTGTGGGAAAATAACCTTAATGTGTGCATCTTCCATTAATCTCAAGATGCTGTTCATTACATTCCTGTAATCCAGCAAAATATTCTCGAAACTTCCATGTTTCTCTATTTTACTCCTTAATTATAATTACATCGCTTTTCTCCGATAGATTTATTCCATTCATGGCTTCATGTATTGATTTTAGATGAAATTGAGGGAAAATAACCTTCATGTATGCATCTTCCATTAATCTCAGGATGCTATTCATTACATTCCTGTAATCCAACAAAATATTCTCGAAACTTCCATGTTTCTCTATTTTACTCCTTAATTATAATTAGATCGCTTTTCTCCGATAGATTTATTCCATGCATGGCTTCATGTATTGATTTCAGATGAAATTGTGGGAAAATAACCTTCATGTATGCATCTTCCATTAATCTCAGGATGCTATTCATTACATTCCTGTAATCCAGCAAAATATTGTCGAAACTTCCATGTTTCTCTATTTTACTCCTTAATTATAATTACATCGCTTTTCTCCGATAGATTTATTCCATTCATGGCTTCATGTATTGATTTCAGATGAAATTGAGGGAAAATAACCTTCATGTATGCATCTTCCATTAATCTCAGGAGTCTATTCACTTACATCCTGTCATCTGGCAAAATATTCTGGAAAATTTCGCGTTTCTCTATTTTACTCCTTAACTATAATTAGATCGCTTTTCTCCGATTGTATTATTCCATTGATTGCATCATCCATTTTTTTCAGATGAAATTGTGGGAAAATAACCTTAATGTATGCATCTTCCATTAATCTCAGGAAGCTATTCATTACATTCCTGTAATCCAGCAAAATATTCTCGAAACTTCCATGTTTCTCTATTTTACTCCTTAATTATAATTAGATCGCTTTTCTCCGATAGATTTATTCCATTCATTGCTTCATGTACTTTTTTCAGATGAAATTGTGGGAAAATAACCTTAATGTTTGCATCTTCCATTAATCTCTGGAGGCTTTTCACTTACATCATGTAATCCGACAAAATATTCTCAAAACGTTCGCGTTTCTCTAATTTAATCCTTAATTATAATTAGATTGCTTTTCTCCAATTTTATTTTTCCATTCATTGCTTCATCGATTGTTTTCAGATGAAATTGTAGGATAATAACCTTAATGTATGCATCTTACATTAATCTCAAGAGGCTATTCACTTACATCCTGTAATCCGGCTAAATATTCTCGAAACTTTCGCGTTTCTCTATTTTACGCCTTAATAAAAATTAGATCGCTTTTCCCCGATTGTTTTATACTATTCATTGCTTCATGTATTTTTTTCATATGAAATTGTGGGATAATAAACTTAATATATGCATCTTCCATTAATTTCAGGAGGCTATTCTATTAAATTCCTGTAATCCGGCGAAATATTCTCGAAAATTTCACTTTACTCTATGTTTCTCCTTAATTATAAATAGATCGCTTTTCTCCGATAGATTTATTGCATTCATTGCTACATCTATTGTTTTCAGATGAAATTCTTGGAAAATAACCTTAATGTTTGCATCTTCCATTAATTTCAGGTGTCTATTCACTTACATCCTGTAATCCGGCAAAATATTCTCCAAACTTTCGAATTTCTCTATTTTACTCCTGAATTATAATTAGATCGTTTTTCTACAATTATTCCAATCATTGTATAATCTATTGTTTTGAGATGAAATTGTGGGAAAATAAACTTAATGTATGCATCTTCCATTAATCTTAGGAGGCTTTCACTTACATCCTGCAATCCGGAAATATATTCTCGAAAATTTCTCGTTTCTGTATTTTGCTCCATAATTATAATTAGGTCACTTTTCTCAAATTGTATTATTCCATTCATTGCTTCATCTATTTTTTTCAGATAAAATTGTGTGAAAATAACCTTAATGTATGCTTCATCCATTAATCTCAGGAGGCTGTTCACTTACATCCTGTAATCCGGCAAAACTGTATCGAAAATTTCGTGTTTCTCTAAAATTATAATTAGGACGCTTTTTTCCGAATGTATTATTCCATTCATTGCTTCATCCAAATGTTACAGATGATATTATGGGAAAATAACCATAATGTATGCATCCTCCATTAATCTTAGGTGTCTATTCTCTTACAACCTGTAATCTGGCAATATATTCTCGAAAATTTTACGTCTCTCTATTTTACTCCTTAATTATAATTAGGACGCTTATCTCCGAATTTATTATTCCATTCATTGCTTCATCTATTGTTTTCAGATGAAATTCTGGGAAAATAACCTTAATGTATGCATCTACATTTATCTCAGAAGGCTATTAACTTACATCCTCTAATCCGGCAAAATATTCGAGAAAATTTCTCCTTTCTCTATTTTACTCCTTAATTATAATTATATAGATTTTCTTCACTTGTATTATTCCATTCATTGCGTCAACTATTTTTTTTAGATGAAATTTTGGGAAAATAACCTCAATGTATGCATCTTTCATTAATGACAGGAGGCTATTTCCTTACATCCTGGAATCCGACAAAATATTATCCAAACTTTCGCGTTTCTCTATTTTCCACCTTACTTATTATTAGGTCGCTTTTCTCCGATTGTATTATTCCATTCATTGCTTCATCTATTGTTTTCAGATGAAATTGTGAGAAAATAACCTTAATGTATACATCTTCCATTAATCTCAGGCGGCTATTTACTTGCATCGTGTAATCCGGCAACATATTCTTGAAAATTTCGCGTTTCTCTCTTTTACTGCTTAATTATAATTAGATCGCTTTTCTCCGATTGTATTATTCCGTTTATTGCTTCATCTATTGTTTTCAGATGAAATTGTGAGAAAATGACCTTAATGTATGCATCTTCCATAAATCTCAGGAGGCTCTTCACTTACACCCTGTCATCCGGCAATATATTCTCGATAAATTCGCGATTCGCTCTTTTACGGCTTATTTATAATTAGAGTACTTTTGTCCGATTGTGTTATTCCATTCCTTGCTTCATCTATTATTTTCAGATGAAATTTTAGGAAAATAATCTGAATGTATGCATCTTCCATTAATGTCAGGAGGCTATTCACTTACATCCTACAATCTGGTAAAATATTCCGAAACTTACGCGTTTCTCTATTTTACTCCTTAATTAGTATTAGATCACTTTTCTACAATTGTATTATTCCATTGATTGCTTCATCTACCGTTTTCAGATGAACTGAGAGAAAGTAAAATTAATTTATGCATCATCCATTTATATCAGGAGGCTATTCTCTTACATCCTGTAATCCGACAAAATATTCACGAAACTTTCGCGTTTCTCTATTTTACTCCTTATTTATAATTAGATCGCTTTTCTCCAATTGTATTATTCCATCCAGTGGTTCATCATTTGTTTTCAGAGGAATTTGTCGCAAAATAACCTTAATGTATGCATCTTCCATTAATCTCAGTAGGCTATTCACTTACATCTTGCACTCCGGCAAAATATTCCCGAAATATTCCCGTTTCTCTATTTTACTCCTGAATTATAATTAGATCGCTTTTCTCCAATTATATTATTTCATCCATTGCTTCATATATTGTTTTCAGATTAAATTGGGAATATAACCTTAATGTATGCATCTTCCGTTAATCTCAGGAGGCTATTCACTTACATCCTGAAATCCGATAAATATTCTCGAAACTTTCGCGTTTCTCTATTTTACTCCTTAATTATAATTAGATCGATTTTCTCCAATTGTATTATTACATTCATTGCTTCATCGATTGTTTTCAGATTAAATTGTGGAAAAATAACCTTAATGATTGCATGTTCCATTTATCTCAGGAGTCTATTCACTTACATCCTGTAATTCGGCAAAATATTCTCGAAATTTTCGCGTTTCTCTAATTTCCCCCTTATTATAATTAGACCGCGTTTCTCCAATTGTATTATTCCATTCTTTGCTCCATCGATTTTTTTCAGATGAAATTGTGGGCAAACAACCTTAATGTATGCATCTTCCATTAATCTCAGGAGAATATTCACTTACATCTTGTAATCCGGCAAAATATTCTCGAATATTCGCGTTTCCCTATTTTATTCCTTAATTATAATTTGATAACATTTCTCCGAATGTATTATTCCATTCATTGTTTCATCTATTGTTTTCAGATGAAATTGTGGAAAATAAAATTTAAACTTTCCATTAATTTCAGGAGGTTATACACTTACACCCTCCAATCCGGGAAAATATACACGAAACGTTCGCATTTCTCTATTTTACACTTTAATTATTATTAGATCGCTATTCTTCGATTGTATTATTCCATTTATGTCTTCATCTATCATTTTCAAATGAAATTTAAGGAAAATGATCTTAATGTATGCATCCTCAATTAATCCATTACATCCTGTAATCCGGCAAAACTTTCGCGTTTCTCTATTTTACTGCTTAATTATAATTAGATCGCTTTTCTCTAATTGTATTATTCCATTCATTGCTTCATCTATTGTTTTCAGATGAAATTCTGGGCAAAGATATTTAATGTGTGCATCTTCCATTAATCTCATGAGTCTCTTCACTTACATCCTGTAATCCAGCAAAATATTCTCGAAAATTTCACGTTTCTCTATTTTACCCCTTATTTATAATTAGATCGCTTTTTTCCAATTGTATTATTCCATTCTTTGCTTCATCAATTTTTTTCAGATGAAATTGTGGGGAAAGAACTTTAATGTATGCATGTTCCATTATTCTCATGAGGCTATTCACTTACATACTGTAATCCGGCAAAATATTCTCGAAACTTTCGCTTTTCTCTATTTTACACCTTAATTATAATTAGATCGCTTTTCTCCAATTCTATTATTCCATGCATTGCTTCATCCATTGTTTTCAGATGAAATTGTGGGAAAATAACCTTAATGTATGCATCTTCCATTAATCTCAGGAGGCTCTTCACTTACATCCTGTAATCCGGCAACATGTTCTCGAAATTTCGCGTTTCTCTATTTTACTCCTTAATTATAATTAGATCGCTTTTCTCAAATTGTATTATTCCATTCATTGTTTCATCTATTGTTTTCAGATGAAATTGTGGGAAAATAAGCTTAATGTATGCATCTTCCATTAATCTCAGGAGTCAATTCACTTCCATCCTGTAATCCAGCAAAATATTCTCGAAACTTTCGCGTTTCTCTATTTTACTCCTTAATTATAATTAGATCCCTTTTCTCCAATTCTGTTATTGCATGCATTGCTTCATCCATTGTTTTCAGATAAAATTGTGGGAAAATAACCTTAATGTATACATCTTCCATTAATCTCAGGAGGCTTATCACTTACATCCTGTAATCCGATAAAATATTCTCGAAACTTTCGCGTTTCTCTATTTTACTCCATAATTATAATTATATCTCTTTTCTCCAATTCTAATATTCCATGCATTGCTTCATCCATAGTTTTCAGATTAAATTGTGGGAAAATAACCTTAATGAATGCATCTTCCATTACTCTCAGGGAGCTATTCACTTACATCCTGTAATCCGACAAAATATTCTCGAATCTTTCGCGTTTCTCTATTTTACTTTTTAATTATAATTAGAACGTTGTCTCCAATTCTATTATTCCATGCATTGATTCATCCATTGTTTTCAGATTAAATTTTGGGAAAATAACCTTAATATATGCATCTTCCATTAATCTCAGGAGGCTTTTCACTTACATCATGTAAATCGGCAAATATTCTCGAAACTTTCACGTTTCTCTCTTTTACTCCTTAATTATAATTAGATCGTTTTCTCCAATTCTATTATTCCATGCATTGCTTCATCCATTTTTTTTAGTTGAAATTCTGGAAAAATAACCTTAATGTACGCATCTTACATTAATCTCTGGAGGCTATTCACTTACATCCTGTAATCCGGCAAAATATTCTCGAAACTTTCGCGTTTCTATATTTACTATTTAATTATAATTAGATCGCTTTTCTCCGATTGGTTATTCCATTCATTGCTTCATCTATTGTTTTCAGATGAAATTGTGGGAAAATAACCTTAATGTATGCATCTTCCATTAATCTCAGGAGGCTATTCACTTACATCCTGTAATTCGGCAAAATATTCTCGAAACTTTTGCGTTTCTCTATTTTACTCCCTAATTATAATTGGATCGCTTTTCTCGAATTGTATTATTCCATTCATTGCTTCATCTATTGTTTTCAGATGAAATTTTAGGAAAATAACCTTAATGTATGCATCTTCCGTTAATCTCTGTAGGCTATTCACTTACATCCTTTAATCCGGCAAAATATTCTCGAAACTTTCACGTTTCTCTATTTTACTCCTTAATTACAATTAGATCGCTTTTCTCCGATTTTTTTATTCCCTTCATTGCTTCATCTATTGTTTTCAGATGAAATTGTGGGAAAATAACCTTAATGTATGCATCTTCCATTAATCTCATGAGGCTATTCTCTATTCACAAGCACTTACAATGATATGTTCCAAAAATGAAGAATTAAATAAACACTGAAAATCTGGAGAACAATTCACAACACGTGTCTATAAACAACACCTAATCAGGGAACAAACAAATTAAGCAACTTCCACACCTAGAGAAGAGCCCCTAATGTACAAGATTAAAAATAAATCCAGCCTCATTTCTTTAGTAACCACGTTCAAGCCCACTCTGACTCCACTATCCCAAATAATCAAAAGTCACTTGGAAATACTATATCTCAATCCAGAACTAAAAAAAGGAACCCGGTATTCGAACATATCATAGACCTATGAATCTAAACGTAATCATAGGTATTAACCACATTTCAGTGGACAAGGTAATCCGTAATAAGTTAACAACAAAAACAACAGGATTTTCCCAACCATGTAATAACAAAAGAAGTTTATGTTGCAACCACATTAGACACACGAATTCATTCACTAGCTCAGTAACTAAATCTACTTTCAAAATCTACCACGATTCTAACTGTAGATGTCATAACATAATTTACCTCCTAGTATGCACACTATGCCAGAAACAATATGTAGGAAATCTGAATGGCCCTTTCACTACAGAATTAATAACTATCGCAGTCGAATTAAGTCGACTCCCCATGAAAAATTATTGCCTGTAGACCATTTCCACCTAGAAAAACACGATTTCAAAACCAATGCCAAATTCAATATAATTGAGAGAATAGAAAAGTTCAGAGCAGATAACATTAGAATGATTTTAGAATTCCATGAAAATAAGTGGATACAAATTTTAAAAACACACTATCCAGTCGGGCTAAACCATAAATTTAGCAATATAGACAGTATTAATATATAACCCTACAAATCAAAACCTACCCACATTTCTCACCCACGCAAGACAGACATGCTTACGGAGGTGTTGAGGCCTCACACTTATACACACACCCACACGAACATACACACTTACACACATCATACTCGCTCACTCCCTAATGAGCCAAATGATAACACTCACCCACAGTAATATACACGCTTACACATATCGTACTCACTCATTCCCTAAGAACCAAATAACACACACACAAACACTTAACAGAGACACGTCCCCTCTCCAGGACCAAAAAAATTCTCAAACAGACAACGGGAATTCAGAGAAGCATGGATCCATCCAGCACTTATCTCAAATAACAACTTAAAAGAGACTGTTTGACCAACACAAGGAATGTTAAAATATTCATATTAAAAAGATAAAAAAATAAAAAAACAAATGAAAACTACAGACAAAAGTTCATTTTCTCCATCAAGATATTCATTTCTGTAGTTCACTGCAACCAGCAAGCAGAAAATTTTTTTCTCCTGATGATGGCCATGTTGGCAGAAACTAGTTGAGGAATCTAAATGAAATAATAATAAAAAAACGAAAGAATATTAATATACAACACAGTGTGTCTGAAGATTTTAATTTTTTAATATTTTTTTTATTGTTAATATATATATATATATATATATATATATATATATATATATATATATATATATATATATATATATATATAGAGAGAGAGAGAGAGATAGATATATATATATACATATATATATTATATATATTTACATATATATACATATATATACATATATATATATTATATATATTTACATATATATATATATACATATATATATACATACATATATTATATATATATTTACATATATATATATATATATATACATACATATATATATATACATAAATATACATATATATTATATATATTTACATATATATATATACATATATACATATACATATACACATATACTTATATATATATATATATACATATAGATACATACATATATATATATACATACATACTTATATATATATATATACATACATACATACATACATATATATACATACATAAATATATATATATATATATGTCGCTATATATATATATATATATATATATATATGTAACTATGAACCTAAAGAGCCAGTCAATATATATATATATATATATATATATATATATATATATATATATATATATATATATATATATATTTAACTATGAACCTAAAGAGCCAGTCAAATATATATATATATATATATATATATATATATATATATATATATATATATAGTGACACGCATAAGTATTGGATACATGTTATTTTCTGTTTTAACTTTAGTTTATGTTCGCCATTTTGCCTGATATTTGGTAAGTAACATCTTGTAAAGTTATTTTAGTTGTATGTGGAAGGAAAATTAAAAACTCATGGTTGAATCCTTTTTTTTATCAAAGTTCAAAATTACCCTACAAGTTTTCCCCACTGATCTACCGTTACTCCATTCTTCCTTGTATAATTCCTGTAATTGCTTGATATTTTGTGGATTCCGCTTATGAACTTTAACCTTCAAAGTATTCCACAAATTTTCAATTGGATTCAAGTCAGGAGACTGACTTGGCCAACTGAGAGTACTAATACCGTTAGTTTTGCGGTATGTTTGGGATCATTGTCGTGTTGAAGCACGACATTCCGACCATGTCCTAAAGAAGTTGCATATTTCTGAAGGTTCTTCTCTAGAAACTCCCTGTACATGCTACCATTCATTCTAACATGGATAACTTGTAACTCACCAGTGCCCTTGGGTGAAAAGCATCCCCATATCATAATGGAAGCACCTCAAACTTAACTGTGGGGATGGTATTGTTCTTGTTGAAGGCAGTGACATTTTTTCGCCAAACACTTGTCGCTGTGTTCCTTCTGAATAGTTCAACTTTCATTTCATCCGACCAGATTACCTTTTCCCAAAACTGCATACCTTTCTTTTCATAAATTTCGACAAACTTTAATCGGTCTTTGACATGTTTGGTTTTCAGTAAAGGCACTTTTCTTGGTGATATTGAATGAAAGCCTCTATGATATAGAGCTCTGCTAATGGTATCCTTACTTACATTAATTCCAGCACCCTCAAGATCAGTTTTAATTTCAGAACGAGTAATGAAGGGTTTTTTTTTTGCACATTTCTGCTGATCCACCTTGAAGTACTCTCATTTATTTTTCTTGGTCTTCCAATTCTTGGAAGGTTTGCTGTACCGTCGCCATACTTCTTATACTTTCTGATGATATTTCCTACTGTACTTAGTGCTAGATTAATTTATGCGCTAATTTTTTGGTAACCTTGTCCTCCTTTGTGACATTCAATGATTCTATCTCGCATATCTCCGGATAATTCTTTAGTTTTTGCCATTTTTAATCCTTGAATTGCAGAATGCACATCAAAGAGACAGATGATTAGTTGCAGTATCTTGTAAACAATTGTGTGCTTCTCTGATTGGTCAGAGATAACATTCCAATACTATCGAAAATTTGAATATTTAAACTCTTTTAAAATACAAAGTTTTGATAGGAAATTTGAAAAAATTGTCATGTATCCAATACTTTTGCCTAGGGTAATTTTGAACTTTGATAAAAAAAATGGATTCAACTATGAGTTTTTAATTTTCCTTCCACATACAACTAAAACAACTTTACTTTATGATATACATATTAGGTTGGTGCAAAAATAATATCGTTTTTTGACGTATTTTTAACGTCAAAAAACGATATTATTTTTGCACCAACATAATACATATATATATATATATATACATTCATATATATATATATATATATATATATATATATATACATACATATATGTACATACATATATATATATACATACGTACATACATATATACATACATATATATATATATATATATATATATATATAGATATATACATACATATATATATATATATATATATATATATATATATATATATATATATATATATATATATATATATCGCTTGCTTGACTCTTGCTCCATATGTGGCCTCCTTTGTAAATCACTAGCAGGTCTTAAAATGCCACTTTCATAAACTTTCGCACAAACTTTCATAACTGAATCAAATAAGCTGTCAGATCCTCATACTTCGAAACCGACGGGAGAGAGTCCATTATATATATATATATATCTATATATATATATATATATATATATATATATATATATATATACACATACATATATATATATATATATATATATATATATATATATATGTATATATATATCTATATATATATATACACACATACATATATACATATATATATATACATATGCATATATACATATGCATATATACATATATATATACATATATATATACATATATATATATATATATATATATATATATACATAAATATTTATACATATATATATATACATATACATATATATATATATATATATATATATATATATATAACTATGAACCTAAAGAGCCAGTCAAATTTGCCTTGGTTTCACTTATGTGTATCACCAGGGTATGCTGGCCATCCACATAGGTTAAAACTAGGTAGGTTTACCTGGCTCTTTATGTTCATAGTTAGATTTGCTCTACTTCGTGTATTGAGCACTTTGCTTAGTTATGTTTCCTTTACTCGTGTTGGAGGTTTTTTTCTTTGGACTCTGAGCTTGGATTCTGGATGATAGTTTTCGACTGAATTAACTTGAGTATTGGGTTGTTCCTTTACAAACCGAAACACCTAAGGTTTTTCCAAACAAGCATAATTACTTATATATATATATATATATATATATATATATATATATATATATATATTAATGTAATGCAATGGCCGGATTTGAAGCAACCAACATACTTATCATTTTTGAAAAGTCACACGTTTCTTATATACCCTGCCACATCCACGAAAATAGACATTTTTAGTACATACAAAACTAACAATTTGTATTTAGCGTCTCCATTTGTGATTAATAAATATAGATTTCTTTTAATAATATCATCTAAAAAGTTGAAATTAGTACAAATTTTTAAAAGATTTAAAACTTAATATTTAATAAAAAAGAAAACAATTCTTTTAAAAATCCAGTATTACTTAAAAATTGTTTTTCTTAAGACAATAGTGTCCTCAGAATATCTTATTTATAAAAGTAATTAAAAGAATTTCTGATTAAATAATGCCATAGTTTTATTGCATTTTTTATTTTATGATTCAGAACATATTTTTGGTAAATTGTGTTTGACAAAAACAAATTGATGATTTAAATATTAAGAGGCTGAAATTTTAATTTCTCAAAATTTCATAAAATTAAGTAAATGGGGATAAGAGATTTAAAACAAAAAAGTTAAAATATAATTTCATTCATTTGTGATTAAGTCCTTGCAAGAATTTCCAGAATAATGTTTTTTTTATGTCCCCCCAAAAAAAATGCTAAAATGTAAAGATTTACAGGTAGGTCCAAACACATCAATATAACATGATGTGCAGAAATATCTAGTAGAAAGTAAGCAGTCAACAGCTCCCAGATGAAACCTCTATCTTCAATGCTAAATCCATTTTTATAGATCTCGTGCTCAACATTATTTCAGCAAAAATAAAATATTTATAATCTTTTCTGATTCACTATCACTTTTAACAACACTAAACAAAAAATTTAGCAACCCATTAATAGTCAAGTTTTGAAATAAACTCCATTTAATATCCGTGTCAATAGATATTGTGATGTGTTGGATCCCAAGTCACATTGGAATAATTGGAAATGACAAAGCTTTTGCAGCTGCTAAACATGTTGAAAATATAGAAATTGATCTGAATTTTAAAATTCATTACAGACCTGAAGAGCCAAATAAACATGATTATTAAACAAAAATGGCAGCAACATTGGAGTAAAAGTGCACCAAATAAATTGCTGCAAATCAAGAATGCAAATTGGAGAATGGAAGCCAGGATACAGAAAATTCCAAAAATAGGTAATATTGTCTGACTTGTGTATTGGCCATACAAGAATTATACACTCATACTTACTGAAAAGAGAAGAACAACCAATGTGACCAACATGCCAAACTGCATACACTATGAAACAAGTTTTGACTCTTGCTCCATCTAAGAAAAGGTACTTCAATATGACCAACATAAAGGAGCTCTTTGAAAAAGCAAAGATGGACAAAATATCACTTCTCCAAAGAATGGGTTCATACAAAAAAAAAAACACTGATATCTAAAGCAATCAAAATAGTTGTTACGATAGGACTATGAAAGAAAAATAACTGAAACCATAAGATTGCATTGATAAATAAATAAGTAAATAAATATTTGTTACCATATGATTGAAACAAAATTTAAATTTTATGAAATATAAGGATGTCTCAACTTTAATTTACCCATGAGGGCGTTGCTAAACTGTAAAACAAAACAACCAACCAGTTGTTTCTTCACTGGAAGACATTGGTAGAAAAATATTTTAGTTGTAGAGGCAATGTTTGTAGAATTCTGTTGTTGCTATCTTTCAATCATCCTGTCTAATCTGTCTGCACTTCTGCAGCACTTTGATATTTTTGACAGGATCTTTGTCAATAATTCCAAGATGGAAACTGCCTTTTGATCCTGTTTTCTCTATCTCTCCCAGAGCTTTTAATTATTCCCTTTTCTTCAATGGAACCTGAAATTTCAAAATGTGTATAAGTTTAAGAACAGATCTAGCATACATGATAAACATGAAGGAAAATATCACATTATTATTTACCAGAAGTAAGTTTATATTTTTTAATTAATTTAAATTTTGAAAATCAGGACATAAATTAAACAAAGGAAAAAGGATAAAATTAACAAGGACAAATGCAAACATTACCCTATTTTAATCAAATTTCAAAGTTAAATTTGAAATAAAAAAAAAGAGAAGGAAAGGAATAGTATTACTTACCTAAATGGAAATTGTTTATTTCAATGAAAGAAACTGACACAATGTTTTAAAGAAATGTCAGTTTGAAAATACAAAATGTTTAATTTCTTTTTCAGATAATTGAGTCTGTTGTATAAAAATGCAAAATAACTAATTAATTTTACATTGCAAATAAACAGTGGTTGAAATTTCAATATTGAATGTAATAAAAATAACAGCAAATGTTTATAATTGTTTGAACTTTGATAATTCTCATTGAAAAAAATTCTGGGACAAGATTCAAAAACTAATTATTTTATTACTGTTGATTAAAATAAGATTTTATAATGTTTTTTTTTTTTTTGAGAATTAGTCTAATTTTTTTTTTTACTGAAAAAATAACAAAACCTACATTCCATATGAGAAAAAAGGAATTGATTTTCATTGCTGATCACAACCTAAATACATTGTATTTAATATCAATTTTGCCTCTAGAAATTGAGTATTTTATATTTGTTTTTCTTTGATTTATTGAGAATGAGTTTAATGTTGCAATTGGAAAAGATTTATTAAATGACATTTACACATTTGTTTTCAATAAAGAAAAAGAATTTTTTTGACAGCCTTAAATCTTTCAATGATCACCAGAATGAAATTCCAATCATCCAATTTGAACCAAAACTTAATTAACTTTAACGGAAATATCTAATTTCCTCAAAAAATATATTCTGTTAATCATATCAAACCCCAACTTTCAAATTGAGTGCAATAACGACAGTTCCAAAATCAAATATTATCATCCTGTCTGGTTCTGCTGTTTTGTTTCTCTTCAATTTGACCAATGTAGATTTCATTTCAGATTTCTATGACTTTAATATTTTTTGTATATTGCTGGTTGTCCTTGTTCATCATGGAAGACATCTCCAATGTCTTCATTTCATCTCTGAAGTATTTTTTCTTTCTTTAATATCAGTATTACATCCTTGAATTTTATGCATCTTGTTAATGATCATGTCTTCTGTCCTGTTACTTATTTTTATGCATATCTGCAATACTCATTCTTTCTTATTTCTGCACATATTTCATTGAGTCATTCCTCTTTAGCTTGCTTGCATTTTTTCCTAATTTCTTTGTGCAGGGTCCTATATTCCATGCTGTTTGCTGGGATTGTTTCTTGTCTCTTTTTCACCATGTTAAGAATTTCATCTATCATCTATTCTTTGTATAGTTTTCATTGGGATGATCTCAGTTGTTTATGTTACTAAAGATTCTTTTAATCTGTCACACTTTGAGTTTCCATTCTTATTTTGTCTATTGTATTAGCTTCTAACATTGTTCAGATATTTCTCCTTCAATTTGGGTTATTCAGGAATCTGTGATATTGCAATTTTCATGCTTCCTTTGCCAACTTCAATTTCTGTAGTTTCACTCGAAGTCTATATATCACTGGAAGGTGGTTGCTCCCACAGTCAGTAGTTGGCTATAATTTGCAGTATAAAACTGAATTCCTGAATCTGTTATTGATAGTTATATAGTTGACTGGGTTTTCATTTCTCCTCCTGGGCTTCTCCATATCTATTTATGACTTTAGTGTTCTTCAAACCACTTGTTGTGGTTTTCATAGCAATACACATGCTATGAAAAGTGAAAAATCTACATTCCTGCATGTTCTAATATCTCGATTTCTGGTTTGAAGAACACTAAAGATATAAATAGTCTACCTCAGTGAGTGAAATAAAGTTCGATATTCTAACCACCTGAAGTAGTTAAAACATTGTAATAAATATGGCAACAAAGATGAGCACAATAGTCCAAATAATGTAAATAATGTACAATCAGAAAGCGTCTTTGCATAAAGTCAATCTGGAACTTGACATGTTTAGTTATGCTGATTGAGAACTAATTTCAATATTTATTGTCCAATGAGGACGTTGTTCAATGACAGAATTAAGGAAACTTAGGTGTGCATTTATCTCGTTTTTAGGTGTGATGTGGTTACATGCGACATGAAGCAGCTATCAACAGACAAAAAGGCACAGCGATGGGTGATTCAGGGAAGAGATTTGCTGCTCTTATAAGCATTAAAAGATAAAAAAAAATAATTACAAAGAAATTGTTGAGCAAAATATTAAAATAAATAGTACCGTATTTGCCTGTTTACAAGACGCACCCTAATATTGGAAAGAAATTTCTAAGAAGAAAAAGTAATTCTCATACAATAGCACATTCACCATGCATCCCTCATATACTAGCTCCATATATTGTTTACCTTAATCACTCGTCCGATTTTGTTTGTATGGCAGTGGCATACTAGACAAAAGCAGAAAGGCTCCCACCACTGCTCATAAGCAGAGCATGTTTAAGATTATGGCTCGGCTCCAGGAAGGTTTATAGTCTTGGAAATACTTGTAACAGCTAAGTACTGATGTTACATCATAAAAAGCTGAATTAGATAGATAGCTAACATCATAGTGTAATGAATCAATATACAAATCCATGTCCCAATCAGTGAAGCCAATTAGATGACCGACCAAGCTTATTTGAGCCTAGGCGTTGCCTTACATTCGTCTTGGAAAAAAAGGGTGTCTTGTAAGCCGGAAAATACGGTAATTCACTAAATTTATGTTTAACAGGTAAAGAATAGTTAATATTTTATCATCTGTTACCAAATTTACATATTTAGTCAATATTATTCTAATTCACAGTTTTTCAGCCACAAAAGTATAAACCCAATAAATATTGAATATAAATAAAAGATTTAAATTCTTACTTGCAACAGACGTCATTCATTTCTGTTCTCCCTTTTCTTAAAAATGAAAATGAAAATAATTCAAGGTAAACAACTCTTTTATTTCTAATAAGAGTTGTTTCCCTTGGCGGAATGACCTATGGATTGATATTTTTAGGGCATTCTTTCTATTCTATTCTATTCTATTCTACTCATTCTATTCATGTTGGCTGTCTGTGTGTTTGTCGTGGGCGTTGTTACCACGCTCAGGCCGCATTTCTCACCCGATTTCGATGAGGTTTTCACCACAAGTTTGCAAATAGCCGCCGTAACGACATGACGGAACCCGATTTTTGAGTTCGGACTCAGATTTCGAAAAAATCGATAATCGAAAAAGTCTGCTACAGAAGGAATGATCGCATTTTAACCAAATTTGACACCCTCTTAGAGTCTACCATTAGAAGTGTTGTCCAGAAGTTTCATGACCACGAACCCCTAAACAGCGCGGAAAATCGATAACCCCCCAAAACCGATACGCCCAGATTGCGCCTGAACATTGGGAGTCACCATGTGAAGTTTCAACTCTGAGCGCCCCCCAGAGTGCAAATCGACAATCGGTCAACCCTTAAAAATGTTTTTTTCCGGTTGGGTATTTCCTAAATGCAGATTAATTTAAGGTCGCGCTATGCGCGGGAAGAAACAGGTCAGTGCCTGCAGTGGAGTGGCGAAAACATTTTACCTTAAATTCTGGAATGGGTGCAGGGCCATTGAAATTCGGCTTTTTTATCCCTTCTACCAGGTCTGACTTTGAGCCACAAATGACATATTCGACTTTGTCAACACTTTTGCTTTAATCGTCGCATCTTACCAAAATAAGCACTTCCTTTATTCGCGTCTTTACTGAAAAAACCCGCATACGTGCTGAATGAAAATGGTTCCGTCCTCAGCAGTTGATTTTCCAATTCTTTAAACCTTTTCCCCTAACCCAGGCGGCATCCCAGACCTGACGAGGAGTTTTTCCTCCCAATCCATTCCAATGCTAATGCCGGCAAACGGTTAGCGGCTTTTCGTTGTCGACGAAACGCTTCATTGCAGCTCCTTGCATTCTTATCGCCGGCATCACCTGCGTTAGAGCCAAGCTGCATATGCAGCAGGCAGCTTAACACCGTTTACGGCCAAGCCTTGCGCTTGCCAAATCATGCGCGCGTGCGTGAATGCGCGCTAGCATCTTCCATTTTGCGTGAGCTCATTTATTGGTCTAAGTCATGGCCATTGTCCAGGCTACACCAACCAATGACAAGTCACACTCCCTTTAAATACCTTCAGCGCGGCTGCATCCGCACTCACCTCTTGATTTGATCGCCATTAACGCATCTGTCCTTGGATTAATTGACAGCTTCCTGCTACCGCAAGTTACCTATTTGCTTAAACATTTGCATTACCCATTTTATCTCCGCGTGCTGCCTCTACTGCGCAGCCCAGTTCATCTTAGCGTTCCATACCTATTTCTACCTTTTCGTAGTTCAGTTTTGCTATTAGACAGTTAACTGCTGTCGCAAGTTACTTCTCTTCTGCCTTTACTACGCGGCCCAGTACACCTCAGTGTTTCACTACTTTTTAACTTTCAACGCTTCAACGTTTTGGTTGTGTAACCTCTTCCTACAGCGACGTTTTCGTTCTGCCAGAAAGCACGGCCCATGGCTAGGAGAAGCTTTTTCCATATCGCTTCACTGCATTTTTAGTTTTCGTATAGAACGAGGTTGCATCAACTTCTATTCGCATTCTTACACAGTATTTCTACAACCCTTCAAATGGCTCCTACACGACGAACATCCAGACCCCTAATACCGTTAACGCTGCACATGCAGAACAGGCGACTGCTGAGGAGCACATAATAACTCCGGTTACAGATGATCATATAGCGTCTATTTCAACCTCTGCTTTGCACTCTTCTGCGTGCCGTGGCGATGACCAACCCAGCACCTCTGCAAAAGCTGCAAAAGCTGCAAAAACACCCAGGCGAGGCAACCTTAGCAGGCGTTCTAAAAAAGCCTCACCGGCTAAGGGGAAACGAGATCAGGATTCCATTGAGTGCGCCTCCTTGGCGTCTACTTCAAACTCTGCTTTGCACTCTTCTGAGTACCGTGGCGATGACCGACTCAGCAGCTTTGCTAAGCGTGCCAAAATACTATGGCGAGGTAACCTTAGCAGGCGTTCTAAAAGAGCCTCTGCGGCAAAGAGAAAGCGGGAGTAGGAAACCGAGGTAGAGGCATCTTTGAGGCTTTCCAGTGAATCTCAACGGAGGCAGTATGTTTTGTCACATGAAACGCTTGGTAGTTACTACCGTTTGTACTGCAAATCAGTTTACACATATTCGTCGAAAAGTAAGAGGAAACTACCTAAACTATTTCAAGACAAAAAAAGCGGCTCCATCACAAGCGCTTTTGCGGTCTTGACAGAGCACGCATCGAAAAGCCTCTCGCAATGCAGCCGACGCCGCCTCAACTTCCATTCGACGGTCCCAGGAGACCACGGCTGAGAAAACCACACGTAACGCAGCGAAAGCTGCGGCAACGTTCATTCGACGGTCCCAGGAATCCATGGCTGAGAAAACCGCAGGCCATGCAGCCGACGCCGCTGCAACTTCTGCTGCAAGGGCGTCGGAAAGTTCCGCGAAAAAGCGCACAAGGCAGCAACGCGATGCAATTTCATTGCAGTTTGTTTTACTGAAATGCTTGAAAGGTTGCAGACTGTTAACCAGCGCCGTCATGCACAGTGAGGGCTAGCCTACCAAAGCAGTTTTGGTTTGAGCTGGCGTTCAACTATGAGCCAGTTTTGAGGCTTTCCGGTCGCAAAGACCTCCAAATAGGATCCATGTCAGTTGTCTATGAGCATTGCAATGCAAAAAATGGCCTGGAGAGTCTGCAGGTTTGTGTTGTTCAGATGAGAAGGTACTGTTGTCACCTTTTCAAGAGCTACCTGCTCCGTTGAAAGCTCTGTTGGAGGCTTCCAGTCCAGACTCCAAACATTTCCTCGCAAAAATCAGACAGTACAATTGTGCCATCCAGATGACCTCTTTTAATAGTGGTAATACCTTCCGCGAAGTCGGTTGGATTCCAACCTTCAAGGTTCAAGGTCAGGTTTACCACCGGATTGGGTCTCTTTTGCTGGAAACTGCCACTGATTCGGCCCTTCTACAAATATACTTCATAGCTGACTACAATCAACAGGCAGATGCCCGCATGGGCATTATTCCCGAGAACGATAAAGGCCAGGACAATCATCCTCGCAGGGATATCATAATGAGTCTCGAACAAATGCTTCACGAGACAAACATCTATGTCCGCAGTTTTAAGTATGCTCTCGAAAATAACACTTCTTCTGATTTCATTATTGTAATTGATGCTGACAAACGGCATCAGGGATAGCACGAACGTCGTTACAATGCTCCCGCAAGTAACGAAGTTTCCGTTATTGTCAGCGGTGATAAGCACAACAAACGTGACATTGTTATCGAATAGCGCGTCAATGGGCACCGAAGAATCAGTGAAATGCACCGGTCCTACGATGTACTGCAATACCCACTTCTCTTCCCTTACGGAGAAGATGGGTACCACTTTGGCATTCTGCAAAATGGGTCCACCTAAAAAACAGTGTCTTGCAGGGCTTTCTACGCCTACCTATTGATGGTACATGAGGGTGCATTTAATCATCTTCATCGAAGCCGGCAACACTATCCATCAATTCATAGTAGACATGGCTGCTAGGATGCAATCCGACTCTGTTACATCAGATTGAATCAGACCAAGTTGCGCTGCGACTCTTACATTCACCCCCGTGATGCTTTATGAAATGACGCTGATCCACGCAATATAGGTAAGATGTGCATAATACCTGCAACGTTCACAGACAGTCCATGATACATGCACGCGAGGACGCAAGACGTGATGATATACGTTCGTAAGTACGGCCAACCAGACCTATTTATAACTTTCACGTGTAATCCAAAATGGTACGCAATTGCTAAAGAACTTATGCCAGGGCAATCGACCTACGACCGTCCAGACCTCATTGCGCGCGTTTACCATCTGAAGTTGGGAAAGCTAATGGATGTGATTACAAAGGGACAGGTTTTGATGGCTTTTTGCTGTCGCATGCACACTATTGAGTGGCAGAAACGCGGCCTGTCTCACGCACATATACTAATTTGGTTGTGCGATAAGATTGAGGCTACAGAAATCGATCATCTTATTTCTGATGAAATTCCTGATCCGTCGGCTGACCCTGAATTGTACGAAATGGTGACAACCGACATGATTCATGGTCCCTGCGGGTCGCATTTCAATTACACCAGCTGTCACAACAGCGACGGCAAATGCACCCGACAGTACCCACGAGATTTCGTGTTCGAAACAATTACAAGGAGCGATGGTTATACACTGTACCGGCGAAGGAGTCCCGCTGAGGGAGGATTTACAACCGTGGTAAAGGGCCACCAAGTGGATAACAGATGGGTAGTGCCATACTGTCCCCTGCTAACAAAAGCGTTCAATGCGCACATCAATGTCGAATATTGCCATTCAGTTCGCTCCATCAAGTATGTATGCACGTACATCAACAAAGGGACTGATGCTGCAATGTTTGGTATTAGGCAGGAAGGTTCCGTAGACGAAATCCAGGACTTCCTTGCAGGGCGCGTCATTAGCAGCACAGAGAGCCCTTGGCACATATTCAGCTTCCCCATCCACGAACGCTTCCCAGCAATTGTCCAGCTTGCTGTGAACCTAGAAAACGACGAACTTCGTTATTTTTCTGCGGATACAGCAATGGATGTGGCTGCGCGTACCAAAGACACAACGCTTACAGCGTTCTTCAAACTTGGTCGACAGGATGAGTTTGCTAGGACTCCACTGTACCCAGACGTGCCTTCATACTACGTGTGGACAAAAAAGAACACCTGGGCTCGGTGGAAGTGCGGGGCCAACGTCGAGGGCTATCCAGGCCTCAGAAAAGACGCCATACTCGGAAGGGTATTCACGGTTCCCCCATCGCGACTGGAATGTTTCTACTTGCGACTCCTTTTGCACGAAGTTGGTGGTCCAACGAGCTACAATATCTTACGGACGGTTAATGGAGATTTATGTGACACTTTTCCTGAGGCCTGCCTCCGTCTCGGCCTTTTGGAAGACGACAGCCAGTGGGATGCCACAATGGCTGAGGGAGATGCCCTCTGCTTTGCGCCACCTCTTCACCACAATCTTACAAATGTGCGTACCCAGTGATCCCAAATCACTTTGGGACAAATACAAGGACTTTTTGTCCGAAGACATACTCAGAGAAGCGCAACTGCTGTGTCCAACAATGGCTCTTTCATTCAACGATGAAATTTACAACAGGGCGCTTATAATTATTGAGAACCTGTTTGTTGAACTGGGTGGGGGAATCTCTCGCCGCTATTGGGCTTCCAACGCCAGATAGTGTGGCTTCCTCCAGTCTCTCACCTGAGATTGTGCAGGAGACATACTACTCTGTTGAGGAGCTCAACGTCTATGTCACAACAAATGAGCCAAAACTTCTCATAGACCAAAGGGCCGTTTACGATGCAGTTCAGGATACAGGATCAATTTTCTTCCTGGACGAGCCTGGGGGAACGGGAAAACCGTTCGGAACAAAACTGTTTCTTGCAGAAATTCGGCGCCATGGTGAAGTGGCGCTAGCAGTCGCGGCTTCAGGCATTGCTGCCACATTACTACCGGGTGGCCGAACAGTGCACTCAACATTTAAACTTCCGCTTGACCTGATTAAAGCAGAAACAGCTGTATGCAGTATACCCAAGCAATCAGGTCTAGCGGAGGTACTCAGGCGATGTAAGCTCATCGTCTGGGATGAGTGCACTGTCAATCCCAAAACTGCATTCGAGGCTGTAAACCGCTCTCTGAAGGATATTCGAAACTCCGATGACCTTATGGGAGGTATAACTGTCCTTCTATCCGGTGACTTTCGCCAGACCCTCCCATTTGTACCTAAGGGGATAAGGGCCAACGCTATTCGAGCGTGCTTGAAATCGTCACAACTTTGGCCTACTGTTAGACCATTGCACCTTACCAACAACATGCGTGCATACATAACTGGCGATGTTTGGTCCGCCAAATTTTCAAATTCATTATTAGCCCTTGGCGAAGGTATTATTCCAGCGGACACTAATGGATTTGTAAACGTCCAAGGGTTGTCTACAGTGGTCACAACGCCAGCAACACTCAGGGAATCAGTTTTTTCTGATCTTCATACCAACTACAACAATATTGAGTGGCTTGCTGGGCGGGCACTTCTTGCCCCCCAAAACACCACTGTGACAACCCTTAATAGACAGCTTCTGGAAACTGTGCCAGGGGTGTTGCACGTTTACAAATCCATTGACAGAACTCCAGACCTCGCTGAAATGGCGAACTTTTCAGTGGAGTTCTTAAACAGCCTCGCACCCTGTTTTGCTATGGCAATTAATAAGGCCCAAGGACAAACGCTGTCTGTCACTGGTGTACACTTAGAGGAGCAATGCTTGTCATTTGGCGTCGCGGATTGTCAGTCGGCAGGCGCGATGATGTGTTCCTTTATTCACCCTCGCAAAAAGCTAAAAAATGTGGTCTACACGGAAGTCCTCAACCAGTGATTCGCAAACTCCATTCCATTTTTCCTTTCCATGACAGAAAATTGAGGTCCCTGCACTTTCACATCAGTACTTACTGCAAATGCTATTCTACATAGATGCCAATTTATTGGTTGCAATAGAAAATTTAACATCGCAGATTGCAGTGTGGATGTCAACAATTGACTGCTTTAAATTCCTATTGAGGAAAACCCAAACCGGTCGTTAATTACATCTTGCAAAGTTGTAACCAATCGTATTGCAAAAACTGAAGAGATTCGTTTGTCAGAGAAATCGAGTGCTTCCACGCTAATCAGTACTCATTTTAGCGTTTGGGCATTTAAGAGAGTTGGGTATGGTGTACAATGCATGCTTCAGCTGCACACCCCACTGCAGAACTGAAAAGACCTATTACTCTTCGATTTGAGTGGTCAAACTGAGGAAGCTTCTCGAGGAGAAACTTTACTCGATGACGTTGCAACAACATCTAACTGCTCACGCATTGTGATGCTGATTGTGGAAGCGGCAGCGCCGTCTTTTGGGCAAAAGATGCGTCCCTTTTTTTTGCATTCAGCGATTGGTTGCATACGAAAAGATGTCTCAAGATTTGAATTTATTGTGTTCAGCTATGTCTCTATTCAAAACCACAAATGCAGCATTCAATATGTTTGATTTGGCAGGGACCTCAATTTTCTTGCAGGGAAAGGAAAAATAGAATGGAGTTTGCTGAGGACTAGCTGAGGACTTCAGTGTAGATCACATTTTCCGCTTTTTGTGAGGTGAATAAAAGAACACATCATCGCGCCTGCCGACTCGAGAGCAGGATACGTAAAGTTGACCGTATGAGAAGCATTGCTCTAAGTGTACACCAGTGACAGACAGTGTTTGTCCTTGGGACTTATTAATTGTCATAGTAAAACAGGGTGCGAATGGGAATGGGGATCTTCTGACAGTGAAGGGTACATCGGCAGCTGATGGATACAAATGCATCCTTGGGATAAGCATTTGCTCCCCTTTACCGCATTACTGTGAATCATTGAACTCATCGCCAACTAATGTATAGTTACAAGCATCAATTGTCTCTCCTCACATCACCATACCATATGTACAGAAATTAATGACACCGACCAGATTACGGGCCCTTTCAAAAATGCGTGCGGCACCCCTTCGTGCAGCAAAAAATCGATAAAAAGCTCCGGTTCGACCCTGCCAACAGCTGTCAGTTTTTGACTTCTTTTCACGCCCAGGCTGCAATTAACGTCAAATGTCGTTTCAACTTCTGACATTTACGGCGTCAATTCATAACGGAGACAGATTTTCAATTTGGACTCAGGCTTTCAAAAAATTGGTAAATCGGCTGAGACTCCGGTATTTGGGCGGATTACATTCTAAAATTTCGGGCGTTCTTTACAATTCAACCAGAAATTCCTAAGCGGCCCAGTTAGAGGTGCCTTGCATAGAATGCCGTGTGACCCCGTTGTGACTCAAAAATCGATACAAACCTCCTATGTTGACCATGCCCTCAGCAGCCCATTTCCCACTTCTTTAAACTTTGTTCTTTCTCCCAGGCTGCATCCCAGATCCGATTTTTCAATTTACGTCATTATGTCATGCTGGAGCCCGATTTTTTATTTGGGACTCAAAGTTTGTAAAAAAAAAACGATTAACTCACAGGTGATACGGATTTTGGGGGTTTAAAGTTGAATGTCTCGCCTGCACTACGCGGCCCAGTACATCTAAGCTTTTCACCTCATTTTGGACTCTGTGCAGTTGACTTCGCGTTGTTAAACACTTTTGAGCTCTTTTTATTTAAACTTAAAATCGGATCAATGTATGGTTTCCAAAGTAACGAGTTAACAAAACAAGGGCAACAACAACCCCCGCCCAAGTAGTATGACCAGTCTCAATATTTCAGGAAACTGGGTTGGGTGTGAAAAAGTATTTGTTGTTAACATTGTTTTTCATACGGTTTTTCGAGTTACGAGACCTTTTTTAAAGCTGATCGTTTTGTGTTCATTTTGTTTAGTTCTTTTTTCGTAATAGATTTAATGTTTAGTATAGAGCTTAGAAAAAATTCGCAGTGTGATAGGCTAGAAGTAAGGCATGTAGCAACATCAGCACGGCAAAGGGCACTCCTTTAAAGGCAAAGGAAGGGCAAAAATATTTTAAGTCAAGTGATAGCGATTGGAGTATGAGACGTATGATTTTTTGATCAAGCACGGGCTGCTAGTGTAAAGATAAAGGACAAAGAGAAGAGAAATATAAAGTGATCACAGACTTTGCACCCCAAAAATTTCTTAACGACATCCCAATTATATGAGCCGATTCTTTTGCATGCTATGCTCAGAACGTGAATTCAGATGAAAAATATTTTTAAGCAGCATTTAGAGGAGGTTTTCCCCTGTCCATAATGCTAAATTAAAAAAGTGATATGTAAATATAAAGGGCAAAGAGAAGAGAAATATACAGTGATGACCCACTTTGTGTACAGAAAATTTCTGAAAGGAAATCTCTATTATATGAGCCGATTCTTTTGCATGCTACGCTCAGTATGTGAATTCAGATGAAAAATATTTTTAAGCAGCATTTAGAGTATATTTTTTGCTGTCCATAATGCTAAATTAAAGAACTGATATTTAAATATAAAGGTCAATGAGAAGAGAAATATATAGTGATCACCCACTTTGCGCCCACAAAATTTCTTAAGGAAATCCCAATTATATCAGTTGCTTCTTTTGCATGCTACACTCAGTCCGTGAATTCAGATGAAAAATATTTTAAAGCTGCATTTAGAGGAGGTTTTTTCCTATCCATAATGCTAAATTAAAGAAGTGTATGTAAATCTAAATTGCAAAGAGAACAGAAATATTCAGTGATCACCCACTTTGCGTCCAAAAATTTCCTTAAGGAAATCTCAGTTATATGAGTCGATTCTGTTGCATGCTACGCTCAGTCTGTGAATTCAGATGAAAAATATTTTTAACAGAATTTCGAGGATGTTTTTTCCCTGTCCATAATGCTAAATTATAGAAGTGTTATGTAAAGATAAAGGGCAAAGTGAAGAGAATTATACAGTGATCACACTTTACGTCCACAAAATTTCTCAAGGAATTCACAATATGAGCCTATTCTTTTGCATGCGACACTGAGTCCATGAATTAAGATGAAAAATATTTTTAAGCAGCATTTAGAGGAGGTTTTTCTTTGTCCATGATGCTAAATTAAAGAAGTGATATGTAAATGTTATGAATTCCACCCCATTTTCATACAAGTGGACTCGACCAGTGTGTATTTGTACTACTGCCGCTGAATACCCGAGACGTAGAGTAATATAGAGAGTGAGAGTTTGAGTTAACCGCTTTGTAGGAGTCACAGTTGCGTGCACGTAGACTCAGAAAGAAGTCATACTTCGATACTGAATTTCCCAGACTGTATAAACATTATTATTGCTACTAACCGCATTTCTGGATCTACTCACCGTATTACCAATTGTATTATTACGTCAATACATTTATTTGTTATATTTCATTCCCGCGTTTGTCATTCATTTGAGAGCGGATTCCATCCCGGAATCCACAAGAAATTGGCGGCGAAGATTCGAACACACACGGGAAGAACAAAAAATCAAAAAAATTTCCCTCGTCGTCCACAGCGAATTGGCGACGTGCGATTCGAACTCACGCGAAAAGAAGAAATAGAAAAATCCTCCCCTCGTCCACAACAAATTGACTACGAACGATTTGAACTCAGACAAGAATAAAAAAGCACAAAAAGTATAAAATTGAGTTATCATGGATGATTTTAAAAATATTTTGGTAGAACTGATAACATACCAAAATGAACAACAATTACAACTACAAGAAAGAATGGAATAAAAATGGCAAAACAATTATTACAAACGAAAAAGAAAAATCAAGAAAGACAAACAGAGCTCCAGGAACTAATATTGAAAGCAGCGGGCAACAAGCAATTAGATATTGAAAAAGAGGCAACTTTTTCGCAAGACGCAGTGTGGAATACCATAGAGATTTTCAAATATTCTCTAGATGAGGACAAAAATTTCGAAGATTACTTCAGAAGACATGAAGACATCTTTAACATCGACTGTCAAAACTGGACAGAAGCAAAAAAGCTACGTCTATTGCTTAGAAAATTAGGAACTGAAGAATATACAAAGTTCGTGGATTATATCTTGCCAAAAAAGACGAATGAATTAACATTTGACAAAGCATTGACATGTCTTAAAGAACTCTTCAGCCCGAAAACATCACTCTTCCACAGGAGGTGGAAATGCCTTAACCTGGTAAAGGGCGATAATGAGGATTATTCCACGTTTGCCGCAATCGTAAATAAACATTGTGACGACTTCAAAACTAGCGGAATTAACCCCGGACAATTTCAAATGTCTCATCTTTCTTCAAGGATTAGTTTCAACAAAAGATAGCGAAATGCACAAAAGAATGCTTTCAAAATTACAAAATGAACCGGGTCTAACAGTACAACAATTATCGGAAGATTGCCAGTATCTAAGTATACAGAAAGACGCAAAGGACATTGAGGAGTCAGCTGTATCTCATATACGTAAATTAAACAATAGTCTACGTTCTTCACCCTCCCCGGAAAGAAAACAAAAATGCTACAATAATGAAAAAAGATTCTCACCCTCCTTGGAAAGAAAACAAAAATTTTATAATAAGAGAAAAAGTACAACATAGAGGACAAATTATGATGAATATCGAAGCAAATATAACCACCCCCCATCAGCATGTTATCGATGTGGAGGACTACATTGGAACAAGGATTGCCGCTTTAGATATAAAAACTGTCTTGAGTGTGGAAAAAGGGCCACAAGGCATCCCAATGTAGGAATAGAAAAGATACAAGTAGAATAAGAGCTACTAGGATGCATAACGAAGACAATACCAACGTAAGGAAATATGTGGAACTTGAAATCTTAAATACAAAGATAAAATTGCAACTGGATTCGGGTTCCGATCTCACGATAATCAACCTACAGACATGAAGAAAACTCAACAGACCTACCATGTTACACACACAAAAAATTGCCAAGTCGGTTACAGGCAAACGAATAAAATTCGAGGGAGAAATAATCGTGAATGTTAAATTTCACGACAAAACAATAAAGCTTAAGATATACGTCATGAAAGATACTGAAAATCTAGTAGGTATCGACTGGATGCAAAAGTTCAACGTTTGGGACCTACCTATCAGCTCTTTTTGTAAAAAGTTAGAGGTTGAACCATCAGATACTATAAAATTAAAGGAAGAATTATATAACTAATTTCCGGAGGTATTTTCGAGCGGGTTGGGACGATGCAACAAATTTAAGGCTAGAATTGAATTAAAAGAAAACTTCCAACCAGTTTTTTTTTTAAAGAAGCGAAACGTACCATTCGCTACTATAGAAAAAATAGACAAAGAATTGGAGAGACTTGAACAAACTGGGATTCTTTCAAAAATAGAGTTTAGTGAGTGGGCAGCGCCGGTGGTTTATGTAAAAAAGAAGTCAGGAGAAATCCGCGTATGCGCAGATTTTTCGACAGGGCTTAACAAGGCTATAAAAGACCACCATTACCCACTACCGAGCCCAGAAGAAATATTTGCAAAGCTCAACGGCGGTAAGATATTTTCAAAAATAGATCTAAGTGAGGCTTATCTACAAATCCCAGTACAAGAAGAGAGTACGAAAATCCTTTGCATTAATACGCACAAAGGGTTGTACAAATTCAACAGACTACCATTCGGAGTAAATGTTGCACCAGCAATTTTTCAGCAAACGATGGACACAGTGCTCACAGGCAGAATTTCGCGACCGCTTATCTGGATGACATTCTAATTAAGAGCGACAATGTTGAAGACCACACATCACACATAAATGAAGTTTTCAGAAGATCTCAGGACTTTGGGTTCAAAGTAAAAGGTGAAAAGTGTGATTTTTTCCTAAATGAAATTAAATACTTCGGCCAGATAATAAATGAAAATGGCAGGAAACCGGACCCAGAGAGAGCATCGGCAATTAAAAATATGCCTGAACAAAAAAATGTTGCAGAACTACAAAGTTTCCTGGTCCTAGCTAACTACTATGGCGAATTTATTGATAATATGCATAAACTGAGGGCTCCACTAAATGAGTTACTAAAAAAGGAGAATAATTGGAATTGGACAGAGGACTGTAAAAAAGCGTTTAAGGAAATAATACAAAGATTAACTTCGGAGTTAGCATTGACACATTTCGATCCCGAACTCGAAATCCTTATTGCAAGTGACACGAGCTCACATGGGGGAGGTGCGTGTATTCTACACAAGTTGCGGGACGGTACAAACAAAACCGTTGTACACGCATCAAGATCATTATTACCGGCGGAAAGAAACTATTCACAGATCGAAAAGGAGGCATTGGGTATAATTTTTGCAGTAACTCGTTTTCACAGATATATTTATGGGAGAGAGTTCACGCTCCAAACGGACCACAAACCATTCTTACGATTTTCGGTTCATAAAAAGGTCTACCAGTCTATACAGCAAACAGACTTTTAAGATGGGGAATCGCGTTACTAAACTACAATTTCAAACTTGAGTTCTTACCATCAAAGAAAATAGGACACGCTGATGGACTATCGCGATTAATACCCGCGAAAGGCGAACCGTTAGAAGATTCGGTAATTGCCGCATTACAAGCTGAAGATGAAACCAGTAAGGTATTATGCAATACAATATAGAAACTACCTCTAACGCTGCTAGAGATAAGACGAGAAGCAGAAAGAGACGAATTTATTCAGAATACCAAGAAAAAAATACAAGAGAAAGTGAGGAATTTAGCAGACAGTTTCTCAATCTGTGACAACATATTATTGTATAACGAGAGACTAGTAATACCGAAGTCACTACGAAGAAGGATCTTAAAAGATTTTCACTTAGGACATCCCGGAAAAAACCGGATGAAATCACTTATGAGAAGTTTTTGCCTACTGGCCGAACATGGACGATGATATTACGCAAATGGTGGAAAGTTGCAAAGGTTGTGCTGCTGCGGCGAAGGCACCACCCTCTATACAAAGGCCATTGCCTAAAGTAGACAGACCGTGGTCCAGAATCCACGTGGATTACACAGAACCCATTGAGGGTTACTACTATTTAATAACAGTAGATAGTTTCAGTAAATGGCCAGAGTTTGCCAGATTTAAACACCCGACGATAGAAAATACCATAAACTTTTTACACGAATTATTCACGAGATTTGGCGTCGCGGATTGTTTGGTAAGCGATAACGGCACACAATTTACCTCCAGTGACTTCAAAGAATTTTGTGAGACATATCAAGTAAAGCATATCAAGTACAGCATATCAAGATAGCTCCGTACCACACGAGGTCGAACGGACAAGCTGAAAGATTCGTTGACACACTAAAAAGAGCGCTAAAAAAAGCCGAGGATGTACCGACGATAAAAGCGATACAACAGTTCCTCCAAGTGTACAGAATAACACCTAACGTGAACACCCCATCGGCTCTTTCACCAACGGAATTGATGTTTGCTCGGAGAATAAGGTCTGTGTTTGACAAATTATGGCCAAACAAGAACAAAAGCTAGTATACACCTATTGTACCCAAGAGATCATTTAAACCTGGAGAACGGGTTTACTTTAGGATGTTTAGAAACAATATTGCTTACTGGGAGCCTGGCACAGTAATTAACAGATTGGGAAATATGATGTACACAGTACAAGGCAAGAAGTTTTCACATAGAAGACATATCGACCAATTACAAAAAAGACGGGTTGAGGAGCCAAGATCGTCACCCGCAGAAAACGACGATTCTATGGATGCAATCTTCGATGCGTTTGAGATCCAAAGACCGCAGAAAAACACAAAATTTCTCAAGGAAATCCCTAATATATGAGCCGATTCATTTGCATGCGACACTCAGTCTGTGAATTCAGATGAAAAATATTTTTAAGCAGCATTTAGAGGATTTACTTCCTCGAAATGCTGCTTAAAAATATTTTTCATCTTAATTCAAGGTCTGAGTGTAGCATGCACAATAATCAGCACATATAATTATGATTTTCTTTGAAAATTTTTGAGGGTGCAAAATGGGTGATCAATGTGCAATCCTATTCTCTTTTCGCTTTATATTTACATATCACTTCTTTAATTTAGCATTATTTACTGGGAAAACCCTCCCCTAAATGCTGCTTAAAATATTTTTTATCTGAATTCACGGTCTGAGCGTAACATGAAAAATAATCGGCTCGTATAATAAGAATTTCCTTGAAAAATATTGACGGCACAAAATGGTTGATCACTGTGCGTTCCTATTCTCTTTTCACTTTATATTTACATATCACTTCTTTAATTTAGCATTATGGTCAGGGAACACCCTCCTCTAAATGCTTATTAAAAATATTTTTCATGTGAATTCACGGTCTGAGCGTAGCATGCAAAAGGAGCGTCTCATATAATTAGGATTTCCTTGAGAAATTTTGTGGTGATCATTATGCATTTCTATTCTCTTTTCGGTTTATATTTACATATCACTTATTATTTTAGCACTATGGACAAGGAAACCATCCTTAAAGTGTTGCTTTGTATTGTTTTTCATCTCAATTGATGCTCTGAGCGTAGCATACAAAAGAATCGGCTCGTATATTTGGGATTTCCTTGTGAAATTTTGTGGGCGCAAAATCGGTGATCACTGTGCCTTACTCTTTTCTCTGCGCTTTATATTTACATATCACTTCTTTAATTAGGCATGATGGACAGGGAATTCCTTCCTCTAAATTCTGCTTAAAAATATTCTTCATGTGAATTCACGGTCTGAGCGTAACATGAAATCGTATCGTCTAATATAATTGCGTTTTCCGTGATAAAATTTTGTGGGTACAAAATGGGTGATCACTGTTCCATCCTCTTCTCTTTGCTCTTTATATTAAGATAACACTTATCATTATGGAGAGGGAAATCCCTCCTCTAAATGCTGCTTAAAAATATTTTTCATCTTAATTCACGCTCTGGGCGTAGCATGCAAAAGAATCGGCTGATACAATTGGGATTTCCTTGAAAATATTTGTGGGCGCAAAGTGGGTGATCACTGTGCCTTCCTCTTTGCGCTTTATATTTCCTTATCACGTCTTTCGTTTAGCATTATGGACAGGGAAAACACTCCTTGAAGTGTTGTTTTAGATCGTTTTTCGTCCGAATTCACGTTCTGGCCGTAGCATGCAAATGAATCGGCTCATATATTTGGGATTTCTTTGAAAAATATTGTGGGAGCAATATATTTCTCTTCTCTTTGCCCTTTATATTTACATATCACTTCGGTAATTTATCATTATGGACAGGGAAAAATATCCTCTAAATGCTGCTTAAAATATTTTTTCATATGAAATCACGGACTGAGTGTCGCATGCAAAAAAATCGGCTCATATAATTGGGATTTCCATGAGAACATTTTTGGGCTGAAGTGGGTGATCACTGTATATGTCTCTCCACTTTTCCCTTTACATTTACATATCACTTCTTTAATTTAGTATTATGTACATGGAAAAACCTGATATGTAAATATAAAGCACAAAGAGAAGCGGAATGCACAGTGATCACAGATTTTGCACCCTCAAAAATTTTCAAAGAAAATCAATAGGATATGTGCCGATTATTTTGCATGCTACGCTCCGACCGTGAATTCAGCTGAAAAATATTTTTAAGCAGCATTTAGAGGAGGGTGTTCCCTGTGCATAATGCTAAATTAAAGAAGTGATATGTAAATCTAAAGCGAAAAGAGAATAGGAACGCACAGTGATCACGCATTTTGCGCCATCAAAGTTTTTCACAGAAATCCCAATAAAATGAGCTAATTGTTATGCATGCTACGCTCAGACTGTGAATTCAGATGAAAAATATTGTGAACAGAATTTAGAGGAGAGTTTTCACTGTCGGTAATGCTAGATTAAAGAAGTGATATGTAAATATAAAGAGCTAAGAGAAGAGGAAGGCACAGTGATCACACATTCAGCGCACTAAAATTTTTTCAAGGATTCCCAAATATATCAGCTAAATTTTTTGCATGGTACGCTGAGACAGTGAATTCAGATGAAAAATATTTTTAAACAGCATTAAGAAAAGGGTGTTCCCTATCCATAATGCTAAATTAAAGAAGTGATATGTAAATATAAAGCGAAGAGAGAAGAGGAATGCATAGTGATCACCCATATTGCAGCCTCAAAAATTTTCAAAGAAAATCAAAATTATATGTGCCGATTCTTTGGCATGCTACGGTCAGACCGTGAATTCAGATGAAAAATAATTTTAAACAGAATTTTAAGTTGGTATTTCCCTGTCCATAATGCTAAATTAAAGAAGTGATGTGTAAGTATAAAGCGCAAAGGAAAAGGGGATGCACAGTAATAACCCACTTCCTGCCCACAAAATTTTTCAAAGAAATCCAAATTATATCTGCTGATTCTTTGCATACTACGCTCAGAATGTGAATTCTGGTGAAAAATAATTTTAAACAGAATTTTAAGTTGGTATTTCCCTATCCATAATGCTAAATAAAAGAAGTGATATGTAAATATAAAGCGCAAAGTATAGGGGGATGCACAGTAATAACCCTCTTCCTGCACACAACATTTTTCAAGGAAATCCAAATTATATCTGCTGATTCCTTTGCATACTGCGCTGAGAATGTGAATTCTGGTGAAAAATAATTTTAAACAGAATTTTCAGTTGGTATTTATCTGTTCATAATGCTAAATTAAAGAAGTGATAGGTAAATATAAAGCGCAAAGGAAAGGGGGATGCACAGTAATAACCCTCTTCCTGCACACAACATTTTTCAAGGAAATCCAAATTATATCTGCTGATTCCTTTGCATACTACGCTGAGAATGTGAATTCTGGTGAAAAATAATTTTAAACAGAATTTTCAGTTGGTATTTATCTGTTCATAATGCTAAATTAAAGAAGTGATAGGTAAATATAAAGCGCAAAGGAAAGGGGGATGCACAGTAATAACCCACTTCCTGCCCACAAAGTTTTTCAAAGAAATCCAAATTATATCTGCTGATTCGTTTGAATACAACGCTCAGAATGTGAATTCTGGTGAAAAATAATTTCAAACAGAATTTTAAGTTGGTATTTCCCTGATCATAATGCTAAATTAAAGAAGTGATATGTAAATATAAAGCGCAGGGGAAAGGGGGATGCACAGTAATAACCCACTTGATGACCAAAAGAGGTTTTCAAAGAAATCCAAATTATATCTGCTGATTCCATTGCATACTACGCTCAGAATGTGAATTCTGGTGAGAAATAATTTCAAACAGAATTTTAAGTTAGTATTTCCCTGTCCATAATGCTAAATGAAAGAAGTGATATTCTAAAGTGATATTCTAAAGTAGAAAAATGAGAGGAATATACAGTGATCCTCCACTTTGTACCCACTCAATTTTTTCACCGACTTATGAATTATTTGTTCCGACTCTTTCGCAAGTTATGCTAACACCATGAGTCTGAGTAAAAAAAAAATTCTCCTACTTTTAGGTGAGGGATTTTCCTAATTAAAATGTTAAATTAATAAAGAAAAATAATATTCTAAAGTAGAAAAAATGAGAGAAATATACAGTGATCCTCCACTTTGTACCCACTCAATTTTTTCACCGACTTATGAATAATTTGTTCTGACTCTTTCGATACCTATGCTAACGCCATGAGTCTGAATAAAAAAAAAATTTTCCTGATTTTAGGTGAGGGATTTTCCTAATTATAATGCTAAATTAATAAAAAAAAAATAATATTCAAAAGTAGAAAAAATGAGAGAAATATACAGTGATCCTCCATTTTGTACCCACTCAATTTTTTCACGGAATTATGAAATATTTGTACTGACTCTTTCGCAAGCTATGCTAACATCATGAGTCTGAATAAAAAAAAAATTTTTCCTGCTTTCAGGTGAAGGATTTTCCTAATTATAATGCTAAATTAATAAAAAAAAAAATAATATTTTAAAGTAGAAAAAATGAGACAAATATACAGTGATCCTCCACTTTGTCCCCACTCAATTTTTTCAACGACTTATGAATAATTTGTTCTGACTCTTTCGATAGTTATGCTAACACCATGAGACTTAATAAAAAAAAAATTTTCCTGATTTTAGGTGAGGGATTTTCCTAATTATAATGCTAAATTAATAAAAAAAAATAATATTCTAAAGTAGAAAAAATGAGAGAAATATACAGTGATCCTCCATTTTGTACCCACTCAATTTTTTCACCGAATTATGAATTATTTGTACTGACTTTTTCGCAAGCTATGCTAACATCATGAGTCTGAATAAAAAAAAAATTTGTCCTGCTTTTAGGTGAGGTATTTTCCTAATTATAATGCTAAATTAATAAAAAAAAATAATATTCTAAAGTAGAAAAAATGAGAGGAATATACAGTGATCCTCCACTTTGTACGCACTCAATTTTTTCACCGACTTATGAATTATTTGTTCTGACTCTTTCGCAAGCTATGCTAACTCCAGAAGTCTGAATAAAAAAAAAATTTTCCTGCTTTTAGGTGAGGGATTTTCCTAATTATAATGCTAAATTAATAAAAAAAAAATATTCTAAGTTAGAAAAAATGAGAGAAATATACAGTGATCCTCCATTTTGTACCCACTCAATTTTTTCACTGAATTATGAATTATTTGTTCTGACTCTTTCGCAAGCTATGCTAACATCATGAGACTGAATAAAAAAAAAAATTTTCCTGCTTTCAGGTGAAGGATTTTCCTAATTATAATGCTAAATTAATAAAAAAAAATAATATTCTAAAGTAGAAAAAATGAGAGAAATATACAGTGATCCTCCATTTTGTACCCACTCAATTTTTTCACCGAATTATGAATTATTTGTACTGACTCTTTCGCAAGCTATGCTAACATCATGAGTCTGAATAAAAAAAAAATTTGTCCTGCTTTCAGGTGAAGGATTTTCCTAAATATAATGCTAAATTAATAAAAAAAAAATAATATTCTAAAGTAGAAAAAATGAGAGAAATATACAGTGATCCTCCACTTTGTACCCACTCAATTTTTTTACTGAGGTATGAATTATTTGTTCTGACTCTTTCGCGAGCTAAGCTCACTCCACAAGTCTGAATAAAAAAAAAATTTTTCCTGCTTTTAGGTGAGGGATTTTCATAATTATAATGCAAAATTAATAAAAAAGAATAATATTCTAAAGTAGAAAAAATGAGACAAATATACAGTGATCCTCCACTTTGTACCCACTCAATTTTTTCACCGACTTATGAATAATTTGTTCTGACTCTTTCGATACCTATGCTAACGCCATGAGTCTGAATAAAAAAAAAAATTTCCTGATTTTAGGTGAGGGATTTTCCTAATTATAATGCTAAATTAATAAAAAAAAATAATATTCTAAAGTAGAAAAAATGAGAGAAATATACAGTGATCCTCCATTTTGTACCCACTCAATTTTTTCACCGAATTATGAATTATTTGTTCTGACTCTTTCGCATGCTATGCTAACACCATGAGTCTGAATAAAAAAAAAAAATTTCCTGCATTTAGGTGAGGTATTTTCCTAATTATAATGCTAAATCAATAAAAAAAAAATAATATTCTAAAGTAGAAAAAATGAGAGAAATATACAGTGATCCTCCATTTTGTACCCACTCAATCATTTCAGCGAATTATGAATTATTTGTACTAACTCTTTCGCAATCTATGCTAACACCATGAGTCTGAATAAAAAAAAAATTTTTCCTGCTTTTAGGTGATGGATTTTCCTAATTACAATGCTAAATTAATAAAAAAAAATAATATTCTAAAGTAGAAAAAATGAGAGAAATATACAGTGATCCTCCATTTTGTACGCACTCAATCATTTCAGCGAATTATGAATTATTTGTACTGACTCTTTCGCAATCTATGCTAACACCATGAGTCTGAATAAAAAAAAAATTTTTCCTGCTTTTAGGTGAGGGATTTTCCTAATTATAATGCTAAATTAATAAAAGTAAATAATATTCTAAAGTAGAAAAAATGCGAGAAATATACAGTGATCCTCCACTTTGTACCCACTCAATTTTTTCACCGACTTATGAATTATTTGTTCTGATTCTTTCATAAACTATGCTAACACCATGAGTCTGAATAAAAAAAAAATTTTTCCTGCTTTTAGTTGAGGGATTTTCCTAATTATAATGCTAAATTAATAAAAAAAAATATTATTCTAAAGTAGAAAAAATTAGAGAAATATACAGTGATCCTCCACTTTGTACCCACACAATTTTTTCACCGACTTATGAATTATTTATTCTGATTCTTTCATAAACTATGCTAACACCATGAGTCTGAATAAAAAAAAAAATTTTCCTGCTTTTAGTTGAGGGATTTTCCTAATTATAATGGTAAATTAATAAAAAAAAATATTATTCTAAAGTAGAAAAAATTAGAGAATTAAACAGTGATCCTCCACTTTGTAACAAAAACAATTTTTTCACCGACTTATGAATTATTTGTTCTGACTCTTTCGAGAGCTATGCTAACACCATGAGTCTGAATAAAAAAAAAATTTTTCCTGCTTTTAGTTGAGGGATTTTCCTAATTATAATGCTAAATTAATAAAAAAAAATATTATTCTAAAGTAGAAAAAATGAGAGAAATATACAGTGATCCTCCACTTTGTACCCACTCAATTTTTTCACCGACTTATGAATTATTTGTTCTGATTCTTTCGCAAGCTATGCTAACACCATGAGTCTGAATAAAAAAAAAATTTTTCTTGCTTTTAGGTGAGGTATTTTCCTAATTATAATGCTAAATTAATAAAAATAAATAATATTCTAAAGTAGAAAAAATGAGAGAAATATACAGTGATCCTCCACTTTGTACCCACACAATATTTTCACCGACTTATGAATTATTTGTTCTGACTCTTTCGCAAGCTATGCTAATACCATGAGTCTGAATAAAAAAAAAATTTTTCTTCCTTTTAGGTGAGGGATTTTCCTATTTATAATGATAAAATTAATAAAAAAAAATAATATTCTAAAGTAGAAAAATAAGAGAAAAATACAGTGATCCTCCACTTTGTACCCAGTCAATTTTTTCACCGACTTATGAATTATTTGTTCTGAATCTTTCGCAAGCTATGCTAACACAATGAGTCTGAATAAAAAAAAATTTTTCCTGCTTTTAGGTGAGGGATTTTCCTAATTATAATGCTAAATTAATAAAAAAAAATAATATTCTAAAGTAGAAAAAATGAGAGAAATGTACAGTGATCCTCCACTTTGTACCCACACAATTTTTTCACCGACTTATGAATTATTTGTTCTGACTCTTTCGCAAACTATGCTAACACCATGAGTCTGAATAAAAAAAAAATTTTTCTTGCTTTTAGGTGAGGTATTTTCCTAATTATAATGCTAAATTAATAAAAATAAATAATATTCTAAAGTAGAAAAAATGAGAGAAATATACAGTGATCCTCCACTTTGTACCCACACAATATTTTCACCGACTTATGAATTATTTGTTCTGACTCTTTCGCAGACTATGCTAATACCATGAGTCTGAATAAAAAAAAAATTTTTCTTCCTTTTAGGTGAGGGATTTTCCTAGTTATAATGCTAAATTAATAAAAAAAAATAATATTCTAAAGTAGAAAAATAAGAGAAAAATACAGTGATCCTCCACTTTGTACCCAGTCAATTTTTTCACCGACTTATGAATTATTTGTTCTGAATCTTTCGCAAGCTATGCTAACACAATGAGTCTGAATAAAAAAAAATTTTTCCTGCTTTTAGGTGAGGGATTTTCCTAATTATAATGCTAAATTAATAAAAAAAAATAATATTCTAAAGTAGAAAAAATGAGAGAAATGTACAGTGATCCTCCACTTTGTACCCACACAATTTTTTCACCGACTTATGAATTATTTGTTCTGACTCTTTCGCAAACTATGCTAACACCATGAGTCTGAATAAAAAAAAAATTTTTCTTGCTTTTAGGTGAGGTATTTTCCTAATTATAATGCTAAATTAATAAAACTAAATAATATTCTAAAGTAGAAAAAATGAGAGAAATATACAGTGATCCTCCACTTTGTACCCACACAATATTTTCACCGACTTATGAATTATTTGTTCTGACTCTTTCGCAGACTATGCTAATACCATGAGTCTGAATAAAAAAAAAATTTTTCTTCCTTTTAGGTGAGGGATTTTCCTAGTTATAATGCTAAATTAATAAAAAAAAATAATATTCTAAAGTAGAAAAATAAGAGAAAAATACAGTGATCCTCCACTTTGTACCCAGTCAATTTTTTCACCGACTTATGAATTATTTGTTCTGAATCTTTCGCAAGCTATGCTAACACAATGAGTCTGAATAAAAAAAAATTTTTCCTGCTTTTAGGTGAGGGATTTTCCTAATTATAATGCTAAATTAATAAAAAAAAATAATATTCTAAAGTAGAAAAAATGAGAGAAATGTACAGTGATCCTCCACTTTGTACCCACACAATTTTTTCACCGACTTATGAATTATTTGTTCTGACTCTTTCGCAAACTATGCTAACACCATGAGTCGGAAGAAAAAAAAAAATTTTCCTGCTTTTAGGTGAGGGATTTTCCTTATTATAATGCTGAATTAATAAAAAAAAATAATATTCTATAGTAGAAAAAATGAGAGAAATATACAGAGATCCTCCACTTTGTACCCACACAATTTTTTCACCGACTTATGAATTATTTGTTCTGACTCTTTCGCAAGCTATGCTAACACCATGAGTCAGAAGAAAAAAAAAATTGTCCTGCTTTTAGGTGAGGTATTTTCCTAATTATAATGCTAAATTAATAAAAATAAATAATATTCTAAAGTAGAAAAAATGAGACAAATATACAGTGATCCTCCACTTTGTACCCACTCAATTTTTTCACCGACTTATGAATAATTTGTTCTGACTCTTTCGATAGCTATGCTAACGCCATGAGACTTAATAAAAAAAAATTTTTCCTGATTTTAGGTGAGGGATTTTCCTAATTACAATGCTAAATTAATAAAAAAAAATAATATTCTAAAGTAGAAAAAATGAGAGAAATATACAGTGATCCTCCATTTTGTACCCACTCAATTTTTTCACCGAATTATGAATTATTTGTTCTGACTCTTTCGCATGCTATGCTAACACCATGAGTCTGAATAAAAAAAAAAATTTTCCTGCATTTAGGTGAGGGATTTTCCTAATTATAATGCTAAATCAATAAAAAAAAAATAATATTCTAAAGTAGAAAAAATGAGAGAAATATACAGTGATCCTCCAATTTGTACCCACTCAATCATTTCAGCGAATTATGAATTATTTGTACTGACTCTTTCGCAATCTATGCTAACACCATGAGTCTGAATAAAAAAAAATTTTTTCCTGCTTTTAGGTGATGGATTTTCCTAATTACAATGCTAAATTAATAAAAAAAAATAATATTCTAAAGTAGAAAAAATGAGAGAAATATACAGTGATCCTCCATTTTGTACGCACTCAATCATTTCAGCGAATTATGAATTATTTGTACAGACTCTTTCGCAATCTATGCTAACACCATGAGTCTGAATAAAAAAAAAATTTTTCCTGCTTTTAGGTGAGGGATTTTCCTAATTATAATGCTAAATTAATAAAAGTAAGTAATATTCTAAAGTAGAAAAAATGCGAGAAATATACAGTGATCCTCCACTTTGTACCCACTCAATTTTTTCACCGACTTATGAATTATTTGTTCTGATTCTTTCATAAACTATGCTAACACCATGAGTCTGAATAAAAAAAAAATTTTTCCTGCTTTTAGTTGAGGGATTTTCCTAATTATAATGCTAAATTAATAAAAGTAAGTAATATTCTAAAGTAGAAAAAATTAGAGAAATATACAGTGATCCTCCACTTTGTACCCACACAATTTTTTCACCGACTTATGAATTATTTGTTCTGACTCTTTCGCAGACTATGCTAATACCATGAGTCTGAATAAAAAAAAAATTTTTCTTGCTTTTAGGTGAGGGATTTTCCTAGTTATAATGCTAAATTAATAAAAAAAAATAATATTCTAAAGTAGAAAAATAAGAGAAATATACAGTGATCCTCCACTTTGTACCCAGTCAATTTTTTCACCGACTTATGAATTATTTGTTCTGAATCTTTCGCAAGCTATGCTAACACAATGAGTCTGAATAAAAAAAAATTTTTCCTGCTTTTAGGTGAGGGATTTTCCTAATTATAATGCTAAATTAATAAAAATAAATAATATTCTAAAGTAGAAAAAATGAGAGAAATATACAGTGATCCTCCACTTTGTACCCAGTCAATTTTTTCACCGACTTATGAATGATTTGTTCTGACACTTTCGCAAACTATGCTAATACCATGAGTCTGAAGAAAAAAAAAATTTGTCCTGCATATAGGTGAGGTATTTTCCTAATTATAATGCTAAATTGATAAAAATAAATAATATTCTAAAGTAGAAAAAATGAGACAAATATACAGTGATCCTCCACTTTGTACCTAGTCAATTTTATCACCGACTTATGAATTATTTGTTCTGAATCTTTCGCAAGCTATGCTAATACCATGAGTCTGAATAAAAAAAAAATTTTTCTTGCTTTTAGGTGAGGGATTTTCCTAATTATAATGCTAAATTAATAAAAATAAATAATATTCTAAAGTAGAAAAAATGAGAGAAATATACAGTGATCCTACACTTTGTACCCTTTCAATTTTTTCACCGACTTATGAATTATTTGTTCTGATTCATTCGCAAGCTATGCTAACACCAGGAGTCTGAATAAAAAAAAAATTTTTCTTGCTTTTAGGTGAGGGATTTTCCTAATTATAATGCTAAATTAATAAAAAAAAATAATATTCTATAGTAGAAAAAATGAGAGAAATATACAGTGATCCTCCACTTTGTACCCACACAATTTTTTCGACGACTTATAAATTATTTGTTCTGACTCTTTCGCAAGCTATGCTAAAACCATGAGTCAGAAGAAAAAAAAAATTTTTCTTGCTTTTAGGTGAGGGATTTTCCTAATTATAATGCTAAATTAATAAAAATAAATAATATTCTAAAGTAGAAAAAATGAGAGAAATATACAGTGATCCTCCACTTTGTACCCGTCAATTTTTTCACCGACTTATGCATTATTTGTTCTGACTCTTTCGCAAGCTATGCTGACACCATGTGTCGGAAGAAAAAAAAAATTTTTCCTGCTTTTAGGTGAGGGATTTTCCTAATTATAATGCTAAATTAATAAAAAAAAATAATATTCTAAAGTAGAAAAAATGAGAGAAATATACAGTGATCCTCCACTTTGTACCCACACAATATTTTCACCGACTTATGAATTATTTGTTCTGATTCTTTCGCAAGCTATGCTAACACCATGAGTCTGAATAAAAAAAAAATTTTTCTTGCATTTAGGTGAGGTATTTTCCTAATTATAATGCTAAATTAATAAAAATAAATAATATTCTAAAGTAGAAAAAATGAGAGAAATATACAGTGATCCTCCACTTTGTACCCACACAATTTTTTCACCGACTTATGAATTATTTGTTCTGACTCTTTCGCAGACTATGCTAATACCATGAGTCTGAATAAAAAAAAAATTTTTCTTGCTTTTAGGTGAGGGATTTTCCTAGTTATAATGCTAAATTAATAAAAAAAAATAATATTCTAAAGTAGAAAAAATGAGAGAAATATACAGTGATCCTCTACTTTGTACCCAGTCAATTTTTTCACCGACTTATGAATTATTTGTACTGACTCTTTCGCAAACTATGCTAATACCATGAGTCTGAAGAAAAAAAAAAAATTTCCTGCTTTTAGGTGAGGGATATTCCTAATTATAATGCTAAATTAATAAAAATAAATAACATTCTAAAGTAGAAAAAATGAGAGAAATATACAGTGATCCTCCACTTTGTACCCATTCAATTTTTTCATGGACTAATGAATTATTTGTTTTGACTCTTTCGCAAACTATGCTAATACCATGAGTCTGAAGAAAAAAAAAATTGTCCTGCTTTTAGGTGAGGTATTTTCCTAATTATAATGCTAAATTGATAAAAATAAATAATATTCTAAAGTAGAAAAAATGAGACAAATATACAGTGATCCTCCACTTTGTACCTAGTCAATTTTTTCACCGACTTATGAATTATTTGTTCTGAATCTTTCGCAAGCTATGCTAATACCATGAGTCTGAATAAAAAAAAAATTTTTCTTGCTTTTACGTGAGGGATTTTCCTAATTATAATGCTAAATTAATAAAAATAAATAATATTCTAAAGTAGAAAAAATGAGAGAAATATACAGTGATCCTCCACTTTGTACCCTTTCAATTTTTTCACCGACTTATGAATTATTTGTTCTGATTCTTTCGCAAGCTATCTAACACCAGGAGTCTGAATAAAAAAAAAAATTTTCTTGCTTTTAGGAGAGGGATTTACCTAATTATAATGCTAAATTAATAAAAATAAATAATATTCTAAAGTAGAAAAAATGAGAGAAATATACAGTGATCCTCTACTTTGTACCCAGTCAATTTTTTCACCGACTTATGAATTATTTGTACTGAATCTTTCGCAAACTATGCTAATACCATGAGTCTGAAGAAAAAAAAAAATTTTCCTGCTTTTAGGTGAGGGATATTCCTAATTATAATGCTAAATTAATAAAAATAAATAACATTCTAAAGTAGAAAAAATGAGAGAAATATACAGTGATCCTCCACTTTGTACCCATTCAATTTTTTCATGGACTAATGAATTATTTGTTTTGACTCTTTCGCAAACTATGCTAATACCATGAGTCTGAAGAAAAAAAAAATTGTCCTGCTTTTAGGTGAGGTATTTTCCTAATTATAATGCTAAATTGATAAAAATAAATAATATTCTAAAGTAGAAAAAATGAGACAAATATACAGTGATCCTCCACTTTGTACCTAGTCAATTTTTTCACCGACTTATGAATTATTTGTTCTGAATCTTTCGCAAGCTATGCTAATACCATGAGTCTGAATAAAAAAAAAATTTTTCTTGCTTTTACGTGAGGGATTTTCCTAATTATAATGCTAAATTAATAAAAATAAATAATATTCTAAAGTAGAAAAAATGAGAGAAATATACAGTGATCCTCCACTTTGTACCCTTTCAATTTTTTCACCGACTTATGAATTATTTGTTCTGATTCTTTCGCAAGCTATCTAACACCAGGAGTCTGAATAAAAAAAAAAATTTTCTTGCTTTTAGGAGAGGGATTTTCCTAATTATAATGCTAAATTAATAAAAAAAAATAATATTCTATAGTAGAAAAAATGAGAGAAATATACAGTGATCCTCCACTTTGTACCCACACAATTTTTTCTCCGACTTATAAATTATTTGTTCTGACTCTTTCGCAAGCTATGCTAACACCATGAGTCAGAAGAAAAAAAAAATTTTTCTTGCTTTTAGGTGAGGGATTTTCCTAATTATAATGCTAAATTAATAAAAATAAATAATATTCTAAAGTAGAAAAAATGAGAGAAATATACAGTGATCCTCCACTTTGTACCCAGTCAATTTTTTCACCGACTTATGAATTATTTGTTCTGAATCTTTCGCAAGCTATGCTAACACCATGAGTCTGAATAAAAAAAAAATTTTTCCTGCTTTTAGGTGAGGGATTTTCCTAATTATAATGCTAAATTAATAAAAAAAAATAATATTCTAAAGTACAAAAAATGAGAGAAATATACAGTGATCCTCCACTTTGTACCCACTCAATTTTTCCACCGACTTATGAATTATTTGTTCTGACTCTTTCGCAAACTATGCTAATACCATGAGTCTGAAGAAAAAAAAAATTTTTCCTGCTTTCAGGTGAGGGATTTTCCTAATTATAATGCTAAATTAATAAAAATAAATAATATTCTAATGTAGAAAAAATGAGAGAAATATACAGTGATCCTCCACTTTGTACCCATTCAATTTTTTCATGGACTAATGAATTATTTGTTTTGACTCTTTCGCAAACTATGCTAACACCATGAGTCTGAAGAAAAAAAAATTTATCTTCCTTTTAGGTGAGGTATTTTCCTAATTATAATGCTAAATTAATAAAAACAAATAATATTCTAAAGTAGAAAAAATAAGAAAAATATACAGTGATCCTCCACTTTGTACCTAGTCAATTTTTTCACCGACTTATGAATTATTTGTTCTGAATTTTCGCAAGCTATGCTAATACCATGAGTCTGAATAAAAAAAAAAATTTTCTTGCATTTAGGTGAGGGATTTTCCTAATTATAATGCTAAATTAATAAAAAAAAATAATATTCTCATGTAGAAAAAATGAGAAAAATATACAGTGATCCTCCACTTTGTACCCACACAATTTTTTCACCGACTTATGAATTATTTGTTCTGACTGTATCGCAAGCTATGCTAACACCATGAGTCGGAAGAAAAAAAAAATTTTTCTTCCTTTTAGGTGAGGGATTTTCCTCATTATAATGCTAAATTAATAAAACTAAATAATATTCTAAAGTAGAAAAAATGAGAGAAATATACAGTGATCCTCCACTTTGTACCCAGTCAATTTTTTCACCGACTTATGAATTATTTGTTCTGACTCTTTCGCAAACTATGCTAATACCATGAGTCTGAAGAAAAAAAAAATTTTTCCTGCTTTCAGGTGAGGGATTTTCCTAATTATAATGCTAAATTAATAAAAATAAATAATATTCTAATGTAGAAAAAATGAGAGAAATATACAGTGATCCTCCACTTTGTACCCATTCAATTTTTTCATGGACTAATGAATTATTTGTTTTGACTCTTTCGCAAACTATGCTAACACCATGAGTCTGAAGAAAAAAAAAATTTATCCTGCTTTTAGGTGAGGTACTTTCCTAATTATAATGCTAAATTAATAAAAATAAATAATATTCTAAAGTAGAAAAAATAAGAAAAATATACAGTGATCCTCCACTTTGTACCTAGTCAATTTTTTCACCGACTTATGAATTATTTGTTCTGAATTTTCGCAAGCTATGCTAATACCATGAGTCTGAATAAAAAAAAAAATTTTCTTGCTTTTAGGTGAGGGATTTTCCTAATTATAATGCTAAATTAATAAAAAAAAATAATATTCTCATGTAGAAAAAATGAGAGAAATATACATTGATCCTCCACTTTGTACCCACACAATTTTTTCACCGACTTATGAATTATTTGTTCTGACTCTTTCGCAAGCTATGCTAACACCATGAGTCGGAAGAAAAAAAAAATTTTTCTTGCTTTTAGGTGTGGGATTTTCCTCATTATAATGCTAAATTAATAAAACTAAATAATATTCTAAAGTAGAAAAAATGAGAGAAATATACAGTGATCCTCCACTTTGTACCCAGTCAATGTTTTCACCGACTTATGAATTATTTGTTCTGACTCTTTCGCAAACTATGCTAATACCATGAGTCTGAAGAAAAAAAAAATTTTTCCTGCTTTTAGGTGAGGGATATTCCTAATTATAATGCTAAATTAATAAAAATAAATAACATTCTAAAGTAGAAAAAATGAGAGAAATATACAGTGATCCTCTACTTTGTACCCAGTCAATTTTTTCACCGACTTATGAATTATTTGTTCTGACTCTTTCGCAAACTATGCTAATACCATGAGTCTGAAGAAAAAAAAAATTTTTCCTGCTTTTAGGTGAGGGATATTCCTAATTATAATGCTAAATAAATAAAAATAAATAACATTCTAAAGTAGAAAAAATGAGAGAAATATACAGTGATCCTCCACTTTGTACCCATTCAATTTTTTCATCGACTAATGAATTATTTGTTTTGACTCTTTCGCAAGCTATGCTAACACCAGGAGTCTGAATAAAAAAAAATTTTTTCTTGCTTTTAGGTGAGGGATATTCCTAATTATAATGCTAAATTAATAAAAAAAAATAATATTCTCATGTAGAAAAAATGAGAGAAATATACAGTGATCCTCCACTTTGTACCCACACAATTTTTTCACCGACTTATGAATTATTTGTTCTGACTCTTTCGCAAGCTATGCTAACACCATGAGTCAGAAGAAAAAAAAATTTTTCTTGCTTTTAGGTGAAGTATTTTCCTAATTATAATGCTAAATTAATAAAAAAAAATAATAGTCTATAGTAAAAAAAATGAGAGAAATATACAGTGATCCTCCACTTTGTACCCACACAATTTTTTCGCCGACTTATAAATTATTTGTTCTGACTCTTTCACAAACTATGCTAATACCATGAGTCTGAAGAAAAAAAAAATTTTTCCTGCTTTTATGTGAGGGATTTTCCTAATTATGATGCTAAATTAATAAAAATAAATAATATTCTAAAGTAGAAAAAATGAGAGAAATATGCAGTGATCCTCCACTTTGTACCCAGTCAATTTTTTCTCCGACTTATGAATTATTTGTTCTGACTCTTTCGCAAGCTATGCTAATACCATGAGTCTGAAGAAAAAAAAAATTTGTTCTGCTTTTAGGTGAGGTATTTTCCTAATTATAATGCTATATTAATAAAAATAAATAATATTCTAAAGTAGAAAAAATGAGAGAAATATGCAGTGATCCTCCACTTTGTACCCAGTCAATTTTTTCTCCGACTTATGAATTATTTGTTCTGACTCTTTCGCAAACTATGCTAATACCATGAGTCTGAAGAAAAAAAAATTTTTCCTGCTTTTGGGTGAGGTATTTTCCTAATTATAATGCTAAATTAATAAAAATAAATAATATTCTAAAGTAGAAAAAATGAGAGAAATATGCAGTGATCCTCCACTTTGTAACCACTCAATTTTTTCACCGACTTATGAATTATTTGTTCTGACACTTTCGCAAGCTATGCTAACACCATGAGTCTGAATAAAAAAAAAAATTTTCCTGATTTTAGTTGAGGTATTTTCCTAATATTAATGCTATATTAATACAAAAAAATAATATTCTAAAGTAGAAAAAATGAGACAAATATACAGTGATTCTCCACTTTGTAACCACTCAATTTTTTCACCGACTTATGAATTATGTGTTCTGAATCTTTTCCAAGCTATGCTAACACCATGAGTCTGTATAAAAAAAAAAATTTTCCTGCTTTTAGGTGAGGTATTTTCCTAATTTTAATGCTAAATTAATAAAAAAAAATAATATTCTAAAGTAGAAAAAATGAGACAAATATAAAGTGATGCTCCACTTTGTAACCACTCAATTTTTTCACCGACTTATGAATTATTTGTTCTGACTCTTTCGCAAGCTATGCTAACATCATGAGTCTGAATAAAAAAAAAATTTGTCCTGCTTTCAGGTGAAGGATTTTCCTAATTATAATGCTAAATTAATAAAAAAAAAATAATATTCTAAAGTAGAAAAAATGAGAGAAATATACAGTGATCCTCCACTTTGTACCCACTCAATTTTTTTACTGAGGTATGAATTATTTGTTCTGACTCTTTCGCGAGCTAAGCTCACTCCACAAGTCTGAATAAAAAAAAAATTTTTCCTGCTTTTAGGTGAGGGATTTTCATAATTATAATGCAAAATTAATAAAAAAGAATAATATTCTAAAGTAGAAAAAATGAGACAAATATACAGTGATCCTCCACTTTGTACCCACTCAATTTTTTCACCGACTTATGAATAATTTGTTCTGACTCTTTCGATACCTATGCTAACGCCATGAGTCTGAATAAAAAAAAAAATTTCCTGATTTTAGGTGAGGGATTTTCCTAATTATAATGCTAAATTAATAAAAAAAAATAATATTCTAAAGTAGAAAAAATGAGAGAAATATACAGTGATCCTCCATTTTGTACCCACTCAATTTTTTCACCGAATTATGAATTATTTGTTCTGACTCTTTCGCATGCTATGCTAACACCATGAGTCTGAATAAAAAAAAAAATTTTCCTGCATTTAGGTGAGGTATTTTCCGAATTATAATGCTAAATCAATAAAAAAAAAATAATATTCTAAAGTAGAAAAAATGAGAGAAATATACAGTGATCCTCCATTTTGTACCCACTCAATCATTTCAGCGAATTATGAATTATTTGTACTAACTCTTTCGCAATCTATGCTAACACCATGAGTCTGAATAAAAAAAAAATTTTTCCTGCTTTTAGGTGATGGATTTTCCTAATTACAATGCTAAATTAATAAAAAAAAATAATATTCTAAAGTAGAAAAAATGAGAGAAATATACAGTGATCCTCCATTTTGTACGCACTCAATCATTTCAGCGAATTATGAATTATTTGTACTGACTCTTTCGCAATCTATGCTAACACCATGAGTCTGAATAAAAAAAAAATTTTTCCTGCTTTTAGGTGAGGGATTTTCCTAATTATAATGCTAAATTAATAAAAGTAAATAATATTCTAAAGTAGAAAAAATGCGAGAAATATACAGTGATCCTCCACTTTGTACCCACTCAATTTTTTCACCGACTTATGAATTATTTGTTCTGATTCTTTCATAAACTATGCTAACACCATGAGTCTGAATAAAAAAAAAATTTTTCCTGCTTTTAGTTGAGGGATTTTCCTAATTATAATGCTAAATTAATAAAAAAAAATATTATTCTAAAGTAGAAAAAATTAGAGAAATATACAGTGATCCTCCACTTTGTACCCACACAATTTTTTCACCGACTTATGAATTATTTATTCTGATTCTTTCATAAACTATGCTAACACCATGAGTCTGAATAAAAAAAAAAATTTTCCTGCTTTTAGTTGAGGGATTTTCCTAATTATAATGGTAAATTAATAAAAAAAAATATTATTCTAAAGTAGAAAAAATTAGAGAATTAAACAGTGATCCTCCACTTTGTAACAAAAACAATTTTTTCACCGACTTATGAATTATTTGTTCTGACTCTTTCGAGAGCTATGCTAACACCATGAGTCTGAATAAAAAAAAAATTTTTCCTGCTTTTAGTTGAGGGATTTTCCTAATTATAATGCTAAATTAATAAAAAAAAATATTATTCTAAAGTAGAAAAAATGAGAGAAATATACAGTGATCCTCCACTTTGTACCCACTCAATTTTTTCACCAACTTATGAATTATTTGTTCTGATTCTTTCGCAAGCTATGCTAACACCATGAGTCTGAATAAAAAAAAAATTTTTCTTGCTTTTAGGTGAGGTATTTTCCTAATTATAATGCTAAATTAATAAAAATAAATAATATTCTAAAGTAGAAAAAATGAGAGAAATATACAGTGATCCTCCACTTTGTACCCACACAATATTTTCACCGACTTATGAATTATTTGTTCTGACTCTTTCGCAGACTATGCTAATACCATGAGTCTGAATAAAAAAAAAATTTTTCTTCCTTTTAGGTGAGGGATTTTCCTAGTTATAATGCTAAATTAATAAAAAAAAATAATATTCTAAAGTAGAAAAATAAGAGAAAAATACAGTGATCCTCCACTTTGTACCCAGTCAATTTTTTCACCGACTTATGAATTATTTGTTCTGAATCTTTCGCAAGCTATGCTAACACAATGAGTCTGAATAAAAAAAAATTTTTCCTGCTTTTAGGTGAGGGATTTTCCTAATTATAATGCTAAATTAATAAAAAAAAATAATATTCTAAAGTAGAAAAAATGAGAGAAATGTACAGTGATCCTCCACTTTGTACCCACACAATTTTTTCACCGACTTATGAATTATTTGTTCTGACTCTTTCGCAAACTATGCTAACACCATGAGTCTGAATAAAAAAAAAATTTTTCTTGCTTTTAGGTGAGGTATTTTCCTAATTATAATGCTAAATTAATAAAAATAAATAATATTCTAAAGTAGAAAAAATGAGAGAAATATACAGTGATCCTCCACTTTGTACCCACACAATATTTTCACCGACTTATGAATTATTTGTTCTGACTCTTTCGCAGACTATGCTAATACCATGAGTCTGAATAAAAAAAAAATTTTTCTTCCTTTTAGGTGAGGGATTTTCCTAGTTATAATGCTAAATTAATAAAAAAAAATAATATTCTAAAGTAGAAAAATAAGAGAAAAATACAGTGATCCTCCACTTTGTACCCAGTCAATTTTTTCACCGACTTATGAATTATTTGTTCTGAATCTTTCGCAAGCTATGCTAACACAATGAGTCTGAATAAAAAAAAATTTTTCCTGCTTTTAGGTGAGGGATTTTCCTAATTATAATGCTAAATTAATAAAAAAAAATAATATTCTAAAGTAGAAAAAATGAGAGAAATGTACAGTGATCCTCCACTTTGTACCCACACAATTTTTTCACCGACTTATGAATTATTTGTTCTGACTCTTTCGCAAACTATGCTAACACCATGAGTCGGAAGAAAAAAAAAAATTTTCCTGCTTTTAGGTGAGGGATTTTCCTTATTATAATGCTGAATTAATAAAAAAAAATAATATTCTATAGTAGAAAAAATGAGAGAAATATACAGAGATCCTCTACTTTGTACCCACACAATTTTTTCACCGACTTATGAATTATTTGTTCTGACTCTTTCGCAAGCTATGCTAACACCATGAGTCAGAAGAAAAAAAAAATTGTCCTGCTTTTAGGTGAGGTATTTTCCTAATTATAATGCTAAATTAATAAAAATAAATAATATTCTAAAGTAGAAAAAATGAGACAAATATACAGTGATCCTCCACTTTGTACCCACTCAATTTTTTCACCGACTTATGAATAATTTGTTCTGACTCTTTCGATAGCTATGCTAACGCCATGAGACTTAATAAAAAAAAATTTTTCCTGATTTTAGATGAGGGATTTTCCTAATTATAATGCTAAATTAATAAAAAAAAATAATATTCTAAAGTAGAAAAAATGAGAGAAATATACAGTGATCCTCCATTTTGTACCCACTCAATTTTTTCACCGAATTATGAATTATTTGTTCTGACTCTTTCGCATGCTATGCTAACACCATGAGTCTGAATAAAAAAAAAAATTTTCCTGCATTTAGGTGAGGGATTTTCCTAATTATAATGCTAAATCAATAAAAAAAAAATAATATTCTAAAGTAGAAAAAATGAGAGAAATATACAGTGATCCTCCAATTTGTACCCACTCAATCATTTCAGCGAATTATGAATTATTTGTACTGACTCTTTCGCAATCTATGCTAACACCATGAGTCTGAATAAAAAAAAATTTTTTCCTGCTTTTAGGTGATGGATTTTCCTAATTACAATGCTAAATTAATAAAAAAAAATAATATTCTAAAGTAGAAAAAATGAGAGAAATATACAGTGATCCTCCATTTTGTACGCACTCAATCATTTCAGCGAATTATGAATTATTTGTACAGACTCTTTCGCAATCTATGCTAACACCATGAGTCTGAATAAAAAAAAAATTTTTCCTGCTTTTAGGTGAGGGATTTTCCTAATTATAATGCTAAATTAATAAAAGTAAGTAATATTCTAAAGTAGAAAAAATGCGAGAAATATACAGTGATCCTCCACTTTGTACCCACTCAATTTTTTCACCGACTTATGAATTATTTGTTCTGATTCTTTCATAAACTATGCTAACACCATGAGTCTGAATAAAAAAAAAATTTTTCCTGCTTTTAGTTGAGGGATTTTCCTAATTATAATGCTAAATTAATAAAAAAAAATATTATTCTAAAGTAGAAAAAATTAGAGAAATATACAGTGATCCTCCACTTTGTACCCACACAAATTTTCACCGACTTATGAATTATTTGTTCTGATTCTTTCATAAACTATGCTAACACCATGAGTCTGAATAAAAAAAAAAATTTTCCTGCTTTCAGGTGAGGGATTTTCCTAATTATAATGCTAAATTAATAAAAATAAATGATATTCTAAAGTAGAAAAAATGAGAGAAATATACAGTGATCCTCCACTTTGTACCCACACAATTTTTTCACCGACTTATGAATTATTTGTTCTGACTCTTTCGCAGCCTATGCTAATACCATGAGTCTGAATAAAAAAAAAATTTTTCTTGCTTTTAGGTGAGGGATTTTCCTAGTTATAATGCTAAATTAATAAAAAAAAATAATATTCTAAAGTAGAAAAATAAGAGAAATATACAGTGATCCTCCACTTTGTACCCAGTCAATTTTTTCACCGACTTATGAATTATTTGTTCTGAATCTTTCGCAAGCTATGCTAACACAATGAGTCTGAATAAAAAAAAATTTTTCCTGCTTTTAGGTGAGGGATTTTCCTAATTATAATGCTAAATTAATAAAAATAAATAATATTCTAAAGTAGAAAAAATGAGAGAAATATACAGTGATCCTCCACTTTGTACCTAGTCAATTTTATCACCGACTTATGAATTATTTGTTCTGACAGTTTCGCAAACTATGCTAATACCATGAGTCTGAAGAAAAAAAAAATTTGTCCTGCATATAGGTGAGGTATTTTCCTAATTATAATGCTAAATTGATAAAAATAAATAATATTCTAAAGTAGAAAAAATGAGACAAATATACAGTGATCCTCCACTTTGTACCTAGTCAATTTTATCACCGACTTATGAATTATTTGTTCTGAATCTTTCGCAAGCTATGCTAATACCATGAGTCTGAATAAAAAAAAAATTTTTCTTGCTTTTAGGTGAGGGATTTTCCTAATTATAATGCTAAATTAATAAAAATAAATAATATTCTAAAGTAGAAAAAATGAGAGAAATATACAGTGATCCTACACTTTGTACCCTTTCAATTTTTTCACCGACTTATGAATTATTTGTTCTGATTCATTCGCAAGCTATGCTAACACCAGGAGTCTGAATAAAAAAAAAATTTTTCTTGCTTTTAGGTGAGGGATTTTCCTAATTATAATGCTAAATTAATAAAAAAAAATAATATTCTATAGTAGAAAAAATGAGAGAAATATACAGTGATCCTCCACTTTGTGCCCACACAATTTTTTCGACGACTTATAAATTATTTGTTCTGACTCTTTCGCAAGCTATGCTAAAACCATGAGTCAGAAGAAAAAAAAAATTTTTCTTGCTTTTAGGTGAGGGATTTTCCTAATTATAATGCTAAATTAATAAAAATAAATAATATTCTAAAGTAGAAAAAATGAGAGAAATATACAGTGATCCTCCACTTTGTACCCGTCAATTTTTTCACCGACTTATGCATTATTTGTTCTGACTCTTTCGCAAGCTATGCTGACACCATGTGTCGGAAGAAAAAAAAAATTTTTCCTGCTTTTAGGTGAGGGATTTTCCTAATTATAATGCTAAATTAATAAAAAAAAATAATATTCTAAAGTAGAAAAAATGAGAGAAATATACAGTGATCCTCCACTTTGTACCCACACAATATTTTCACCGACTTATGAATTATTTGTTCTGATTCTTTCGCAAGCTATGCTAACACCATGAGTCTGAATAAAAAAAAAATTTTTCTTGCATTTAGGTGAGGTATTTTCCTAATTATAATGCTAAATTAATAAAAATAAATAATATTCTAAAGTAGAAAAAATGAGAGAAATATACAGTGATCCTCCACTTTGTACCCACACAATTTTTTCACCGACTTATGAATTATTTGTTCTGACTCTTTCGCAGACTATGCTAATACCATGAGTCTGAATAAAAAAAAAATTTTTCTTGCTTTTAGGTGAGGGATTTTCCTAGTTATAATGCTAAATTAATAAAAAAAAATAATATTCTAAAGTAGAAAAAATGAGAGAAATATACAGTGATCCTCCACTTTGTACCCAGTCAATTTTTTCACCGACTTATGAATTATTTGTTTTGAATCTTTCGCAAGCTATGCTAACACCCTGAGTCTGAATAAAAAAAAAATTTTTCCTGCTTTTAGGTGAGGGATTTACCTAATTATAATGCTAAATTAATAAAAATAAATAATATTCTAAAGTAGAAAAAATGAGAGAAATATACAGTGATCCTCTACGTTGTACCCAGTCAATTTTTTCACCGACTTATGAATTATTTGTACTGACTCTTTCGCAAACTATGCTAATACCATGAGTCTGAAGAAAAAAAAAATTTTTCCTGCTTTTAGGTGAGGGATATTCCTAATTATAATGCTAAATTAATAAAAATAAATAACATTCTAAAGTAGAAAAAATGAGAGAAATATACAGTGATCCTCCACTTTGTACCCATTCAATTTTTTCATGGACTAATGAATTATTTGTTTTGACTCTTTCGCAAACTATGCTAATACCATGAGTCTGAAGAAAAAAAAAATTGTCCTGCTTTTAGGTGAGGTATTTTCCTAATTATAATGCTAAATTGATAAAAATAAATAATATTCTAAAGTAGAAAAAATGAGACAAATATACAGTGATCCTCCACTTTGTACCTAGTCAATTTTTTCACCGACTTATGAATTATTTGTTCTGAATCTTTCGCAAGCTATGCTAATACCATGAGTCTGAATAAAAAAAAAATTTTTCTTGCTTTTACGTGAGGGATTTTCCTAATTATAATGCTAAATTAATAAAAATAAATAATATTCTAAAGTAGAAAAAATGAGAGAAATATACAGTGATCCTCCACTTTGTACCCTTTCAATTTTTTCACCGACTTATGAATTATTTGTTCTGATTCTTTCGCAAGCTATCTAACACCAGGAGTCTGAATAAAAAAAAAAATTTTCTTGCTTTTAGGAGAGGGATTTTCCTAATTATAATGCTAAATTAATAAAAAAAAATAATATTCTATAGTAGAAAAAATGAGAGAAATATACAGTGATCCTCCACTTTGTACCCACACAATTTTTTCTCCGACTTATAAATTATTTGTTCTGACTCTTTCGCAAGCTATGCTAACACCATGAGTCAGAAGAAAAAAAAAATTTTTCTTGCTTTTAGGTGAGGGATTTTCCTAATTATAATGCTAAATTAATAAAAATAAATAATATTCTAAAGTAGAAAAAATGAGAGAAATATACAGTGATCCTCCACTTTGTACCCAGTCAATTTTTTCACCGACTTATGAATTATTTGTTCTGAATCTTTCGCAAGCTATGCTAACACCATGAGTCTGAATAAAAAAAAAATTTTTCCTGCTTTTAGGTGAGGGATTTTCCTAATTATAATACTAAATTAATAAAAAAAAATAATATTCTAAAGTACAAAAAATGAGAGAAATATACAGTGATCCTCCACTTTGTACCCACTCAATTTTTCCACCGACTTATGAATTATTTGTTCTGACTCTTTCGCAAACTATGCTAATACCATGAGTCTGAAGAAAAAAAAAATTTTTCCTGCTTTCAGGTGAGGGATTTTCCTAATTATAATGCTAAATTAATAAAAATAAATAATATTCTAATGTAGAAAAAATGAGAGAAATATACAGTGATCCTCCACTTTGTACCCATTCAATTTTTTCATGGACTAATGAATTATTTGTTTTGACTCTTTCGCAAACTATGCTAACACCATGAGTCTGAAGAAAAAAAAAATTTATCCTGCTTTTAGGTGAGGTATTTTCCTAATTATAATGCTAAATTAATAAAAACAAATAATATTCTAAAGTAGAAAAAATAAGAAAAATATACAGTGATCCTCCACTTTGTACCTAGTCAATTTTTTCACCGACTTATGAATTATTTGTTCTGAATCTTTCGCAAGCTATGCTAACACAATGAGTCTGAATAAAAAAAAATTTTTCCTGCTTTTAGGTGAGGGATTTTCCTAATTATAATGCTAAATTAATAAAAAAAAATAATATTCTAAAGTAGAAAAAATGAGAGAAATGTACAGTGATCCTCCACTTTGTACCCACACAATTTTTTCACCGACTTATGAATTATTTGTTCTGACTCTTTCGCAAACTATGCTAACACCATGAGTCTGAATAAAAAAAAAATTTTTCTTGCTTTTAGGTGAGGTATTTTCCTAATTATAATGCTAAATTAATAAAAATAAATAATATTCTAAAGTAGAAAAAATGAGAGAAATATACAGTGATCCTCCACTTTGTACCCACACAATATTTTCACCGACTTATGAATTATTTGTTCTGACTCTTTCGCAGACTATGCTAATACCATGAGTCTGAATAAAAAAAAAATTTTTCTTCCTTTTAGGTGAGGGATTTTCCTAGTTATAATGCTAAATTAATAAAAAAAAATAATATTCTAAAGTAGAAAAATAAGAGAAAAATACAGTGATCCTCCACTTTGTACCCAGTCAATTTTTTCACCGACTTATGAATTATTTGTTCTGAATCTTTCGCAAGCTATGCTAACACAATGAGTCTGAATAAAAAAAAATTTTTCCTGCTTTTAGGTGAGGGATTTTCCTAATTATAATGCTAAATTAATAAAAAAAAATAATATTCTAAAGTAGAAAAAATGAGAGAAATGTACAGTGATCCTCCACTTTGTACCCACACAATTTTTTCACCGACTTATGAATTATTTGTTCTGACTCTTTCGCAAACTATGCTAACACCATGAGTCGGAAGAAAAAAAAAAATTTTCCTGCTTTTAGGTGAGGGATTTTCCTTATTATAATGCTGAATTAATAAAAAAAAATAATATTCTATAGTAGAAAAAATGAGAGAAATATACAGAGATCCTCTACTTTGTACCCACACAATTTTTTCACCGACTTATGAATTATTTGTTCTGACTCTTTCGCAAGCTATGCTAACACCATGAGTCAGAAGAAAAAAAAAATTGTCCTGCTTTTAGGTGAGGTATTTTCCTAATTATAATGCTAAATTAATAAAAATAAATAATATTCTAAAGTAGAAAAAATGAGACAAATATACAGTGATCCTCCACTTTGTACCCACTCAATTTTTTCACCGACTTATGAATAATTTGTTCTGACTCTTTCGATAGCTATGCTAACGCCATGAGACTTAATAAAAAAAAATTTTTCCTGATTTTAGATGAGGGATTTTCCTAATTATAATGCTAAATTAATAAAAAAAAATAATATTCTAAAGTAGAAAAAATGAGAGAAATATACAGTGATCCTCCATTTTGTACCCACTCAATTTTTTCACCGAATTATGAATTATTTGTTCTGACTCTTTCGCATGCTATGCTAACACCATGAGTCTGAATAAAAAAAAAAATTTTCCTGCATTTAGGTGAGGGATTTTCCTAATTATAATGCTAAATCAATAAAAAAAAAATAATATTCTAAAGTAGAAAAAATGAGAGAAATATACAGTGATCCTCCAATTTGTACCCACTCAATCATTTCAGCGAATTATGAATTATTTGTACTGACTCTTTCGCAATCTATGCTAACACCATGAGTCTGAATAAAAAAAAATTTTTTCCTGCTTTTAGGTGATGGATTTTCCTAATTACAATGCTAAATTAATAAAAAAAAATAATATTCTAAAGTAGAAAAAATGAGAGAAATATACAGTGATCCTCCATTTTGTACGCACTCAATCATTTCAGCGAATTATGAATTATTTGTACAGACTCTTTCGCAATCTATGCTAACACCATGAGTCTGAATAAAAAAAAAATTTTTCCTGCTTTTAGGTGAGGGATTTTCCTAATTATAATGCTAAATTAATAAAAGTAAGTAATATTCTAAAGTAGAAAAAATGCGAGAAATATACAGTGATCCTCCACTTTGTACCCACTCAATTTTTTCACCGACTTATGAATTATTTGTTCTGATTCTTTCATAAACTATGCTAACACCATGAGTCTGAATAAAAAAAAAATTTTTCCTGCTTTTAGTTGAGGGATTTTCCTAATTATAATGCTAAATTAATAAAAAAAAATATTATTCTAAAGTAGAAAAAATTAGAGAAATATACAGTGATCCTCCACTTTGTACCCACACAAATTTTCACCGACTTATGAATTATTTGTTCTGATTCTTTCATAAACTATGCTAACACCATGAGTCTGAATAAAAAAAAAAATTTTCCTGCTTTCAGGTGAGGGATTTTCCTAATTATAATGCTAAATTAATAAAAATAAATGATATTCTAAAGTAGAAAAAATGAGAGAAATATACAGTGATCCTCCACTTTGTACCCACACAATTTTTTCACCGACTTATGAATTATTTGTTCTGACTCTTTCGCAGCCTATGCTAATACCATGAGTCTGAATAAAAAAAAAATTTTTCTTGCTTTTAGGTGAGGGATTTTCCTAGTTATAATGCTAAATTAATAAAAAAAAATAATATTCTAAAGTAGAAAAATAAGAGAAATATACAGTGATCCTCCACTTTGTACCCAGTCAATTTTTTCACCGACTTATGAATTATTTGTTCTGAATCTTTCGCAAGCTATGCTAACACAATGAGTCTGAATAAAAAAAAATTTTTCCTGCTTTTAGGTGAGGGATTTTCCTAATTATAATGCTAAATTAATAAAAATAAATAATATTCTAAAGTAGAAAAAATGAGAGAAATATACAGTGATCCTCCACTTTGTACCTAGTCAATTTTATCACCGACTTATGAATTATTTGTTCTGACAGTTTCGCAAACTATGCTAATACCATGAGTCTGAAGAAAAAAAAAATTTGTCCTGCATATAGGTGAGGTATTTTCCTAATTATAATGCTAAATTGATAAAAATAAATAATATTCTAAAGTAGAAAAAATGAGACAAATATACAGTGATCCTCCACTTTGTACCTAGTCAATTTTATCACCGACTTATGAATTATTTGTTCTGAATCTTTCGCAAGCTATGCTAATACCATGAGTCTGAATAAAAAAAAAATTTTTCTTGCTTTTAGGTGAGGGATTTTCCTAATTATAATGCTAAATTAATAAAAATAAATAATATTCTAAAGTAGAAAAAATGAGAGAAATATACAGTGATCCTACACTTTGTACCCTTTCAATTTTTTCACCGACTTATGAATTATTTGTTCTGATTCATTCGCAAGCTATGCTAACACCAGGAGTCTGAATAAAAAAAAAATTTTTCTTGCTTTTAGGTGAGGGATTTTCCTAATTATAATGCTAAATTAATAAAAAAAAATAATATTCTATAGTAGAAAAAATGAGAGAAATATACAGTGATCCTCCACTTTGTGCCCACACAATTTTTTCGACGACTTATAAATTATTTGTTCTGACTCTTTCGCAAGCTATGCTAAAACCATGAGTCAGAAGAAAAAAAAAATTTTTCTTGCTTTTAGGTGAGGGATTTTCCTAATTATAATGCTAAATTAATAAAAATAAATAATATTCTAAAGTAGAAAAAATGAGAGAAATATACAGTGATCCTCCACTTTGTACCCGTCAATTTTTTCACCGACTTATGCATTATTTGTTCTGACTCTTTCGCAAGCTATGCTGACACCATGTGTCGGAAGAAAAAAAAAATTTTTCCTGCTTTTAGGTGAGGGATTTTCCTAATTATAATGCTAAATTAATAAAAAAAAATAATATTCTAAAGTAGAAAAAATGAGAGAAATATACAGTGATCCTCCACTTTGTACCCACACAATATTTTCACCGACTTATGAATTATTTGTTCTGATTCTTTCGCAAGCTATGCTAACACCATGAGTCTGAATAAAAAAAAAATTTTTCTTGCATTTAGGTGAGGTATTTTCCTAATTATAATGCTAAATTAATAAAAATAAATAATATTCTAAAGTAGAAAAAATGAGAGAAATATACAGTGATCCTCCACTTTGTACCCACACAATTTTTTCACCGACTTATGAATTATTTGTTCTGACTCTTTCGCAGACTATGCTAATACCATGAGTCTGAATAAAAAAAAAATTTTTCTTGCTTTTAGGTGAGGGATTTTCCTAGTTATAATGCTAAATTAATAAAAAAAAATAATATTCTAAAGTAGAAAAAATGAGAGAAATATACAGTGATCCTCCACTTTGTACCCAGTCAATTTTTTCACCGACTTATGAATTATTTGTTTTGAATCTTTCGCAAGCTATGCTAACACCCTGAGTCTGAATAAAAAAAAAATTTTTCCTGCTTTTAGGTGAGGGATTTACCTAATTATAATGCTAAATTAATAAAAATAAATAATATTCTAAAGTAGAAAAAATGAGAGAAATATACAGTGATCCTCTACGTTGTACCCAGTCAATTTTTTCACCGACTTATGAATTATTTGTACTGACTCTTTCGCAAACTATGCTAATACCATGAGTCTGAAGAAAAAAAAAATTTTTCCTGCTTTTAGGTGAGGGATATTCCTAATTATAATGCTAAATTAATAAAAATAAATAACATTCTAAAGTAGAAAAAATGAGAGAAATATACAGTGATCCTCCACTTTGTACCCATTCAATTTTTTCATGGACTAATGAATTATTTGTTTTGACTCTTTCGCAAACTATGCTAATACCATGAGTCTGAAGAAAAAAAAAATTGTCCTGCTTTTAGGTGAGGTATTTTCCTAATTATAATGCTAAATTGATAAAAATAAATAATATTCTAAAGTAGAAAAAATGAGACAAATATACAGTGATCCTCCACTTTGTACCTAGTCAATTTTTTCACCGACTTATGAATTATTTGTTCTGAATCTTTCGCAAGCTATGCTAATACCATGAGTCTGAATAAAAAAAAAATTTTTCTTGCTTTTACGTGAGGGATTTTCCTAATTATAATGCTAAATTAATAAAAATAAATAATATTCTAAAGTAGAAAAAATGAGAGAAATATACAGTGATCCTCCACTTTGTACCCTTTCAATTTTTTCACCGACTTATGAATTATTTGTTCTGATTCTTTCGCAAGCTATCTAACACCAGGAGTCTGAATAAAAAAAAAAATTTTCTTGCTTTTAGGAGAGGGATTTTCCTAATTATAATGCTAAATTAATAAAAAAAAATAATATTCTATAGTAGAAAAAATGAGAGAAATATACAGTGATCCTCCACTTTGTACCCACACAATTTTTTCTCCGACTTATAAATTATTTGTTCTGACTCTTTCGCAAGCTATGCTAACACCATGAGTCAGAAGAAAAAAAAAATTTTTCTTGCTTTTAGGTGAGGGATTTTCCTAATTATAATGCTAAATTAATAAAAATAAATAATATTCTAAAGTAGAAAAAATGAGAGAAATATACAGTGATCCTCCACTTTGTACCCAGTCAATTTTTTCACCGACTTATGAATTATTTGTTCTGAATCTTTCGCAAGCTATGCTAACACCATGAGTCTGAATAAAAAAAAAATTTTTCCTGCTTTTAGGTGAGGGATTTTCCTAATTATAATGCTAAATTAATAAAAAAAAATAATATTCTAAAGTACAAAAAATGAGAGAAATATACAGTGATCCTCCACTTTGTACCCACTCAATTTTTCCACCGACTTATGAATTATTTGTTCTGACTCTTTCGCAAACTATGCTAATACCATGAGTCTGAAGAAAAAAAAAATTTTTCCTGCTTTCAGGTGAGGGATTTTCCTAATTATAATGCTAAATTAATAAAAATAAATAATATTCTAATGTAGAAAAAATGAGAGAAATATACAGTGATCCTCCACTTTGTACCCATTCAATTTTTTCATGGACTAATGAATTATTTGTTTTGACTCTTTCGCAAACTATGCTAACACCATGAGTCTGAAGAAAAAAAAAATTTATCCTGCTTTTAGGTGAGGTATTTTCCTAATTATAATGCTAAATTAATAAAAACAAATAATATTCTAAAGTAGAAAAAATAAGAAAAATATACAGTGATCCTCCACTTTGTACCTAGTCAATTTTTTCACCGACTTATGAATTATTTGTTCTGAATTTTCGCAAGCTATGCTAATACCATGAGTCTGAATAAAAAAAAAAATTTTCTTGCTTTTAGGTGAAAGATTTTCCTAATTATAATGCTAAATTAATAAAAAAAAATAATATTCTCATGTAGAAAAAATGAGAAAAATATACAGTGATCCTCCACTTTGTACCCACACAATTTTTTCACCGACTTATGAATTATTTGTTCTGACTGTATCGCAAGCTATGCTAACACCATGAGTCGGAAGAAAAAAAAAATTTTTCTTCCTTTTAGGTGAGGGATTTTCCTCATTATAATGCTAAATTAATAAAACTAAATAATATTCTAAAGTAGAAAAAATGAGAGAAATATACAGTGATCCTCCACTTTGTACCCAGTCAATTTTTTCACCGACTTATGAATTATTTGTTCTGACTCTTTCGCAAACTATGCTAATACCATGAGTCTGAAGAAAAAAAAGTTTTTCCTGCTTTCAGGTGAGGGATTTTCCTAATTATAATGCTAAATTAATAAAAATAAATAATATTCTAATGTAGAAAAAATGAGAGAAATATACAGTGATCCTCCACTTTGTACCCATTCAATTTTTTCATGGACTAATGAATTATTTGTTTTGACTCTTTCGCAAACTATGCTAACACCATGAGTCTGAAGAAAAAAAAAATTTATCCTGCTTTTAGGTGAGGTACTTTCCTAATTATAATGCTAAATTAATAAAAATAAATAATATTCTAAAGTAGAAAAAATAAGAAAAATATACAGTGATCCTCCACTTTGTACCCACTCAATTTTTTCACCGACTTATGAATTATATGTTCTGACTCTATCGCAAGCTATGCTAACACCATGAGTCTGAATAAAAAAAAAATTTTCCTGCTTTTAGGTGAGGGATTTTCCTAATTATAATGCTAAATTAATAAAAAAAAATAATATTCTAAAGTAGAAAAAATGAGAGAAATATACAGTGATCCTCCACTTTGTACCCATTCAATTTTTTCACCGACTTATGAATTATTTGTTCTGACTCTTTCGCAAGCTATGCTAACACCATGAGTCTGAATAAAAAAAAAATTTTTCCTGCTTTTAGGTGAGGGATTTTCCTAATTATAATGCTAAATTATTAAAAAAAAATAATATTCTAAAGTAGAAAAAATGAGAGAAATATACAGTGATCCTCCACTTTGTACAGACTCAATTTTTTCACCGACTTATGAATTATTTGTTCTGACTCTTTCGCAAGCTATGCTAACACCATGAGTCTGAATAAAAAAAAAATTTTTCCTGCTTTTAGGTGAGGTATTTTCCTAATTATAATGCTAAATTAATAAAAAAAAATAATATTCTAAAGTAGAAAAAATGAGAGAAATATAAAGTGATCCTCCACTTTGTACCCAGTCAATTTTTTCACCGACTTATGAATTATTTGTTCTGACTATTTCGGAAGCTATGCTAACACCATGAGTCGGAAGAAAAAAAAAATTTTTCCTGCTTTTAGGTGAGGTATTTTCCTAATTATAATGCTAAATTAATAAAAATAAATAATATTCTAAAGTAGAAAAAATGAGGGAAATATAGAGTGATCCTCCACTTTGTACCCACTCAATTTTTTCACCGACTTATGAATTATTTGTTCTGACTCTTTCGCAAGCTATGCTAACACCATGAGTCTGAATAAAAAAAAAATTTTTCCTGCTATTAGGTGAGGTATTTTCCTAATTATAATGCTAAATTAATAAAAATAAATAATATTCTAAAGTAGAAAAAATGTGAGAAATATACAGTGATCCTCCACTTTGTACCCACTCAATTTTTTCACCGACTTATGAATTATTTGTTCTGACTCTTTCGCAAGCTATGCTAACACCATGAGTGTGAATAAAAAAAAATTTTTTACTGCTTTTCGGTGAGGGATTTTCCTAATTATAATGCTAAATTAATAAAAATAAATAATATTCTAAAGTAGAAAAAATGAGAGAAATATACAGTGATCCTCCACTTTGTACCCACTCAATTTTTTCACCGACTTATGAATTATTTGTTCTGACTCATTCGGAAGCTATGCTAACACCATGAGTCGGAAGAAAAAAAAAATTTGTCCTGCTTTTAGGTGAGGTATTTTCCTAATTATAATGCTAAATTAATAAAAATAAATAATATTCTAAAGTAGAAAAAATGAGAGAAATATACAGTGATCCTCCACTTTGTACCCACTCAATTTTTTTACCGACTTATGATTATTTCTTCTGACTCTTTCGCAAGCTATGCTAACACCATGAGTCTGAATGAAAAAATAATTTTTCCTGCTTTTAGGTGAGGGATTTTCCTAATTATAATGCTAAATTAATGAAAGAATATAATATTCTAAAGTAGAAAAAATGAGAGAAATATACAGTGATCCTCCACTTTGCAACCACTCAATTTTTTCACCGACTTATGCATTATTTGTTCTGACTCTTTCGCAAGATATGTTAACACTATGAGTCTGAATAAAAAAAAAATTTGTCCTCGTTTTAGGTGAGGGATTTTCCTAATTATAATGCTAAATTAATGAAAGAAAACAATATTCTAAAGGAGAAAAAATGAGAGAAATATACAGTGATCCTCCACTTTGTACACACTCAATTTTTACACCGACTTATGAATTATTTGTTCTGACTCTTTCGCAAGCTATGCTAACACCATGAGTCAGAATAAAAAAAAAATTTTTCCTGCTTTTAGGTGAGGTATTTTCCTAATTATAATGCTAAATTAATAAAAAAAAATAATATTCTAAAGTAGAAAAAATGAGAGAAATATACAGTGATCCTCCACTTTGTACCCACTCAATTTTTTCACCGACTTATGAATTATTTGTTCTGACTCATTCGGAAGCTATGCTAACACCATGAGTCGGAAGAAAAAAAAAATTTGTCCTGCTTTTAGGTGAGGTATTTTCCTAATTATAATGCTAAATTAATAAAAATAAATAATATTCTAAAGTAGAAAAAATGAGGGAAATATACAGTGATCCTCCACTTTGTACCCACTCAATTTTTTCACCGACTTATGAATTATTTGTTCTGACTCTTTCGCAAGCTATGCTAACACCATGAGTCTGAATAAAAAAAAAATTTTTCCTGCTATTAGGTGAGGTATTTTCCTAATTATAATGCTAAATTAATAAAAATAAATAATATTCTAAAGTAGAAAAAATGAGAGAAATATACAGTGATCCTCCACTTTGTACCCACTCAATTTTTTCACCGACTTATGAATTATTTGTTCTGACTCTATCGCAAGCTATGCTAACACCATGAGTCTGAATAAAAAAAAAATTTTCCTGCTTTTAGGTGAGTGATTTTCCTAATTATAATGCTAAATTAATAAAAAAAAATAATATTCTAAAGTAGAAAAAATGAGAGAAATATACAGTGATCCTCCACTTTGTACCCACTCAATTTTTTCACCGACTTATGAATTATTTGTTCTGACTCTTTCGCAAGCTATGCTAACACCATGAGTCTGAATAAAAAAAAAATTTTTACTGCTTTTAGGTGAGGGATTTTCCTAATTATAATGCTAAATTAATAAAAAAAAATAATATTCTAAAGTAGAAAAAATGAGAGAAATATACAGTGATCCTCCACTTTGTACCCACTCAATTTTTTCACCGACTTATGAATTATTTGTTCTGACTCTTTCGCAAGCTATGCTAACACCATGAGTCTGAATAAAAAAAAATTTTTACTGCTTTTAGGTGAGGGATTTTCCTAATTATAATGCTAAATTATTAAAAAAAAATAATATTCTAAAGTAGAAAAAATGAGAGAAATATACAGTGATCCTCCACTTTGTTCACACTCAATTTTTTCACCGACTTATGAATTATTTGTTCTGACTCTTTCGCAAGCTATGCTAACACCATGAGTCAGAATAAAAAAAAAATTTTCCTGTTTTAGGGGAGGGATTTTCCTAATTATAATGCTAAATTATTAAAAAAAAATAATATTCTAAAGTAGAAAAAATGAGAGAAATATACAGTGATCCTCCACTTTGTTCACACTCAATTTTTTCACCGACTTTTGAATTATTTGTTCTGACTTTTTCGCAAGCTATGTTAACACCATGAGTCAGAATAAAAAAAAAATTTTTCCTGTTTTTAGGTGAGGTATTTTCCTAATTATAATGCTAAATTAATAAAAAAAAATAATATTCTAAAGTAGAAAAAATGAGAGAAATATACAGTGATCCTCCACTTTGTACCCACTCAATTTTTTCACCGACTTATGAATTATTTGTTCTGACTCTTTCGGAAGCTATGCTAACACCATGAGTCGGAAGAAAAAAAAAATTTGTCCTGCTTTTAGGTGAGGTATTTTCCTAATTATGATGCTAAATTAATAAAAATAAATAATATTCTAAAGTAGAAAAAATGAGGGAAATATACAGTGATCCTCCACTTTGTACCCACTCAATTTTTTCACCGACTTATGAATTATTTGTTCTGACTCTTTCGCAAGCTATGCTAACACCATGAGTCTGAATAAAAAAAAAATTTTTCCTGCTATTAGGTGAGGTATTTTCCTAATTATAATGCTAAATTAATAAAAATAAATAATATTCTAAAGTAGAAAAATGAGAGAAATATACAGTGATCCTCCACTTTGTACCCACTCAATTTTTTCACCGACTTATGAATTATTTGTTCTGACTCTTTCGCAAGCTATGCTAACACCATGAGTCTGAATAAAAAAAAAATTTTCCTGTTTTAGGTGAGGGATTTTCCTAATTATAATGCTAAATTATTAAAAAAAAATAATATTCTAAAGTAGAAAAAATGAGAGAAATATACAGTGATCCTCCACTTTGTACACACTCAATTTTTTCACCGACTTATGAATTATTTGTTCTGACTCTTTCGCAAGCTATGCTAACACCATGAGTCTGAATAAAAAAAAAATTTTTCCTGCTTTTAGGTGAGGTATTTTCCTAATTATAATGCTAAATTAATAAAAAAAAATAATATTCTAAAGTAGAAAAAATGAGAGAAATATAAAGTGATCCTCCACTTTGTACCCAGTCAATTTTTTCACCGACTTATGAATTATTTGTTCTGACTCTTTCGCAAACTATGCTAACACCATGAGCCTGAATAAAAAAAAAATTTTTCCTGCTTTTAGGTGAGGTATTTTCCTAATTATAATGCTAAATTATTAAAAATAAATAATATTCTAAAGTAGAAAAATTGAGAGAAATATACAGTGATCCTCCACTTTGTACCCAGTCAATTTTTTCACCGACTTATGAATTATTTGTTCTGACTCTTTCGCAAGCTATGCTAACACCATGAGTCTGAATAAAAAAAAAATTTTTACTGCTTTTAGGTGAGGGATTTTCCTAATTATAATGCTAAATTAATAAAAAATAATAGTATTCTAAAGTAGAAAAAATGAGAGAAATATACAGTGATCCTCCACTTTGTACCCAGTCAATTTTTTCACCGACTTATGAATTATTTGTCCTGACTCTATCGCAAGCTATGCTAACACCATGAGTCTGAATAAAAAAAAAAATTTTTCCTGCTTTTAGGTGAGGTATTTTCCTAATTATAATGCTAAATTAATAAAAATAAATAATATTCTAAAGTAGAAAAAATGAGAGAAATATACAGTGATCCTCCACTTTGTACCCAGTCAATTTTTTCACCGACTTATGAATTATTTGTTCTGACTCTTTCGCAAGCTATGCTAACACCATGAGTCTGATTAAAAAAAAATTTTTACTGCTTATAGGTGAGGGATTTTCCTAATTATAATGCTAAATTAATAAAAAAAAATAGTATTCTAAAGTAGAAAAAATGAGAGAAATATACAGTGATCCTCCACTTTGTACCCAGTCAATTTTTTCACCGACTTATGAATTATTTGTCCTGACTCTATCGCAAGCTATGCTAACACCATGAGTCTGAATAAAAAAAAAAAATTTCCTGCTTTTAGGTGAGGTATTTTCCTAATTATAATGCTAAATTAATAAAAATAAATAATATTCTAAAGTAGAAAAAATGAGAGAAATATACACTGATCGTCCACTTTGTACCCACTCAATTTTTTCACCGACTTATGAATTATTTGTTCTGACTCTTTCGCAAGCTATGCTAACACCATGAGTCTGAATAAAAAAAAATTTTTCCTGCTTTTAGGTGAGGGATTTTCCTAATTATAATGCTAAATTAATAAAAAAAAATAATATTCTAAAGTAGAAAAAATGAGAGAAATATACAGTGATCCTCCACTTTGTACCCACTCAATTTTTTCACCGACTTATGAATTATTTGTTCTGACTCTTTTGCAAGCTATGCTAACACCATGAGTCTGAATAAAAAAAAATTTTTTCCTACTTTTAGGTGAGGTATTTTCCTAATTATAATGCTAAATTAATAAAAATAAATAATATTCTAAAGTAGAAAAAATGAGAGAAATATACAGTGATCCTCCACTTTGTACCCACTCAATTTTTTCACCGACATGAATTATTTGTTCTGACTCTTTCGCAAGCTATGCTAACACCATCAGTCTGAATAAAAAAAAAATTTTTCCTGCTTTTAGGTGAGGTATTTTCCTAATTATAATGCTAAATTAATAAAAAAAAATAATATTCTAAAGTAGAAAAAATGAGAGAAATATACAGTGATCCTCCACTTTGTACCCACTCAATTTTTTCACCGACTTATGAATTATTTGTTCTGACTCTTTCGCAAGCTATGCTAACACCATGAGTCTGAATAAAAAAAAAATTTTCCTGTTTTAGGTGAGGGATTTTCCTAATTATAATGCTAAATTATTAAAAAAAAATAATATTCTAAAGTAGAAAAAATGAGAGAAATATACAGTGATCCTCCACTTTGTACCCACTCAATTTTTTCACCGACTTATGAATTATTTGTTCTGACTCTTTCGCAAGCTATGCTAACACCATAAGTCTAAATAAAAAAAAAATTTTTCCTGCTTTTAGGTGAGGGATTTTCCTAATTATAATGCTAAATTATTAAAAAAAAATAATATTCTAAAGTAGAAAAAATGAGAGAAATATACAGTGATCCTCCACTTTGTACACACTCAATTTTTATACCGACTTATGAATTATTTGTTCTGATTCTTTCGCAAGCTATGCTAACACCATGAGTCTGAATAAAAAAAAAATTTGCCTGTTTTAGGTGAGGGATTTTCCTAATTATAATGCTAAATTATTAAAAAAAAATAATTTTCTAAAGTAGAAAAAATGAGAGAAATATACAGTGATCCTCCACTTTGTACACACTCAATTTTTATACCGACTTATGAATTATTTGTTCTGAATCTTTCGCAAGTAATGCTAACACCATGAGTCTGAATAAAAAAAAAATTTTTCCTGCTTTTAGGTGAGGTATTTTCCTAATTATAATGCTAAATTAATAAAAAAAAATAATATTCTAAAGTAGAAAAAATGAGAGAAATATAAAGTGATCCTCCACTTTGTACCCAGTCAATTTTTTCACCGACTAATGAATTATTTGTTCTGACTCTTTCGCAAGCTATGCTAACACCATGAGCCTAAATAAAAAATAAATTTTTCTTTCTTTTAGGTGAGGGATTTTCCTAATTATAATGCTAAATTATTAAAAAAAAATAATATTCTAAAGTAGAAAAAATGAGAGAAATATAAAGTGATCCTCCACTTTGTACCCAGTCAATTTTTTCACCGACTTATGAATTATTTGTTCTGACTCTTTCGCAAGCTATGCTAACACCATGAGCCTGAATAAAAAAAAAATTTTTCCTGCTTTTAGGTGAGGTATTTTCCTAATTATAATGCTAAATTAATAAAAATAAATAATATTCTAAAGTAGAAAAAATGAGAGAAATATACAGTGATCCTCCACTTTGTACCCACTCAATTTTTTCACCGACTTATGAATTATTTGTTCTGACTCTTTCGCAAGCTATGCTAACACCATGAGTCTGAATAAAAAAAAATTTTTCCTGCTTTTAGGTGAGGTATTTTCCTAATTATAATGCTAAATTAATAAAAAAAAATAATATTCTAAAGTAGAAAAAATGAGAGAAATATACAGTGATCCTCCACTTTGTACCCACTCAATTTTTTCACGGACTTATGAATTATTTGTTCTGACTCTTTCGCAAGCTATGCTAACACCATGAGTCTGAATAAAAAAAAAATTTTTCCTGCTTTTAGGTGAGGTATTTTCCTAATTATAATGCTAAATTAATAAAAATAAATAATATTCTAAAGTAGAAAAAATGAGAGAAATATACAGTGATCCTCCACTTTGTACCCACTCAATTTTTTCACCGACTTATGAATTATTTGTTCTGACTCTTTCGCAAGCTATGCTAACACCATAAGTCTAAATAAAAAAAAAATTTTCCTGCTTTTAGGTGAGGGATTTTCCTAATTATAATGCTAAATTATTAAAAAAAAATAATATTCTAAAGTAGAAAAAATGAGAGAAATATACAGTGATCCTCCACTTTGTACACACTCAATTTTTATACCGACTTATGAATTATTTGTTCTGACTCTTTCGCAAGCTATGCTAACACCATGAGTCTGAATAAAAAAAAAATTTGCCTGTTTTAGGTGAGGGATTTTCCTAATTATAATGCTAAATTATTAAAAAAAAATAATATTCTAAAGTAGAAAAAATGAGAGAAATATACAGTGATCCTCCACTTTGTACACACTCAATTTTTATACCGACTTATGAATTATTTGTTCTGAATCTTTCGCAAGTTATGCTAACACCATGAGTCTGAATAAAAAAAAAATTTTTCCTGCTTTTAGGTGAGGTATTTTCCTAATTATAATGCTAAATTAATAAAAAAAAATAATATTCTAAAGTAGAAAAAATGAGAGAAATATAAAGTGATCCTCCACTTTGTACCCAGTCAATTTTTTCACCGACTAATGAATTATTTGTTCTGACTCTTTCGCAAGCTATGCTAACACCATGAGCCTAAATAAAAAAAAAATTTTTCCTGCTTTTAGGTGAGGTATTTTCCTAATTTTAATGCTAAATTAATAAAAATAAATAATATTCTAAAGTAGAAAAAATGAGAGAAATATACAGTGATCCTCCACTTTGTACCCAGTCAATTTTTTCACCGACTTATGAATTATTTGTTCTGACTCTTTCGGTAGCTATGCTAACACCATGAGTCGCAAGAAAAAAAAAATTTGTCCTGCTTTTAGATGAGGTATTTTCCTAATTATAATGCTAAATTAATAAAAATAAATAATATTCTAAAGTAGAAAAAATGAGAGAAATATACAGTGATCCTCCACTTTGTACCCACTCAATTTTTTCACCGACTTATGACTTATTTGTTCTGACTCTTTCGCAAGCTATGCTAACACCATGAGTCTGAATAAAAAAAAAATTTTCCTGCTTTTAGGTGAGGGATTTTCCTAATTATAATGCTAAATTAATAAAAAAAAATAATATTCTAAAGTAGAAAAAAATGAGAGAAATATACAGTGATCCTCACTTTGTACCCACTCAATTTTTTCACCGACTTATGAATTATTTGTTCTGACTCTTTCGCAAGCTATGCTAACACCATGAGTCTGAATAAAAAAAAAATTTTTCCTGCTTTTAGGTGAGGTATTTTCCTAATTATAATGCTAAATTAATAAAAAAAAATAATATTCTAAATTAGAAAAAATGAGAGAAATATAAAGTGATCCTCCTCTTTGTACCCAGTCAATTTTTTCACCGACTTATGAATTATTTGTTCTGACTCTTTCGCAAGCTATGCTAACACCATAAGCCTGAATAAAAAAAAAATTTTTCCTGCTTTTAGGTGAGGTATTTTCCTAATTTTAATGCTAAATTAATAAAAATAAATAATATTCTAAAGTAGAAAAAATGAGAGAAATATACAGTGATCCTCCACTTTGTACCCAGTCAATTTTTTCACCGACTTATGAATTATTTGTTCTGACTCTTTCGGTAGCTATACTAACACCATGAGTCGGAAGAAAAAAAAAATTTGTCCTGCTTTTAGGTGAGGTATTTTCCTAATTATAATGCTAAATTAATAAAAATAAATAATATTCTAAAGTAGAAAAAATGAGAGAAATATACAGTGATCCTCCACTTTGTACCCACTCAATTTTTTCACCGACTTATGACTTATTTGTTCTGACTCTTTCGCAAGCTATGCTAACACCATCAGTCTGAATAAAAAAAAAATTTTCCTGTTTTATGTGAGGGATTCTTCTAATTATAATGCTAAATTATTAAAAAAAAATAATATTCTAAAGTAGAAAAAATGAGAGAAATATACAGTGATCCTCCACTTTGTACCCAGTCAATTTTTTCACCGACTTATGAATTATTTGTTCTGACTCTTTCGCAAACTATGCTAACACCATGAGCCTGAATAAAAAAAAAAATTTTCCTGGTTTAGGTGAGGTATTTTCCTAATTATAATGCTAAATTAATAAAAATAAATAATATTCTAAAGTAGAAAAAAATGAGAGAAATATACAGTGATCCTCCACTTTGTACCCAGTCAATTTTTTCACCGACTTATGAATTATTTGTTCTGACTCTTTCGCAAGCTATGCTAACACCATGAGTCTGAATAAAAAAAAATTTTTTACTGCTTTTAGGTGAGGTATTTTCCTAATTATAATGCTAAATTAATAAAAATGAATAATATTCTAAAGTAGAAAAAATGAGAGAAATATACAGTGATCCTCCACTTTGTACCCACTCAATTTTTTCACCGACTTATGAATTATTTGTTCTGACTCTTTCGCAAGCTATGCTTACACCATGAGTCTGAATAAAAAAAAAATTTTTCCTGCTTTTAGGTGAGGGATTTTCCTAATTATAATGCTAAATTATTAAAAAAAAATAATATTCTAAAGTAGAAAAAATGAGAGAAATATACAGTGATCCTCCACTTTGTACACACTCAATTTTTATACCGACTTATGAATTATTTGTTCTGACTCTTTCGCAAGCTATGCTAACACCATGAGTCTGAATAAAAAAAAAATTTTTCCTGCTTTTAGGTGAGGTATTTTCCTAATTATAATGCTAAATTAATAAAAAAAAATAATATTCTAAAGTAGAAAAAATGAGAGAAATATACAGTGATCCTCCACTTTGTACCCACTCAATTTTTTCACCGACTTATGAATTATTTGTTCTGACTCTTTCGCAAGCTATGCTAACACCATGAGTCTGAATAAAAAAAAAATTTTCCTGTTTTAGGTGAGGGATTTTCCTAATTATAATGCTAAATTTATAAAAATAAATAATATTCTAAAGTAGGAAAAATGAGAGAAATATACAGTGATCCTCCACTTTGTACACACTCAACTTTTTCACCGACTTATGAATTATTTGTTCTGACTCTTTCGGTAGCTATGCTAACACCATGAGTCGGAAGAAAAAAAAAATTTGTCCTGCTTTTAGGTGAGGGATTTTCCTAATTATAATGCTAAATTTATAAAAATAAATAATATTCTAAAGTAGAAAAAATGAGAGAAATATACAGTGATCCTCCACTTTGTACCCACTCAATTTTTTCACCGACTTATGAATTATTTGTTCTGACTCTTTCGCAAGCTATCCTAACACCATGAGTCTGAATAAAAAAAAAATTTTTACTGCTTTTAGGTGAGGGATTTTCCTAATTATAATGCTAAATTAATAAAAAAAAATAGTATTCTAAAGTAGAAAAAATGAGAGAAATATACAGTGATCCTCCACTTTGTACCCACTCAATTTTTTCACCGACTTATGACTTATTTGTTCTGACTCTTTCGCAAGCTATGCTAACACCATGAGTCTGAATAAAAAAAAAATTTTCCTGCTTTTAGGTGAGGGATTTTCCTAATTATAATGCTAAATTAATAAAAAAAAATAATATTCTAAAGTAGAAAAAATGAGAGAAATATACAGTGATCGTCCACTTTGTACCCACTCAATTTTTTCACCGACTTATGAATTATTTGTTCTGACTCTTTCGCAAGCTATGCTAGCACCATGAGTCTGAATAAAAAAAAAATTTTCCTGTTTTAGGTGAGGGATTTTCCTAATTATAATGCTAAATTATTAAAAAAAAATAATATTCTAAAGTAGAAAAAATGAGAGAAATATACAGTGATCCTCCACTTTGTACCCAGTCAATTTTTTCACCGACTTATGAATTATTTGTTCTGACTCTTTCGCAAACTATGCTAACACCATGAGCCTGAATAAAAAAAAAAATTTTCCTGTTTTAGGTGAGGTATTTTCCTAATTATAATGCTAAATTAATAAAAATAAATAATATTCTAAAGTAGAAAAAATGAGAGATATATACAGTGATCCTCCACTTTGTACCCAGTCAATTTTTTCACCGACTTATGAATTATTTGTTCTGACTCTTTCGCAAGCTATGCTAACACCATGAGTCTGAATAAAAAAAAATTTTTTACTGCTTTTAGGTGAGGTATTTTCCTAATTATAATGCTAAATTAATAAAAATAAATAATATTCTAAAGTAGAAAAAATGAGAGAAATATACAGTGATCCTCCACTTTGTACCCACTCAATTTTTTCACCGACTTATGAATTATTTGTTCTGACTCTTTCGCAAGCTATGCTAACACCATGAGTCTGAATAAAAAATAAATTTTTCCTGCTTTTAGGTGAGGGATTTTCCTAATTATAATGCTAAATTATTAAAAAAAAATAATATTCTAAAGTAGAAAAAATGAGAGAAATATACAGTGATCCTCCACTTTGTACACACTCAATTTTTTCACCGACTTATGAATTATTTGTTCTGACTCTTTCGCAAGCTATGCTAACACCATGAGTCTGAATAAAAAAAAAATTTTTCTTTCTTTTAGGTGAGGGATTTTCCTAATTATAATGCTAAATTATTAAAAAAAAATAATATTCTAAATTAGAAAAAATGAGAGAAATATACAGTGATCCTCCACTTTGTACCCACTCAATTTTTTCACCGACTTATGAATTATTTGTTCTGACTCTTTCGCAAGCTATGCTAACACCATGAGTCTGAATAAAAAAAAAATTTTCCTGTTTTAGGTGAGGGATTTTCCTAATTATAATGCTAAATTATTAAAAAAAAATAATATTCTAAAGTAGAAAAAATGAGAGAAATATACAGTGATCCTCCATTTTGTACACACTCAAATTTTTCACCGACTTATGAATTATTTGTTCTGACTCTTTCGCAAGCTATGCTAACACCATGAGTCTGAATAAAAAAAAAATTTTTCCTGCTTTTAGGTGAGGTATTTTCCTAATTATAAGGCTAAATTAATAAAAATAAATAATATTCTAAAGTAGAAAAAATGAGAGAAATATAAAGTGATCCTCTACTTTGTACCCAGTCAATTTTTTCACCGACTTATGAATTATTTGTTATGACTCTTTCGCAAGCTATGCTAACACCATGAGTCTGAATAAAAAAACAATTTTTACTGCTTTTAGGTGAGGGATTTTCCTAATTATAATGCTAAATTAATAAAAATAAATAATATTCTAAAGTAGAAAAAATGAGAGAAATATACAGTGATCCTCCACTTTGTACCCAGTCAATTTTTTCACCGACTTATGAATTATTTGTTCTGACTCTATCGCAAGCTATGCTAACACCGTGAGTCTGAATAAAAAAAATTTTTTCCTGCTTTTAGGTGAGGGATTTTCCTAATTATAATGCTAAATTAATAAAAAAAAATAATATTCTAAAGTAGAAAAAATGAGAGAAATATACAGTGATCCTCCACTTTGTACCCACTCAATTTTTTCACCGACTTATGAATTATTTGTTCTGACTCTTTCGCAAGCTATGCTAACACCATGAGTCTGAATAAAAAAAAAATTTTTACTGCTTTTAGGTGAGGGATTTTCCTAATTATAATGCTAAATTAATAAAAAAAAATAGTATTCTAAAGTAGAAAAAATGAGAGAAATATACAGTGATCCTCCACTTTGTACCCAGTCAATTTTTTCACCGACTTATGAATTATTTGTTCTGACTCTTTCGCAAGCTATGCTAGCACCATGAGTCTGAATAAAAAAAAAATTTTCCTGTTTTAGGTGAGGGATTTTCCTAATTATAATGCTAAATTATTAAAAAAAAATAATATTCTAAAGTAGAAAAAATGAGAGAAATATACAGTGATCCTCCACTTTGTACCCAGTCAATTTTTTCACCGACTTATGAATTATTTGTTCTGACTCTTTCGCAAACTATGCTAACACCATGAGCCTGAATAAAAAAAAAAATTTTCCTGTTTTAGGTGAGGTATTTTCCTAATTATAATGCTAAATTAATAAAAATAAATAATATTCTAAAGTAGAAAAAATGAGAGATATATACAGTGATCCTCCACTTTGTACCCAGTCAATTTTTTCACCGACTTATGAATTATTTGTTCTGACTCATTCGCAAGCTATGCTAACACCATGAGTCTGAATAAAAAAAAATTTTTTACTGCTTTTAGGTGAGGTATTTTCCTAATTATAATGCTAAATTAATAAAAATAAATAATATTCTAAAGTAGAAAAAATGAGAGAAATATACAGTGATCCTCCACTTTGTACCCACTCAATTTTTTCACCGACTTATGAATTATTTGTTCTGACTCTTTCGCAAGCTATGCTAACACCGTGAGTCTGAATAAAAAATAAATTTTTCCTGCTTTTAGGTGAGGGATTTTCCTAATTATAATGCTAAATTATTAAAAAAAAATAATATTCTAAAGTAGAAAAAATGAGAGAAATATACAGTGATCCTCCACTTTGTACACACTCAATTTTTTCACCGACTTATGAATTATTTGTTCTGACTCTTTCGCAAGCTATGCTAACACCATGAGTCTGAATAAAAAAAAAATTTTTCTTTCTTTTAGGTGAGGGATTTTCCTAATTATAATGCTAAATTATTAAAAAAAAATAATATTCTAAAGTAGAAAAAATGAGAGAAATATACAGTGATCCTCCACTTTGTACCCACTCAATTTTTTCACCGACTTATGAATTATTTGTTCTGACTCTTTCGCAAGCTATGCTAACACCATGAGTCTGAATAAAAAAAAAAATTTCCTGTTTTAGGTGAGGTATTTTCCTAATTATAATGCTAAATTAATAAAAAAAAATAATATTCTAAAGTAGAAAAAATGAGAGAAATATAAAGTGATCCTCCACTTTGTACCCACTCAATTTTTTCACCGACTTATGAATTATTTGTTCTGACTCTTTCGCAAGCTATGCTAACACCGTGAGTCTGAATAAAAAAAATTTTTTCCTGCTTTTAGGTGAGGGATTTTCCTAATTATAATGCTAAATTAATAAAAAAAAATAATATTCTAAAGTAGAAAAAATGAGAGAAATATACAGTGATCCTCCACTTTGTACCCACTCAATTTTTTCACCGACTTATGAATTATTTGTTCTGACTCTTTCGCAAGCTATGCTAACACCATGAGTCTGAATAAAAAAAAAATTTTTACTGCTTTTAGGTGAGGGATTTTCCTAATTATAATGCTAAATTAATAAAAAAAAATAGTATTCTAAAGTAGAAAAAATGAGAGAAATATACAGTGATCCTCCACTTTGTACCCAGTCAATTTTTTCACCGACTTATGAATTATTTGTTCTGACTCTTTCGCAAGCTATGCTAGCACCATGAGTCTGAATAAAAAAAAAATTTTCCTGTTTTAGGTGAGGGATTTTCCTAATTATAATGCTAAATTATTAAAAAAAAATAATATTCTAAAGTAGAAAAAATGAGAGAAATATACAGTGATCCTCCACTTTGTACCCAGTCAATTTTTTCACCGACTTATGAATTATTTGTTCTGACTCTTTCGCAAACTATGCTAACACCATGAGCCTGAATAAAAAAAAAAATTTTCCTGTTTTAGGTGAGGTATTTTCCTAATTATAATGCTAAATTAATAAAAATAAATAATATTCTAAAGTAGAAAAAATGAGAGATATATACAGTGATCCTCCACTTTGTACCCAGTCAATTTTTTCACCGACTTATGAATTATTTGTTCTGACTCATTCGCAAGCTATGCTAACACCATGAGTCTGAATAAAAAAAAATTTTTTACTGCTTTTAGGTGAGGTATTTTCCTAATTATAATGCTAAATTAATAAAAATAAATAATATTCTAAAGTAGAAAAAATGAGAGAAATATACAGTGATCCTCCACTTTGTACCCACTCAATTTTTTCACCGACTTATGAATTATTTGTTCTGACTCTTTCGCAAGCTATGCTAACACCGTGAGTCTGAATAAAAAATAAATTTTTCCTGCTTTTAGGTGAGGGATTTTCCTAATTATAATGCTAAATTATTAAAAAAAAATAATATTCTAAAGTAGAAAAAATGAGAGAAATATACAGTGATCCTCCACTTTGTACACACTCAATTTTTTCACCGACTTATGAATTATTTGTTCTGAATCTTTCGCAAGCTATGCTAACACCATGAGTCTGAATAAAAAAAAAATTTTTCTTTCTTTTAGGTGAGGGATTTTCCTAATTATAATGCTAAATTATTAAAAAAAAATAATATTCTAAAGTAGAAAAAATGAGAGAAATATACAGTGATCCTCCACTTTGTACCCACTCAATTTTTTCACCGACTTATGAATTATTTGTTCTGACTCTTTCGCAAGCTATGCTAACACCATGAGTCTGAATAAAAAAAAAAATTTTTATTGTTTTAGGTGAGGGATTTTCCTAATTATAATGCTAAATTATTAAAAAAAAATAATATTCTAAAGTAGAAAAAATGAGAGAAATATACAGTGATCCTCCACTTTCTACACACTCAAATTTTTCACCGACTTATGAATTATTTGTTCTGACTCTTTCGCAAGCTATGCTAACACCATGAGTCTGAATAAAAAAAAAATTTTTCCTGCTTTTAGGTGAGGTATTTTCCTAATTATAATGCTAAATTAATAAAAAAAAATAATATTCTAAAGTAGAAAAAATGAGAGAAATATAAAGTGATCCTCCACTTTGTACCCACTCAATTTTTTCACCGACTTATGAATTATTTGTTCTGACTCTTTCGCAAACTATGCTAACACCATGAGGCTGAATAAAAAAAAAAATTTTCCTGCTTTTAGGTGACGTATTTTCCTAATTATAAGCTAAATTAATAAAAATAAATAATATTCTAAAGTAGAAAAAATGAGAGAAATATAAAGTGATCCTCTACTTTGTACCCAGTCAATTTTTTCACCGACTTATGAATTATTTGTTCTGACTCTTTCGCAAGCTATGCTAACACCATGAGTCTGAATAAAAAAACAATTTTTACTGCTTTTAGGTGAGGGATTTTCCTAATTATAATGCTAAATTAATAAAAATAAATAATATTCTAAAGTAGAAAAAATGAGAGAAATATACAGTGATCCTCCACTTTGTACCCAGTCAATTTTTTCACCGACTTATGAATTATTTGTTCTGACTCTATCGCAAGCTATGCTAACACCATGAGTCTGAATAAAAAAAAATTTTTCCTGCTTTTAGGTGAGGGATTTTCCTAATTATAATGCTAAATTAATAAAAAAAAATAATATTCTAAAGTAGAAAAAATGAGAGAAATATACAGTGATCCTCCACTTTGTACCCACTCAATTTTTTCACCGACTTATGAATTATTTGTTCTGACTCTTTCGCAAGCTATGCTAACACCATGAGTCTGAATAAAAAAAAAATTTTTACTGCTTTTAGGTGAGGGATTTTCCTAATTATAATGCTAAATTAATAAAAAAAAATAGTATTCTAAAGTAGAAAAAATGAGAGAAATATACAGTGATCCTCCACTTTGTACCCACTCAATTTTTTCACCGACTTATGAATTATTTGTTTTGACTCTTTCGCAAGCTGTGCTTATACCATGAGTCTGAATAAAAAAAAAATTTTTCTTGCTTTTAGGTGAGGGATTTTCCTAATTATAATGCTAAATTAATAAAAAAAAATAATATTCTAAAATGGAAAAAATGAGAGAAATATACAGTGATCCTCCACTTTGTACCCACTCAATTTTTTCACCGACTTATGAATTATTTGTTCTGACTCTTTCGCAAGCTATGCTAACACCATGAGTCTGAATAAAAAAAAAATTTTTACTGCTTTTAGGTGAGGGATTTTCCTAATTATAATGCTAAATTAATAAAAAAAAATAGTATTCTAAAGTAGAAAAAATGAGAGAAATATACAGTGATCCTCCACTTTGTACCCAGTCAATTTTTTCACCGACTTATGAATTATTTGTCCTGACTCTATCGCAAGCTATGCTAACACCATGAGTCTGAATAAAAAAAAAAATTTTTCCTGCTTTTAGGTGAGGTATTTTCCTAATTATAATGCTAAATTAATAAAAATAAATAATATTCTAAAGTAGAAAAAATGAGAGAAATATACAGTGATCTTCCACTTTGTACCCACTCAATTTTTTCACCGACTTATGAATTATTTGTTCTGACTCTTTCGCAAGCTATGCTAACACCATGAGTCTGAATGAAAAAAAAATTTTTCCTGCTTTTAGGTGAGGGATTTTCCTAATTATAATGCTAAATTAATAAAAAAAAATAATATTCTAAAGTAGAAAAAATGAGAGAAATATACAGTGATCCTCCACTTTGTACCCACTCAATTTTTTCACCGACTTATGAATTATTTGTTCTGACTCTTTCGCAAGCTATGCTAACACCATGAGTCTGAATAAAAAAAAAATTTTTACTGCATTTAGGTGAGGGATTTTCCTAATTATAATGCTAAATTAATAAAAAAAAATAGTATTCTAAAGTAGAAAAAAATGAGAGAAATATACTGTGATCCTCCACTTTGTACCCAGTCAATTTTTTCACCGACTTATGAATTATTTGTCCTGACTCTATCGCAAGCTATGCTAACACCATGAGTCTGAATAAAAAAAAAAATTTTTCCTGCTTTTAGGTGAGGTATTTTCCTAATTATAATACTAAATTAATAAAAATAAATAATATTCTAAAGTAGAAAAAATGAGAGAAATATACAGTGATCCTCCACTTTGTACCCACTCAATTTTTTCACCGACTTATGAATTATTTGTTCTGACTCTTTCGCAAGCTATGCTAACACCATGAGTCTGAATAAAAAAAAAATTTTTACTGCTTTTAGGTGAGGGATTTTCCTAATTATAATGCTAAATTAATAAAAAAAAATAGTATTCTAAAGTAGAAAAAATGAGAGAAATATACAGTGATCCTCCACGTTGTACCCACTCAATTTTTTCACCGACTTATGAATTATTTGTTTTGACTCTTTCGCAAGCTATGCTTATACCATGAGTCTGAATAAAAAAAAAATTTTTCTTGCTTTTAGGTGAGGGATTTTCCTAATTATAATGCTAAATTAATAAAAAAAAATAATATTCTAAAATGGAAAAAATGAGAGAAATATACAGTGATCCTCCACTTTGTACCCACTCAATTTTTTCACCGACTTATGAATTATTTGTTCTGACTCTTTCGCAAGCTATGCTAACACCATGAGTCTGAATAAAAAAAAAATTTTTACTGCTTTTAGGTGAGGGATTTTCCTAATTATAATGCTAAATTAATAAAAAAAAATAGTATTCTAAAGTAGAAAAAATGAGAGAAATATACAGTGATCCTCCACTTTGTACCCAGTCAATTTTTTCACCGACTTATGAATTATTTGTCCTGACTCTATCGCAAGCTATGCTAACACCATGAGTCTGAATAAAAAAAAAAATTTTTCCTGCTTTTAGGTGAGGTATTTTCCTAATTATAATGCTAAATTAATAAAAATAAATAATATTCTAAAGTAGAAAAAATGAGAGAAATATACAGTGATCTTCCACTTTGTACCCACTCAATTTTTTCACCGACTTATGAATTATTTGTTCTGACTCTTTCGCAAGCTATGCTAACACCATGAGTCTGAATGAAAAAAAAATTTTTCCTGCTTTTAGGTGAGGGATTTTCCTAATTATAATGCTAAATTAATAAAAAAAAATAATATTCTAAAGTAGAAAAAATGAGAGAAATATACAGTGATCCTCCACTTTGTACCCACTCAATTTTTTCACCGACTTATGAATTATTTGTTCTGACTCTTTCGCAAGCTATGCTAACACCATGAGTCTGAATAAAAAAAAAATTTTTACTGCATTTAGGTGAGGGATTTTCCTAATTATAATGCTAAATTAATAAAAAAAAATAGTATTCTAAAGTAGAAAAAAATGAGAGAAATATACAGTGATCCTCCACTTTGTACCCAGTCAATTTTTTCACCGACTTATGAATTATTTGTCCTGACTCTATCGCAAGCTATGCTAACACCATGAGTCTGAATAAAAAAAAAAATTTTTCCTGCTTTTAGGTGAGGTATTTTCCTAATTATAATACTAAATTAATAAAAATAAATAATATTCTAAAGTAGAAAAAATGAGAGAAATATACAGTGATCCTCCACTTTGTACCCACTCAATTTTTTCCCCGACTTATGAATTATTTGTTCTGACTCTTTCGCAAGCTATGCTAACACCATGAGTCTGAATAAAAAAAATTTTTCCTGCTTTTAGGTGAGGTATTTTCCTAATTATAATGCTAAATTAATAAAAAAAAATAATATTCTAAAGTAGAAAAAATGAGAGAAATATACAGTGATCCTCCACTTTGTACCCACTCAATTTTTTCACCGACTTATGAATTATTTGTTCTGACTCTTTCGCAAGCTATGCTAACACCATGAGTCTGAATAAAAAAAAATTTTTTCCTGCTTTTAGGTGAGGTATTTTCCTAATTATAATGCTAAATTAATAAAAATAAATAATATTCTAAAGTAGAAAAAATGAGAGAAATATACAGTGATCCTCCACTTTGTACCCACTCTATTTTTTCACCGACATGAATTATTTGTTCTGACTCTTTCGCAAGCTATGCTAACACCATGAGTCTGAATAAAAAAAAAATTTTTCCTGCTTTTAGGTGAGGTATTTTCCTAATTATAATGCTAAATTAATAAAAAAAAATAATATTCTAAAGTAGAAAAAATGAGAGAAATATACAGTGATCCTCCACTTTGTACCCACTCAATTTTTTCACCGACTTATGAATTATTTGTTCTGACTCTTTCGCAAGCTATGCTAACACCATGAGTCTGAATAAAAAAAAAATTTTTCCTGCTTTTAGGTGAGGGATTTTCCTAATTATAATGCTAAATTATTAATAAAAAATAATATTCTAAAGTAGAAAAAATGAGAGAAATATACAGTGATCCTCCACTTTGTACAAACTCAATTTTTATACCGACTTATGAATTATTTGTTCTGACTCTTTCTCAAGCTATGCTAACACCATGAGTCTGAATAAAAAAAAAATTTTTCTTTCTTTTAGGTGAGGGATTTTCCTAATTATAATGCTAAATTATTAAAAAAAAATAATATTCTAAAGTAGAAAAAATGAGAGAAATATACAGTGATCCTCCACTTTGTACCCACTCAATTTTTTCACCGACTTATGAATTATTTGTTCTGACTCTTTCGCAAGCTATGCTAACACTATGAGTCTGAATAAAAAAAAAATTTGTCCTCCTTTTAGGTGAGGGATTTTCCTAATTATAATGCTAAATTAATGAAAGAAAACAATATTCTAAAGGAGAAAAAATGAGAGAAATATACAGTGAGCATCCACTTTGTAACCACTCAATTTTTTCATCGACTTTTGAATTATTTGTTCTGACTCTTTCGGAAGCTATGCTAACACCATGAGTCGGAAGAAAAAAAAAATTTGTCCTGCTTTTAGGTGAGATATTTTCCTAATTATAATGCTAAATTAATAAAAATAAATAATATTCTAAAGTAGAAAAAATGAGAGAAATATACAGTGATCCTCCACTTTGTACCCAGTCAATTTTTTCACCGACTTATGAATTATTTGTTCTGACTCTTTCGCAAGCTATGCTAACACCATGAGTCTGAATAAAAAAAAAATTTTTACTGCTTTTAGGTGAGGGATTTTCCTAATTATAATGCTAAATTAATAAAAAAAAATAGTATTCTAAAGTAGAAAAAATGAGAGAAATATACAGTGATCCTCCACTTTGTACCCAGTCAATTTTTTCACCGACTTATGAATTATTTGTCCTGACTCTATCGCAAGCTATGCTAACACCATGAGTCTGAATAAAAAAAAAAATTTTTCCTGCTTTTAGGTGAGGTATTTTCCTAATTATAATACTAAATTAATAAAAATAAATAATATTCTAAAGTAGAAAAAATGAGAGAAATATACAGTGATCCTCCACTTTGTACCCACTCAATTTTTTCACCGACTTATGAATTATTTGTTCTGACTCTTTCGCAAGCTATGCTAACACCATGAGTCTGAATAAAAAAAATTTTTCCTGCTTTTAGGTGAGGTATTTTCCTAATAATAATGCTAAATTAATAAAAAAAAATAATATTCTAAAGTAGAAAAAATGAGAGAAATATACAGTGATCCTCCACTTTGTACCCACTCAATTTTTTCACCGACTTATGAATTATTTGTTCTGACTCTTTCGCAAGCTATGCTAACACCATGAGTCTGAATAAAAAAAATTTTTTCCTGCTTTTAGGTGAGGTATTTTCCTAATTATAATGCTAAATTAATAAAAATAAATAATATTCTAAAGTAGAAAAAATGAGAGAAATATACAGTGATCCTCCACTTTGTACCCACTCTATTTTTTCACCGACATGAATTATTTGTTCTGACTCTTTCGCAAGCTATGCTAACACCATGAGTCTGAATAAAAAAAAAATTTTTCCTGCTTTTAGGTGAGGTATTTTCCTAATTATAATGCTAAATTAATAAAAAAAAATAATATTCTAAAGTAGAAAAAATGAGAGAAATATACAGTGATCCTCCACTTTGTACCCACTCAATTTTTTCACCGACTTATGAATTATTTGTTCTGACTCTTTCGCAAGCTATGCTAACACCATGAGTCTGAATAAAAAAAAAATTTTTCCTGCTTTTAGGTGAGGGATTTTCCTAATTATAATGCTAAATTATTAATAAAAAATAATATTCTAAAGTAGAAAAAATGAGAGAAATATACAGTGATCCTCCACTTTGTACAAACTCAATTTTTATACCGACTTATGAATTATTTGTTCTGACTCTTTCTCAAGCTATGCTAACACCATGAGTCTGAATAAAAAAAAAATTTTTCTTTCTTTTAGGTGAGGGATTTTCCTAATTATAATGCTAAATTAATGAAAGAAAACAATATTCTAAAGGAGAAAAAATGAGAGAAATATACAGTGAGCATCCACTTTGTAACCACTCAATTTTTTCATCGACTTTTGAATTATTTGTTCTGACTCTTTCGGAAGCTATGCTAACACCATGAGTCGGAAGAAAAAAAAAATTTGTCCTGCTTTTAGGTGAGATATTTTCCTAATTATAATGCTAAATTAATAAAAATAAATAATATTCTAAAGTAGAAAAAATGAGAGAAATATACAGTGATCCTCCACTTTGTACCCAGTCAATTTTTTCACCGACTTATGAATTATTTGTTCTGACTCTTTCGCAAGCTATGCTAACACCATGAGTCTGAATAAAAAAAAATTTTTTACTGCTTTTAGGTGAGGGATTTTCCTAATTATAATGCTAAATTAATAAAAATAAATAATATTCTAAAGTAGAAAAAATGAGAGAAATATACAGTGATCCTCCACTTTGTACCCACTCAATTTTTTCTCCGACTTATGAATTATTTGTTCTGACTCTTTCGGAAGCTATGCTAACACCATGAGTCGGAAGAAAAAAAAAATTTGTCCTGCTTTTAGGTGAGGTATTTTCCTAATTATAATGCTAAATTAATAAAAATAAATAATATTCTAAAGTAGAAAAAATGAGAGAAATATAAAGTGATCCTCCACTTTGTACCCACTCAATTTTTTCACCGACTTATGAATTATTTGTTCTGACTCTTTCGCAAGCTATGCTAACACCATGAGTCTGAATAAAAAAAAAATTTTTACTGCTTTTAGGTGAGGGATTTTCCTAATTATAATGCTAAATTAATAAAAAAAAATAGTATTCTAAAGTAGAAAAAATGAGAGAAATATACAGTGATCCTCCACTTTGTACCCAGTCAATTTTTTCACCGACTTATGAATTATTTGTCCTGACTCTATCGCAAGCTATGCTAACACCATGAGTATGAATAAAAAAAAAAATTTTCCTGCTTTTAGGTGAGGTATTTTCCTAATTATAATGTTAAATTAATAAAAATAAATAATATTCTAAAGTAGAAAAAATGAGAGAAATATACAGTGATCCTCCACTTTGTACCCACTCAATTTTTTCACCGACTTATGAATTATTTGTTCTGACTCTTTCGCAAGCTATGCTAACACCATGAGTCTGAATAAAAAAAAATTTTTCCTGCTTTTAGGTGAGGTATTTTCCTAATTATAATGCTAAATTAATAAAAAAAAATAATATTCTAAAGTAGAAAAAATGAGAGAAATATACAGTGATCCTCCACTTTGTACCCACTCAATTTTTTCACCGACTTATGAATTATTTGTTCTGATTCTTTCGCAAGCTATGCTAACACCATGAGTCTGAATAAAAAAAAATTTTTTCCTGCTATTAGGTGAGTTATTTTCCTAATTATAATGCTAAATTAATAAAAAAAAATAGTATTCTATAGTAGAAAAAATGAGAGAAATATACAGTGATCCTCCACTTTGTACCCACTCAATTTTTTCACCGACTTATGAATTATTTGTTCTGACTCTTTCGCAAGCTATGCTAACACCATGAGTCTGAATAAAAAAAAAATTTTCCTGTTTTAGGTGAGGGATTTTCCTAATTATAATGCTAAATTAATAAAAATAAATAATATCCTAAAGTAGAAAAAATGAGAGAAATATACAGTGATCCTCCACTTTGTACCCACTCAATTTTTTCACCGACTTATGAATTATTTGTTCTGACTCTTTCGGAAGCTATGCTAACACCATGAGTCGGAAGAAAAAAAAAATTTTTCCTGATTTTAGGTGAGGTATTTTCCTAATTATAATGCTAAATTAATAAAAAAAAATAATATTCTAAAGTAGAAAAAATGAGAGAAATATACAGTGATCCTCCACTTTGTACCCACTCAATTTTTTCACCGACTTATGAATTATTTGTTCTGACTCTTTCGCAAGCTATGCTAACACCATGAGTCTGAATAAAAAACAATTTTTCCTGCTTTTAGGTGAGGGATTTTCCTAATTATAATGCTAAATTATTAATAAAAAATAATATTCTAAAGTAGAAAAAATGAGAGAAATATACAGTGATCCTCCACTTTGTACAAACTCAATTTTTATACCGACTTATGAATTATTTGTTCTGACTCTTTCTCAAGCTATGCTAACACCATGAGTCTGAATAAAAAAAAAATTTTTCTTTCTTTTAGGTGAGGGATTTTCCTAATTATAATGCTAAATTATTAAAAAAAAATAATATTCTAAAGTAGAAAAAATGAGAGAAATATACAGTGATCCTCCACTTTGTACCCACTCAATTTTTTCACCGACTTATGAATTATTTGTTCTGACTCTTTCGCAAGCTATGCTAACACTATGAGTCTGAATAAAAAAAAAATTTGTCCTCCTTTTAGGTGAGGGATTTTCCTAATTATAATGCTAAATTAATGAAAGAAAACAATATTCTAAAGGAGAAAAAATGAGAGAAATATACAGTGAGCATCCACTTTGTAACCACTCAATTTTTTCATCGACTTTTGAATTATTTGTTCTGACTCTTTCGGAAGCTATGCTAACACCATGAGTCGGAAGAAAAAAAAAATTTATCCTGCTTTTAGGTGAGATATTTTCCTAATTATAATGCTAAATTAATAAAAATAAATAATATTCTAAAGTAGAAAAAATGAGAGAAATATACAGTGATCCTCCACTTTGTACCCAGTCAATTTTTTCACCGACTTATGAATTATTTGTTCTGACTCTTTCGCAAGCTATGCTAACACCATGAGTCTGAATAAAAAAAAATTTTTTACTGCTTTTAGGTGAGGGATTTTCCTAATTATAATGCTAAATTAATAAAAAAAAATAATATTCTAAAGTAGAAAAAATGAGAGAAATATACAGTGATCCTCCACTTTGTACCCACTCAATTTTTTCACCGACTTATGAATTATTTGTTCTGAATCTTTTGCAAGCTATGCTAACACCATGAGTCTGAATAAAAAAAAAATTTTTCCTGCTTTTAGGTGAGGTATTTTCCTAATTATAATGCTAAATTAATAAAAACAAATAATATTCTAAAGTAGAAAAAATGAGAGAAATATACAGTGATCCTCCACTTTGTACCCACTCAATTTTTTCACCGACTTATGAATTATTTGTTCTGACTCTTTTGCAAGCTATCCTAACACCATGAGTCTGAATAAAAAAAAAATTTTTACTGCTTTTAGGTGAGGGATTTTCCTAATTATAATGCTAAATTAATAAAAAAAAATAGTATTCTAAAGTAGAAAAAATGAGAGAAATATACAGTGATCCTCCACTTTGTACCCACTCAATTTTTTCACCGACTTATGAATTATTTGTTCTGACTCTTTCGCAAGCTATGCTAACACCATGAGTCTGAATAAAAAAAAAATTTTCCTGTTTTAGGTGAGGGATTTTCCTAATTATAATGCTAAATTAATAAAAATAAATAATATCCTAAAGTAGAAAAAATGAGAGAAATATACAGTGATCCTCCACTTTGTACCCACTCAATTTTTTCACCGACTTATGAATTATTTGTTCTGACTCTTTCGGAAGCTATGCTAACACCATGAGTCGGAAGAAAAAAAAAATTTGTCCTGCTTTTAGGTGAGGTATTTTCCTAATTATAATGCTAAATTAATAAAAATAAATAATATTCTAAAGTAGAAAAAATGAGAGAAATATACAGTGATCCTCCACTTTGTACACACTCAATTTTTTCACCGACTTATGAATTATTTGTTCTGACTCTTTCGCAAGCTATGCTAACACCATGAGTCTGAATAAAAAAAAAATTTTTCCTGCTTTTAGGTGAGGGATTTTCCTAATTATAATGCTAAATTATTAATAAAAAATAATATTCTAAAGTAGAAAAAATGAGAGAAATATACAGTGATCCTCCACTTTGTACACACTCAATTTTTATACCGACTTATGAATTATTTGTTCTGACTCTTTCTCAAGCTATGCTAACACCATGAGTCGGAATAAAAAAAAAATTTTTCTTTCTTTTAGGTGAGGGATTTTCCTAATTATAATGCTAAATTATTAAAAAAAAATAATATTCTAAAGTAGAAAAAATGAGAGAAATATACAGTGATCCTCCACTTTGTACCCACTCAATTTTTTCACCGACTTATGAATTATTTGTTCTGACTCTTTCGCAAGCTATGCTAACACTATGAGTCTGAATAAAAAAAAAATTTGTCCTCCATTTAGGTGAGGGATTTTCCTAATTATAATGCTAAATTAATGAAAGAAAACAATATTCTAAAGGAGAAAAAATGAGAGAAATATACAGTGAGCATCCACTTTGTAACCACTCAATTTTTTCACCGACTTATGAATTATTTGTTCTGACTCTTTCGCAAGCTATGCTAATACCATGAGTCTGAAGAAAAAAAAAATTTGTCCTGCTTTTAGGTGAGGTATTTTCCTAATTATAATGCTAAATTAATAAAAAAAAATAATATTCTTAAGTAGAAAAATGAGAGAAATATACAGTGATCCTCCACTTTGTACCCACTCAATTTTTTCACCGACTTATGCATTATTTGTTCTGAATCTTTCGCAAGCTATGCTAACACCATGAGTCTGAAGAAAAAAAAAATTTTTCCTGCTTATAGGTGAGGGATTTTCCTAATTATAATGCGAAATTAATAAAAAAAAATAATATTCTAAAGTAGAAAAAATGAGAGAAATATACAGTGATCCTCCACTTTGTACGCACTCAATTTTTTCACCGACTTATGAATTATTTGTTCTGACTCTTTCGCAAGCTATGCTAACACCATGAGTCTGAATAAAAAAAAATTTTTTCCTGCTTTTAGGTGAGGTATTTTCCTAATAATAATGCTAAATTAATAAAAATAAATAATATTCTAAAGTAGAAAAAATGAGAGAAATATACAGTGATCCTCCACTTTGTACCCACTCTATTTTTTCACCGACATGAATTATTTGTTCTGACTCTTTCGCAAGCTATGCTAACACCATGAGTCTGAATAAAAAAAAAATTTTTCCTGCTTTTAGGTGAGGTATTTTCCTAATTATAATGCTAAATTAATAAAAAAAAATAATATTCTAAAGTAGAAAAAATGAGAGAAATATACAGTGATCCTCCACTTTGTACCCACTCAATTTTTTCACCGACTTATGAATTATTTGTTCTGACTCTTTCGCAAGCTATGCTAACACTATGAGTCTGAATAAAAAAAAAATTTGTCCTCCATTTAGGTGAGGGATTTTCCTAATTATAATGCTAAATTAATGAAAGAAAACAATATTCTAAAGGAGAAAAAATGAGAGAAATATACAGTGATCCTCCACTTTGTACCCACTCAATTTTTTCACCGACTTATGAATTATTTGTTCTGACTCTTTCGCAAGCTATGCTAACACTATGAGTCTGAATAAAAAAAAAATTTGTCCTCCATTTAGGTGAGGGATTTTCCTAATTATAATGCTAAATTAATGAAAGAAAACAATATTCTAAAGGAGAAAAAATGAGAGAAATATACAGTGAGCATCCACTTTGTAACCACTCAATTTTTTCACCGACTTATGAATTATTTGTTCTGACTCTTTCGCAAGCTATGCTAATAACATGAGTCTGAAGAAAAAAAAATTTGTCCTGCTTTTAGGTGAGGTATTTTCCTAATTATAATGCTAAATTAATAAAAAAAAATAATATTCTTAAGTAGAAAAATGAGAGAAATATACAGTGATCCTCCACTTTGTACCCACTCAATTTTTTCACCGACTTATGCATTATTTGTTCTGAATCTTTCGCAAGCTATGCTAACACCATGAGTCTGAAGAAAAAAAAAATTTTTCCTGCTTATAGGTGAGGTATGTTCCTAATTATAATGTTAAATTAATAAAAATAAATAATATTCTAAAGTAGAAAAAATGAGAGAAATATACAGTGATCCTCCACTTTGTACCCACTCAATTTTTTCACCGACTTATGAATTATTTGTTCTGACTCTTTCGCAAGCTATGCTAACACCATGAGTCTGAATAAAAAAAAAATTTTCCTGCTTTGAGGTGAGGTATTTTCCTAATTATAATGCTAAATTAATAAAAAAAAAATAATATTCTAAAGTAGAAAAAAATGAGAGAAATATACAGTGATCCTCCACTTTGTACCCACTCAATTTTTTCACCGACTTATGAATTATTTGTTCTGACTCTTTCGCAAGCTATGCTAACACCATGAGTCTGAATAAAAAAAAATTTTTTCCTGCTTTTAGGTGAGGTATTTTCCTAATAATAATGCTAAATTAATAAAAATAAATAATATTCTAAAGTAGAAAAAATGAGAGAAATATACAGTGATCCTCCACTTTGTACCCACTCTATTTTTTCACCGACATGAATTATTTGTTCTGACTCTTTCGCAAGCTATGCTAACACCATGAGTCTGAATAAAAAAAAAATTTTTCCTGCTTTTAGGTGAGGTATTTTCCTGATTATAATGCTAAATTAATAAAAAAAAATAATATTCTAAAGTAGAAAAAATGAGAGAAATATACAGTGATCCTCCACTTTGTACCCACTCAATTTTTTCACCGACTTATGAATTATTTGTTCTGACTCTTTCGCAAGCTATGCTAACACCATGAGTCTGAATAAAAAAAAAATTTTTCCTGCTTTTAGGTGAGGGATTTTCCTAATTATAATGCTAAATTAATAAAAAAAAATAATATTCTAAAGTAGAAAAAATGAGAGAAATATACAGTGATCCTCCACTTTGTACCCACTCAATTTTTTCACCGACTTATGAATTATTTGTTCTGACTCTTTCGGAAGCTATGCTAACACCATGAGTCGGAAGAAAAAAAAAATTTGTCCTGCTTTTAGGTGAGGTATTTTCCTAATTATAATGCTAAATTAATAAAAATAAATAATATTCTAAAGTAGAAAAAATGAGGGAAATATACAGTGATCCTCCACTTTGTACCCACTCAATTTTTTCACCGACTTATGAATTATTTGTTCTGACTCTTTCGCAAGCTATGCTAACACCATGAGTCTGAATAAAAAAAAAATTTTTCCTGCTATTAGGTGAGGTATTTTCCTAATTATAATGCTAAATTAATAAAAATAAATAATATTCTAAAGTAGAAAAAATGAGAGAAATATACAGTGATCCTCCACTTTGTACCAACTCAATTTTTTCACCGTCTTATGAATTATTTGTTCTGACTCTTTCGCAAGCTATGCTAACACCATGAGTCTGAAAAAAAAAAATTTTTCCTGCTATTAGGTGAGGTATTTTCCTAATTATAATGCTAAATTAATAAAAATAAATAATATTCTAAAGTAGAAAAAATGAGAGAAATATACAGTGATCCTCCACTTTGTACCCACTCAACTTTTTCACCGACTTATGAATTATTTGATCTGACTCTTTCGCAAGCTATGCTAACACCATGAGTCTGAATAAAAAAAAAATTTTTCCTGCTTTTAGGTGACGTATTTTCCTAATTATAATGCTAAATTAATAAAAAAAAATAATATTCTAAAGTAGAAAAAATGAGAGAAATATACAGTGATCCTCCACTTTGTACCAACTCAATTTTTTCACCGTCTTATGAATTATTTGTTCTGACTCTTTCGCAAGCTATGCTAACACCATGAGTCTGAATAAAAAAAAAAATTTTCCTGCTATTAGGTGAGGTATTTTCCTAAATATAATGCTAAATTAATAAAAATAAATAATATTCTAAAGTAGAAAAAATGAGAGAAATATAAAGTGATCCTCCACTTTGTACACACTCAACTTTTTCACCGACTTATGAATTATTTGTTCTGATTCTTTCGCAAGCTATGCTAACACCATGAGTCTGAATAAAAAAAAAATTTTTCCTGCTTTTAGGTGACGTATTTTCCTAATTATAATGCTAAATTAATAAAAAAAAATAATATTCTAAAGTAGAAAAAATGAGAGAAATATAAAGTTATCCTCCACTTTGTACCCAGTCAATTTTTTCACCGACTTATGAATTATTTGTTCTGACTCTTTCTCAAGCTATGCTAACACCATGAGTCTGAATAAAAAAAAAATTTTCCTGTTTTAGGTGAGGGATTTTCCTAATTATAATGCTAAATTATTAAAAAAAAATAATATTCTAAAGTAGAAAAAATGAGAGAAATATACAGTGATCCTCCACTTTGTACACACTCAATTTTTTCACCGACTTATGAATTATTTGGTCTGACTCTTTCGGAAGCTATGCTAACACCATGAGTCTGAATAAAAAAAAAATTTTTCCTGCTTTTAGGTGAGGTATTTTCCTAATTATAATGCTAAATTAATAAAAACAAATAATATTCTAAAGTAGAAAAAATGAGAGAAATATAAAGTGATCCTCCACTTTGTACCCAGTCAATTTTTTCACCGACTTATGAATTATTTGTTCTGACTCTTTCGCAAGCTATGCTAACACCATGAGCCTGAATAAAAAAAAAATTTTTCCTACTTTTAGGTGAGGTATTTTCCTAATTATAATGCTAAATTAATAAAAATAAATAATATTCTAAAGTAGAAAAAATGAGAGAAATATACAGTGATCCTCCACTTTGTACCCAGTCAATTTTTTCACCGACTTATGAATTATTTGTTCTGACTCTTTCGCAAGCTATGCTAACACCATGAGTCTGAATAAAAAAAAATTTTTTACTGCTTTTAGGTGAGGGATTTTCCTAATTATAATGCTAAATTAATAAAAATAAATGATATACTAAAGTAGAAAAAATGAGAGAAATATACAGTGATCCTCCACTTTGTACCCACTCAATTTTTTCACCGACTTATGAATTATTTGTTCTGACTCTTTCGGAAGCTATGCTAACACCATGAGTCGGAAGAAAAAAAAAATTTGTCTTGCTTTTAGGTGAGGTATTTTCCTAATTATAATTCTAAATTAATAAAAATAAATAATATTCTAAAGTAGAAAAAATGAGAGAAATATACAGTGATCCTCCACTTTGTACCCACTCAATTTTTTCACCGTCTTATGAATTATTTGTTCTGACTCTTTTGCAAGCTATGCTAACACCATGAGTCTGAATAAAATAAAAATTTTTCCTGCTATTAGGTGAGGTATTTTCCTAATTATAATGCTAAATTAATAAAAATAAATAATATTCTAAAGTAGAAAAAATGAGAGAAATATACAGTGATCCTCCACTTTGTACCCAGTCAATTTTTTCACCGACTTATGAATTATTTGTTCTGACTCTATCGCAAGCTATGCTAACACCATGAGACTGAATAAAAAAAAAATTTTTCCTGCTTTTAGGTGAGGGATTTTCCTAATTATAATGCTAAATTAATAAAAAAAAATAAGATTCTAAAGTAGAAAAAATGAGAGAAATATAGAGTGATCCTCCACTTTGTACACACTCAATTTTTTCACCGACTTATGAATTATTTGTTCTGACTCTTTCGCAAGCTATGCTAACACCATGAGTCTGAATAAAATAAAAAATTTTACTGCTTAGGTGAGGGATTTTCCTAATTATAATGCTAAATTAATAAAAAAAAATAGTATTCTAAAGTAGAAAAAATGAGAGAAATATACAGTGATCCTCCACTTTGTACCCACTCAATTTTTTCACCGACTTATGAATTATTTGTTCTGACTCTATCGTAAGCTATGCTAACACCATGAGTCTGAATAAAAAAAAAATTTTTCCTGCTTTTAGGTGAGGTATTTTCCTAATTATAATGCTAAATTAATAAAAAAAAATAATATTCTAAAGTAGAAAAAATGAGAGAAATATACAGTGATCCTCCACTTTGTACCCAGTCAATTTTTTCACCGACTTATGAATTATTTGTTCTGACTCTTTCGCAAGCTATGCTAACACCATGAGCCTGAATAAAAAAAAAATTTTTCCTGCTTTTAGGTGAGGTATTTTCCTAATTATAATGCTAAATTAATAAAAATAAAAAATATTCTAAAGTAGAAAAAATGAGAGAAATATACAGTGATCCTCCACTTTGTACCCAGTCAATTTTTTCACCGACTTATGAATTATTTGTTCTGACTCTTTCGCAAGCTATGCTAGCACCATGAGTCTGAATAAAAAAAAATTTTTTACTGCTTTTAGGTGAGGGATTTTCCTACTTATAATGCTAAATTAAAAAAATAAATAATATACTAAAGTAGAAAAAATGAGAGAAATATACAGTGATCCTCCACTTTGTACCCACTCAATTTTTTCACCGACTTATGAATTATTTGTTCTGACTCTTTCGGAAGCTATGCTAACACCATGAGTCGGAAGAAAAAAAAAATTTGTCTTGCTTTTAGGTGAGGTATTTTCCTAATTATAATGCTAAATTAATAAAAATAAATAATATTCTAAAGTAGAAAAAATGAGAGAAATATACAGTGATCCTCCACTTTGTACCCAGTCAATTTTTTCACCGACTTATGAATTATTTGTTCTGACTCTATCGCAAGCTATGCTAACACCATGAGACTGAATAAAAAAAAAATTTTTCCTGCTTTTAGGTGAGGGATTTTCCTAATTATAATGCTAAATTAATAAAAAAAAATAAGATTCTAAAGTAGAAAAAATGAGAGAAATATAGAGTGATCCTCCACTTTGTACACACTCAATTTTTTCACCGACTTATGAATTATTTGTTCTGACTCTTTCGCAAGCTATGCTAACACCATGAGTCTGAATAAAATAAAAATTTTTACTGCTTAGGTGAGGGATTTTCCTAATTATAATGCTAAATTAATAAAAAAAAATAGTATTCTAAAGTAGAAAAAATGAGAGAAATATACAGTGATCCTCCACTTTGTACCCACTCAATTTTTTCACCGACTTATGAATTATTTGTTCTGACTCTATCGTAAGCTATGCTAACACCATGAGTCTGAATAAAAAAAAAATTTTTCCTGCTTTTAGGTGAGGTATTTTCCTAATTATAATGCTAAATTAATAAAAAAAAATAATATTCTAAAGTAGAAAAAATGAGAGAAATATACAGTGATCCTCCACTTTGTACCCAGTCAATTTTTTCACCGACTTATGAATTATTTGTTCTGACTCTTTCGCAAGCTCTGCTAACACCATGAGCCTGAATAAAAAAAAAATTTTTCCTGCTTTTAGGTGAGGTATTTTCCTAATTATAATGCTAAATTAATAAAAATAAAAAATATTCTAAAGTAGAAAAAATGAGAGAAATATACAGTGATCCTCCACTTTGTACCCAGTCAATTTTTTCACCGACTTATGAATTATTTGTTCTGACTCTTTCGCAAGCTATGCTAGCACCATGAGTCTGAATAAAAAAAAATTTTTTACTGCTTTTAGGTGAGGGATTTTCCTACTTATAATGCTAAATTAAAAAAATAAATAATATACTAAAGTAGAAAAAATGAGAGAAATATACAGTGATCCTCCACTTTGTACCCACTCAATTTTTTCACCGACTTATGAATTATTTGTTCTGACTCTTTCGGAAGCTATGCTAACACCATGAGTCGGAAGAAAAAAAAAATTTGTCTTGCTTTTAGGTGAGGTATTTTCCTAATTATAATGCTAAATTAATAAAAATAAATAATATTCTAAAGTAGAAAAAATGAGAGAAATATACAGTGATCCTCCACTTTGTACCCACTCAATTTTTTCACCGTCTTATGAATTATTTGTTCTGACTCTTTCGCAAGCTATGCTAACACCATGCGTCTGAATAAAATAAAAATTTTTCCTGCTATTAGGTGAGGTATTTTCCTAATTATAATGCTAAATTAATAAAAATAAATAATATACTAAAGTAGAAAAAATGAGAGAAATATACAGTGATCCTCCACTTTGTACCCAGTCAATTTTTTCACCGACTTATGAATTATTTGTTCTGACTCTATCGCAAGCTATGCTAACACCATGAGTCTGAATAAAAAAAAAATTTTTCCTGCTTTTAGGTGAGGTATTTTCCTAATTATAATGCTAAATTAATAAAAAAAAATAAGATTCTAAAGTAGAAAAAATGAGAGAAATATACAGTGATCCTCCACTTTGTACCCACTCAATTTTTTCACCGACTTATGAATTATTTGTTCTGACTCTTTAGCAAGCTATGCTAACACCATGAGTCTGAATAAAAAAAAAATTTTTCTTGCTTTTAGGTGAGGGATTTTCCTAATTATAATGCTAAATTAATAAAAAAAAATAATATTCTAAAGTAGAAAAAATGAGAGAAATATACAGTGATCCTCCACTTTGTACCCAGTCAATTTTTTCACCGACTTATGAATTATTTGTCCTGACTCTATCGCAAGCTATGCTAACACCCTGAGCCTGAATAAAAAAAAAAATTTTTCCTGCTTTTAGGTGAGGTATTTTCCTAATTATAATGCTAAATTAATAAAAATAAATAATATTCTAAAGTAGAAAAAATGAGAGAAATATACAGTGATCCTCCACTTTGTACCCACTCAATTTTTTCACCGTCTTATGAATTATTTGTTCTGACTCTTTTGCAAGCTATGCTAACACCATGAGTCTGAATAAAATAAAAATTTTTCCTGCTATTAGGTGAGGTATTTTCCTAATTATAATGCTAAATTAATAAAAATAAATAATATTCTAAAGTAGAAAAAATGAGAGAAATATACAGTGATCCTCCACTTTGTACCCACTCAATTTTTTCACCGACTTATGAATTATTTGTTCTGACTCTTTCACAAGCTATGCTAACACCATGAGTCTGAAGAAAAAAAAAAATTTTTCTTCCTTTTAGGTGAGGGATTTTCCTAATTATAATGCTAAATTAATAAAAAAAAATAATATTCTAAAGTAGAAAAAATGAGAGAAATATAGAGTGATCCTCCACTTTGTACCCACTCAATTTGTTCACCGACTTATGAATTATTTGTTCTGACTCTTTCGCAAGCTATGCTAATACCATGAGTCTGAATAAAAAAAAAATTTTTCTTGCTTTTAGGTGAGGGATTTTCCTAATTATAATGCTAAATTAATAAAAAAAAATAATATTCTAAAGTAGAAAAAATGAGAGAAATATACAGTGATCCTCCACTTTGTACCCAGTCAATTTTTTCACCGACTTATGAATTATTTGTTCTGACTCTTTCGCAAGCTATGCTAAAACCATGAGTCTGAATAAAAAAAAAATTTTTCTTTCTTTTAGGTTAGGGATTTTCCTAATTATAATGCTAAATTAATAAAAATAAATAATAATCTAAAGTAGAAAAAATGAGAGAAATATACAGTGATCCTCCACTTTGTACCCAGTCAATTTTTTCACCGACTTATGAATTATTTGTTCTGACTCTTTCGCAAGCTATGCTAACACCATGAGTTTGAATAAAAAAAAATTTTTTACTGCTTTTAGGTGAGGGATTTTCCTAATTATAATGCTAAATTAAAAAAATAAATAATATACTAAAGTAGAAAAAATGAGAGAAATATACAGTGATCCTCCACTTTGTACCCACTCAATTTTTTCACCGACTTATGAATTATTTGTTCTGACTCTTTCGGAAGCTATGCTAACACCATGAGTCGGAAGAAAAAAAAAATTTGTCTTGCTTTTAGGTGAGGTATTTTCCTAATTATAATGCTAAATTAATAAAAATAAATAATATTCTAAAGTAGAAAAAATGAGAGAAATATACAGTGATCCTCCACTTTGTACCCACTCAATTTTTTCACCGTCTTATGAATTATTTGTTCTGACTCTTTCGCAAGCTATGCTAACACCATGCGTCTGAATAAAGTAAAAATTTTTCCTGCTATTAGGTGAGGTATTTTCCTAATTATAATGCTAAATTAATAAAAATAAATAATATTCTAAAGTAGAAAAAATGAGAGAAATATACAGTGATCCTCCACTTTGTACCCAGTCAATTTTTTCACCGACTTATGAATTATTTGTTCTGACTCTATCGCAAACTATGCTAACACCATGAGTCTGAATAAAAAAAAAATTTTTCCTGCTTTTAGGTGAGGTATTTTCCTAATTATAATGCTAAATTAATAAAAAAAAATAAGATTCTAAAGTAGAAAAAATGAGAGAAATATACAGTGATCCTCCACTTTGTACCCAGTCAATTTTTTCACCGACTTATAAATTATTTGTCCTGACTCTATCGCAAGCTATGCTAACACCATGAGCCTGAATAAAAAAAAAAATTTTTCCTGCTTTTAGGTGAGGTATTTTCCTAATTATAATGCTAAATTAATAAAAAAAAATAATATTCTTAAGTAGAAAAAATGAGAGAAATATACAGTGATCCTCCACTTTGTACCCACTCCATTTTTTCACCGACTTATGAATTATTTGTTCTGACTCTTTCGCAAGCTATGCTAATACCATGAGTCTGAATAAAAAAAAAATTTTTCTTGCTTTTAGGTGAGGGATTTTCCTAATTATAATGCTAAATTAATAAAAAAAAATAATATTCTAAAGTAGAAAAAATGAGAGAAATATACAGTGATCCTCCACTTTGTACCCACTCAATTTTTTCACCGAGTTATGAATTATTTGTTCTGACTCTTTAGCAAGCTATGCTAACACCATGAGTCTGAATAAAAAAAAAATTTGTCCTGCTTTTCGGTGAGGTATTTTACTAATTATAATGCTAAATTAATAAAAAAAAATAGTATTCTAAAGTAGAAAAAATGAGAGAAATATACAGTGATCCTCCACTTTGTACCCACTCAATTTTTTCACCGACTTATGAATTATTTGTTCTGACTCTTTAGCAAGCTATGCTAACACCATGAGTCTGAATAAAAAAAAAATTTTTCTTGCTTTTAGGTGAGGGATTTTCCTAATTATAATGCTAAATTAATAAAAAAAAATAATATTCTAAAGTAGAAAAAATGAGAGAAATATAGAGTGATCCTCCACTTTGTACCCACTCAATTTGTTCACCGACTTATGAATTATTTGTTCTGACTCTTTCGCAAGCTATGCTAATACCATGAGTCTGAATAAAAAAAAAATTTTTCTTGCTTTTAGGTGAGGGATTTTCCTAATTATAATGCTAAATTAATAAAAAAAAATAATATTCTAAAGTAGAAAAAATGAGAGAAATATACAGTGATCCTCCACTTTGTACCCAGTCAATTTTTTCACCGACTTATGAATTATTTGTTCTGACTCTTTCGCAAGCTATGCTAAAACCATGAGTCTGAATAAAAAAAAAATTTTTCTTTCTTTTAGGTTAGGGATTTTCCTAATTATAATGCTAAATTAATAAAAAAAAATAATATTCTAAAGTAGAAAAAATGAGAGAAATATACAGTGATCCTCCACTTTGTACCCAGTCAATTTTTGCACCGACTTATGAATTATTTGTTCTGACTCTATCGCAAGCTATGCTAACACCATGAGCCTGAATAAAAAAAAAATTTTTCCTGATTTTAGGTGAGGTATTTTCCTAATTATAATGCTAAATTAATAAAAATAAATAATAATCTAAAGTAGAAAAAATGAGAGAAATATACAGTGATCCTCCACTTTGTACCCAGTCAATTTTTTCACCGACTTATGAATTATTTGTTCTGACTCTTTCGCAAGCTATGCTAACACCATGAGTCTGAATAAAAAAAAATTTTTTACTGCTTTTAGGTGAGGGATTTTCCTAATTATAATGCTAAATTAAAAAAATAAATAATATACTAAAGTAGAAAAAATGAGAGAAATATACAGTGATCCTCCACTTTGTACCCACTCTATTTTTTCACCGACTTATGAATTATTTGTTCTGACTCTTTCGGAAGCTATGCTAAAACCATGAGTCGGAAGAAAAAAAAAATTTGTCTTGCTTTTAGGTGAGGTATTTTCCTAATTATAATGCTAAATTAATAAAAATAAATAATATTCTAAAGTAGAAAAAATGAGAGAAATATACAGTGATCCTCCACTTTGTACCCACTCAATTTTTTCACCGTCTTATGAATTATTTGTTCTGACTCTTTCGCAAGCTATGCTAACACCATGCGTCTGAATAAAATAAAAATTTTTCCTGCTATTAGGTGAGGTATTTTCCTAATTATAATGCTAAATTAATAAAAATAAATAATATTCTAAAGTAGAAAAAATGAGAGAAATATACAGTGATCCTCCACTTTGTACCCACTCAATTTTTTCACCGACTTATGAATTATTTGTTCTGACTCTATCGCAAACTATGCTAACACCATGAGTCTGAATAAAAAAAAAATTTTTCCTGCTTTTAGGTGAGGTATTTTCCTAATTATAATGCTAAATTAATAAAAAAAAATAAGATTCTAAAGTAGAAAAAATGAGAGAAATATACAGTGATCCTCCACTTTGTACCCAGTCAATTTTTTCACCGACTTATGAATTATTTGTCCTGACTCTATCGCAAGCTATGCTAACACCATGACCTGAATAAAAAAAAAAATTTTTCCTGCTTTTAGGTGAGGTATTTTCCTAATTATAATGCTAAATTAATAAAAAAAAATAATATTCTTAAGTAGAAAAAATGAGAGAAATATACAGTGATCCTCCACTTTGTACCCACTCCATTTTTTCACCGACTTATGAATTATTTGTTCTGACTCTTTCGCAAGCTATGCTAATACCATGAGTCTGAATAAAAAAAAAATTTTTCTTGCTTTTAGGTGAGGGATTTTCCTAATTATAATGCTAAATTAATAAAAAAAAATAATATTCTAAAGTAGAAAAAATGAGAGAAATATACAGTGAACCTCCACTTTGTACCCACTCAATTTTTTCACCGACTTATGAATTATTTGTTCTGACTCTTTCGCAAGCTATGCTAATACCATGAGTCTGAATAAAAAAAAAATTTTTCTTGCTTTTAGGTGAGGGATTTTCCTAATTATAATGCTAAATTAATAAAAAAAAATAATATTCTAAAGTAGAAAAAATGAGAGAAATATACAGTGATCCTCCACTTTGTACCCACTCAATTTTTTCACCGAGTTATGAATTATTTGTTCTGACTCTTTAGCAAGCTATGCTAACACCATGAGTCTGAATAAAAAAAAAATTTGTCCTGCTTTTCGGTGAGGTATTTTACTAATTATAATGCTAAATTAATAAAAAAAAATAGTATTCTAAAGTAGAAAAAATGAGAGAAATATACAGTGATCCTCCACTTTGTACCCACTCAATTTTTTCACCGAGTTATGAATTATTTGTTCTGACTCTTTAGCAAGCTATGCTAACACCATGAGTCTGAATAAAAAAAAAATTTGTCCTGCTTTTAGGTGAGGTATTTTCCTAATTATAATGCTAAATTAATAAAAAAAAATAATATTCTAAAGTAGAAAAAATGAGAGAAATATACAGTGATCCTCCACTTTGTACCCACTCAATTTTTTCACCGAGTTATGAATTATTTGTTCTGACTCTTTAGCAAGCTATGCTAACACCATGAGTCTGAATAAAAAAAAAATTTGTCCTGCTTTTAGGTGAGGTATTTTCCTAATTATAATGCTAAATTAATAAAAAAAAATAGTATTCTTAAGTAGAAAAAATGAGAGAAATATACAGTGATCCTCCACTTTGTACCCACTCAATTTTTTCACCGAGTTATGAATTATTTGTTCTGACTCTTTAGCAAGCTATGCTAACACCATGAGTCTGAATAAAAAAAAAATTTGTCCTGCTTTTAGGTGAGGTATTTTCCTAATTATAATGCTAAATTAATAAAAAAAAATAGTATTCTAAAGTAGAAAAAATGAGAGAAATATACAGTGATCCTCCACTTTGTACCCACTCAATTTTTTCACCGAGTTATGAATTATTTGTTCTGACTCTTTAGCAAGCTATGCTAACACCATGAGTCTGAATAAAAAAAAAATTTGTCCTGCTTTTAGGTGAGGTATTTTCCTAATTATAATGCTAAATTAATAAAAAAAAATAGTATTCTAAAGTAGAAAAAATGAGAGAAATATACAGTGATCCTCCACTTTGTACCCACTCAATTTTTTCACCGAGTTATGAATTATTTGTTCTGACTCTTTAGCAAGCTATGCTAACACCATGAGTCTGAATAAAAAAAAAATTTGTCCTGCTTTTAGGTGAGGTATTTTCCTAATTATAATGCTAAATTAATAAAAAAAAATAGTATTCTAAAGTAGAAAAAATGAGAGAAATATACAGTGATCCTCCACTTTGTACCCACTCAATTTTTTCACCGAGTTATGAATTATTTGTTCTGACTCTTTAGCAAGATATGCTAACACCATGAGTCTGAATAAAAAAAAAATTTGTCCTGCTTTTAGGTGAGGTATTTTCCTAATTATAATGCTAAATCAATAAAAAAAAATAGTATTCTAAAGTAGAAAAAATGAGAGAAATATACAGTGATCCTCCACTTTGTACCCACTCAATTTTTTCACCGACTTATGAATTATTTGTTCTGACTCTTTCGCAAGCTATGCTAACACCATGAGTCTGAATAAAAAAAAAATTTGTCCTGCTTTTAGGTGAGGTATTTTCCTAATTATAATGCTAAATTAATAAAAAAAAATAGTATTCTAAAGTAGAAAAAATGAGAGAAATATACAGTGATCCTCCACTTTGTACCCACTCAATTTTTTCACCGAGTTATGAATTATTTGTTCTGACTCTTTAGCAAGCTATGCTAACACCATGAGTCTGAATAAAAAAAAAATTTGTCCTGCTTTTAGGTGAGGTATTTTCCTAATTATAATGCTAAATTAATAAAAAAAAATAGTATTCTAAAGTAGAAAAAATGAGAGAAATATACAGTGATCCTCCACTTTGTACCCACTCAATTTTTTCACCGAGTTATGAATTATTTGTTCTGACTTTTTAGCAAGCTATGCTAACACCATGAGTCTGAATAAAAAAAAAATTTGTCCTGCTTTTAGGTGAGGTATTTTCCTAATTATAATACTAAATTAATAAAAAAAAATAGTATTCTAAAGTAGAAAAAATGAGAGAAATATACAGTGATCCTCCACTTTGTACCCACTCAATTTTTTCACCGAGTTATGAATTATTTGTTCTGACTCTTTAGCAAGCTATGCTAACACCATGAGTCTGAATAAAAAAAAAATTTGTCCTGCTTTTAGGTGAGGTATTTTCCTAATTATAATGCTAAATTAATAAAAAAAAATAGTATTCTAAAGTAGAAAAAATGAGAGAAATATACAGTGATCCTCCACTTTGTACCCACTCAATTTTTCCACCGAGTTATGAATTATTTGTTCTGACTCTTTAGCAAGCTATGCTAACACCATGAGTCTGAATAAAAAAAAAATTTGTCCTGCTTTTAGGTGAGGTATTTTCCTAATTATAATGCTAAATTAATAAAAAAAAATAGTATTCTAAAGTAGAAAAAATGAGAGAAATATACAGTGATCCTCCACTTTGTACCCACTCAATTTTTTCACCGACTTATGAATTATTTGTTCTGACTATTTCGGAAGCTATGCTAACACCATGAGTCTGAATAAAAAAAAAATTTGTCCTGCTTTTAGGTGAGGTATTTTCCTAATTATAATGCTAAATTAATAAAAAAAAATAATATTCTTAAGTAGAAAAAATGAGAGAAATATACAGTGATCCTCCACTTTGTACCCACTCCATTTTTTCACCGACTTATGAATTATTTGTTCTGACTCTTTCGCAAGCTATGCTAATACCATGAGTCTGAATAAAAAAAAAATTTTTCTTGCTTTTAGGTGAGGGATTTTCCTAATTATAATGCTAAATTAATAAAAAAAAAATAATATTCTAAAGTAGAAAAAATGAGAGAAATATACAGTCATCCTACACTTTGTACCCAGTCAATTTTTTCACCGACTTATGAATTATTTGTCCTGACTCTTTAGCAAGCTATGCTAACACCATGAGTCTGATTAAAAAAAAAAATTGTCCTGCTTTTAGGTGAGGTATTTTCCTAATTATAATGCTAAATTAATAAAAAAAAATAGTATTCTAAAGTAGAAAAAATGAGAGAAATATACAGTGATCCTCCACTTTGTACCCACTCAATTTTTTCACCGAGTTATGAATTATTTGTTCTGACTCTTTAGCAAGCTATGCTAACACCATGAGTCTGAATAAAAAAAAAATTTTTCCTGCTTTTAGGTGAGGTATTTTCCTAATTATAATGCTAAATTAATAAAAAAAAATAGTATTCTAAAGTAGAAAAAATGAGAGAAATATACAGTGATCCTCCACTTTGTACCCACTCAATTTTTTCACCGAGTTATGAATTATTTGTTCTGACTCTTTAGCAAGCTATGCTATGCCATGAGTCTGAATAAAAAAAAAATTTTTCCTGCTTTTAGGTGAGGTATTTTCCTAATTATAATGCTAAATTAATAAAAAAAAATAATATTCTAAAGTAGAAAAAATGAGAGAAATATACAGTGATCCTCCACTTTGTACCCAGTCAATTTTTTCACCGACTTATGAATTATTTGTTCTGACTCTTTAGCAAGATATGCTAACACCATGAGTCTGAATAAAAAAAAAATTTGTCCTGCTTTTAGGTGAGGTATTTTCCTAATTATAATGCTAAATTAATAAAAAAAAATAGTATTCTAAAGTAGAAAAAATGAGAGAAATATACAGTGATCCTCCACTTTGTACCCACTCAATTTTTTCACCGAGTTATGAATTATTTGTTCTGACTCTTTAGCAAGCTATGCTAACACCATGAGTCTGAATAAAAAAAAAATTTGTCCTGCTTTTAGGTGAGGTATTTTCCTAATTATAATGCTAAATTAATAAAAAAAAATAGTATTCTAAAGTAGAAAAAATGAGAGAAATATACAGTGATCCTCCACTTTGTACCCACTCAATTTTTTCACCGAGTTATGAATTATTTGTTCTGACTCTTTAGCAAGCTATGCTAACACCATGCGTCTGAATAAAAAAAAAAATTTTCCTGCTTTTAGGTGAGGTATTTTCCTAATTATAATGCTAAATTAATAAAAAAAAATAGTATTCTAAAGTAGAAAAAATGAGAGAAATATACAGTGATCCTCCACTTTGTACCCACTCAATTTTTTCACCGAGTTATGAATTATTTGTTCTGACTCTTTAGCAAGCTATGCTAACACCATGAGTCTGAATAAAAAAAAAATTTGTCCTGCTTTTAGGTGAGGTATTTTCCTAATTATAATGCTAAATTAATAAAAAAAAATAGTATTCTAAAGTAGAAAAAATGAGAGAAATATACAGTGATCCTCCACTTTGTACCCACTCAATTTTTACACCGACTTATGAATTATTTGTTCTGACTCTTTCGCAAGCTATGCTAACTCCATGAGTCTGAATAAAAAAAAAATTTTTCTTGCTTTTAGGTGAGGGATTTTCCTAATTATAATGCTAAATTAATAAAAAAAAATTAATTTTCTAAAGTAGAAAAAATGTGAGAAATATACAGTGATCCTCCACTTTGTACCCACTCAATTTTTGCACCGACTTATGAATTATTTGTTCTGACTCTATCGCAAGCTATGCTAACACCATGAGTCTGAATAAAAAAAAAATTTTTCCTGCTTTTAGGTGAGGTATTTTCCTAATTATAATGCTAAATTAATAAAAAAAAATAGTATTCTAAAGTAGAAAAAATGAGAGAAATATACAGTGATCCTCCACTTTGTACACACTCAATTTTTTCACCGAGTTATGAATTATTTGTTCTGACTCTTTAGCAAGCTATGCTAACACCATGAGTCTGAATAAAAAAAAAATTTTTCCTGCTTTTAGGTGAGGTATTTTCCTAATTATAATGCTAAATTAATAAAGAAAAATAGTATTCTAAAGTAGAAAAAATGAGAGAAATATACAGTGATACTCCACTTTGTACCCACTCAATTTTTTCACCGAGTTATGAATTATTTGTTCTGACACTTTAGCAAGCTATGCTAACTCCATGAGTCTGAATAAAAAAAAAATTTTTCTTGCTTTTAGGTGAGGGATTTTCCTAATTATAATGCTAAATTATTAAAAAAAAATTAATTTTCTAAAGTAGAAAAAATGAGAGAAATATACAGTGATCCTCCACTTTGTACCCACTCAATTTTTGCACCGACTTATGAATTATTTGTTCTGACTCTATCGCAAGCTATGTTAACACCATGAGTCTGAATAAAAAAAAAATTTTTCCTGCTTTTAGGTGAGGTATTTTCCTAATTATAATGCTAAATTAATAAAAAAAAATAGTATTCTAAAGTAGAAAAAATGAGAGAAATATACAGTGATCCTCCACTTTGAACCCACTCAATTTTTTCACCTAGTTATGAATTATTTGTTCTGACTCTTTAGCAAGCTATGCTAACACCATGAGTCTGAATAAAAAAAAAATTTTTCCTGCTTTTAGGTGAGGTATTTTCCTAATTATAATGCTAAATTAATAAAAAAAAATAGTATTCTAAAGTAGAAAAAATGAGAGAAATATACAGTGATCCTCCACTTTGTACCCAGTCAATTTTTTCACCGAGTTATGAATTATTTGTTCTGACTCTTTAGCAAGCTATGCTAACACCATGAGTCTGAATAAAAAAAAAATTTTTCTTGCTTTTAGGTGAGGGATTTTCCTAATTATAATGCTAAATTAATAAAAAAAAATAATATTCTAAAGTAGAAAAAATGAGAGAAGTATACAGTGATCCTCCACTTTGTACCCAGTCAATTTTTGCACCGACTTATGAATTATTTGTTCTGACTCTATCGCAAGCTATGCTAACACCATGAGTCTGAATAAAAAAAAAATTTTTCCTGCTTTTAGGTGAGGTATTTTCCTAATTATAATGCTAAATTAATAAAAAAAAATAGTATTCTAAAGTAGAAAAAATGAGAGAAATATACAGTGATCCTCCACTTTGTACCCACTCAATTTTTTCACCGAGTTATGAATTATTTGTTCTGACTCTTTAGCAAGCTATGCTAACACCATGAGTCTGAATAAAAAAAAAATTTGTCCTGCTTTTAGGTGAGGTATTTTCCTAATTATAATGCTAAATTAATAAAAAAAAATAGTATTCTAAAGTAGAAAAAATGAGGGAAATATACAGTGATCCTCCACTTTGTACCCACTCAATTTTTTCACCGAGTTATGAATTATTTGTTCTGACTCTTTAGCAAGCTATGCTAACACCATGAGTCTGAATAAAAAAAAAATTTGTCCTGCTTTTAGGTGAGGTATTTTCCTAATTATAATGCTAAATTAATAAAAAAAAATAGTATTCTAAAGTAGAAAAAATGAGAGAAATATACAGTGATCCTCCACTTTGTACCCACTCAATTTTTACACCGACTTATGAATTATTTGTTCTGACTCTTTCGCAAGCTATGCTAACACCATGAGTCTGATTAAAAAAAAAATTTGTCCTGCTTTTAGGTGAGGGATTTTCCTAATTATAATGCTAAATTAATAAAAAAAAATAATATTCTAAAGTAGAAAAAATGAGAGAAATATACAGTGATCCTCCACTTTGTACCCAGTCAATTTTTGCACCGACTTATGAATTATTTGTTCTGACTCTTTCGCAAGATATGCTAACACCATGAGTCTGAATAAAAAAAAAATTTGTCCTGCTTTTAGGTGAGGTATTTTCCTAATTATAATGCTAAATTAATAAAAAAAAATAGTATTCTAAAGTAGAAAAAATGAGAGAAATATACAGTGATCCTCCACTTTGTACCCACTCAATTTTTTCACCGAGTTATGAATTATTTGTTCTGACTCTTTAGCAAGCTATGCTAACACCATGAGTCTGAATAAAAAAAAAATTTGTCCTGATTTTAGGTGAGGTATTTTCCTAATTATAATGCTAAATTAATAAAAAAAAATAGTATTCTAAAGTAGAAAAAATGAGAGAAATATACAGTGATCCTCCACTTTGTACCCACTCAATTTTTTCACCGAGTTATGAATTATTTGTTCTGACTCTTTCGCAAGCTATGCTAACTCCATGAGTCTGAATAAAAAAAAAATTTTTCTTGCTTTTAGGTGAGGGATTTTCCTAATTATAATGCTAAATTAATAAAAAAAAATTAATTTTCTAAAGTAGAAAAAATGTGAGAAATATACAGTGATCCTCCACTTTGTACCCACTCAATTTTTGCACCGACTTATGAATTATTTGTTCTGACTCTATCGCAAGCTATGCTAACACCATGAGTCTGAATAAAAAAAAAATTTTTCCTGCTTTTAGGTGAGGTATTTTCCTAATTATAATGCTAAATTAATAAAAAAAAATAGTATTCTAAAGTAGAAAAAATGAGAGAAATATACAGTGATCCTCCACTTTGTACACACTCAATTTTTTCACCGAGTTATGAATTATTTGTTCTGACTCTTTAGCAAGCTATGCTAACACCATGAGTCTGAATAAAAAAAAAATTTTTCCTGCTTTTAGGTGAGGTATTTTCCTAATTATAATGCTAAATTAATAAAGAAAAATAGTATTCTAAAGTAGAAAAAATGAGAGGAATATACAGTGATCCTCCACTTTGTACCCACTCAATTTTTTCACCGAGTTATGAATTATTTGTTCTGACTCTTTAGCAAGCTATGCTAAAACCATGAGTCTGAATAAAAAAAAAATTTGTCCTGCTTTTAGGTGAGGGATTTTCCTAATTATAATGCTAAATTAATAAAAAAAAATAATATTCTAAAGTAGAAAAAATGAGAGAAATATACAGTGATCCTCCACTTTGTACCCAGTCAATTTTTTCACCGACTTATGAATTATTTGTTCTGACTCTTTCGCAAGCTACGATAATACCATGAGTCTGAATGAAAAAAAAATTTTTCTTGCTTTTAGGTGAGGGATTTTCCTAATTATAATGCTAAATTAATAAAAAAAAATAATATTCTAAAGTAGAAAAAATGAGAGAAATATACAGTGATCCTCCACTTTGTACCCAGTCAATTTTTTCACCGACTTATGAATTATTTGTTCTGACTCTTTCGCAAGCTATGCTAACACCATGAGTCTGAATAAAAAAAAAATTTTTACTGCTTTTAGGTGAGGGATTTTCCTAATTATAATGCTAAATTAATAAAAAAAAATAGTATTCTATAGTAGAAAAAATGAGAGAAATATACAGTGATCCTCCACTTTGTACCCAGTCAATTTTTTCACCGACTTATGAATTATTTGTCCTGACTCTATCGCAAGCTATGCTAACACCATGAGACTGAATAAAAAAAAAAATTTTTCCTGCTTTTAGGTGATGTATTTTCCTAATTATAATGCTAAATTAATAAAAAGAAATAATATTCTAAAGTAGAAAAAATGAGAGAAATATACAGTGATCCTCCACTTTGTACCCAGTCAATTTTTTCACTGACTTATGAATTATTTGTTCTGACTCTTTCGCAAGCTATGCTAAAACCATGAGTCTGAATAAAAAAAAAATTTTTCTTTCTTTTAGGTGAGGGATTTTCCTAATTATAATGTTAAATTAATAAAAAAAAAATAATATTCTAAAGTAGAAAAAATGAGAGAAATATACAGTCATCCTACACTTTGTACCCAGTCAATTTTTTCACCGACTTATGAATTATTTGTCCTGACTCTATCGCAAGCTATGCTAACACCATGAGTCTGAATAAAAAAAAAATTTTTTCCTGTTTTAGGTGATGTATTTTCCTAATTATAATGCGAAATTAATAAAAAAAAATAATATTCTAAAGTAGAAAAAATGAGAGAAATATACAGTGATCCTCCACTTTGTACCCACTCAATTTTTTCACCGACTTATGAATTATTTGTTCTGACTCTTTCGCAAGCTATGCTAATACCATGAGTCTGAATAAAAAAAAAATTTTTCTTGCTTTTAGGTGAGGGATTTTCCTAATTATAATGCTAAATTAATAAAAAAAAATAATATTCTAAAGTAGAAAAAATGAGAGAAATATACAGTGATCCTCCACTTTGTACCCAGTCAATTTTTTCACCGACTTATGAATTATTTGTTCTGACCCTTTCGCAAGCTATGCTAAAACCATGAGTCTGAATAAAAAAAAAATTTTTCTTTCTTTTAGGTTAGGGATTTTCCTAATTATAATGCTAAATTAATAAAAAAAAATAATATTCTAAAGTAGAAAAAATGAGAGAAATATACAGTGATCCTCCACTTTGTACCCAGTCAATTTTTGCACCGACTTATGAATTATTTGTTCTGACTCTTTCGCAAACTATGCTAACACCATGAGTCTGAATAAAAAAAAAATTTTTCTTGCTTTTAGGTGAGGGATTTTCCTAATTATAATGCTAAATTAATAAAAAAAAATAATATTCTAAAGTAGAAAAAATGAGAGAAATATACAGTGATCCTCCACTTTGTACCCACTCAATTTTTGCACCGACTTATGAATTATTTGTTCTGACTCTTTCGCAAACTATGCTAACACCATGAGTCTGAATAAAAAAAAAATTTTTCTTGCTTTTAGGTGAGGGATTTTCCTAATTATAATGCTAAATTAATAAAAAAAAATAATATTCTAAAGTAGAAAAAATGAGAGAAATATACAGTGATCCTCCACTTTGTACCCACTCAATTTTTTCACCGACTTTTGAATTATTTGTTCTGACTCTTTCGCAAGCTATGCTAATACCATGAGTCTGAATAAAAAAAAAATTTTTCTTGCTTTTAGGTGAGGGATTTTCCTAATTATAATGCTAAATTAATAAAAAAAAATAATATTCTAAAGTAGAAAAAATGAGAGAAATATACAGTGATCCTCCACTTTGTACCCAGTCAATTTTTTCACCGACTTATGAATTATTTGTTCTGACTCTTCGCAAGCTATGCTAAAACCATGAGTCTGAATAAAAAAAAAATTTTTCTTTCTTTTAGATTAGGGATTTTCCTAATTATAATGCTAAATTAATAAAAAAAAATAGTATTCTATAGCAGAAAAAATGAGAGAAATATACAGTGATCCTCCACTTTGCACGCAGTCAATTTTTTCACCGACTTATGAATTATTTGTCCTGACTCTATCGCAAGCTATGCTAACACCATGAGTCTGAATAAAAAAAAAAATTTTTCCTGCTTTTAGGTGATGTATTTTCCTAATTATAATGCTAAATTAATAAAAAAAAATAATATTCTAAAGTAGAAAAAATGAGAGAAATATACAGTGATCCTCCACTTTGTACCCACTCAATTTTTTCACCGACTTATGAATTATTTGTTCTGACTCTTTCGCAAGCTATGCTAATACCATGAGTCTGAATAAAAAAAAAATTTTTCTTGCTTTTAGGTGAGGGATTTTCCTAATTATAATGCTAAATTAATAAAAAAAAATAATATTCTAAAGTAGAAAAAATGAGAGAAATATACAGTGATCCTCCACTTTGTACCCACTCAATTTTTTCACCGACTTATGAATTATTTGTTCTGACTCTTTCGCAAGCTATGCTAATACCATGAGACTGAATAAAAAAAAAATTTTTCTTGCTTTTAGGTGAGGGATTTTCCTAATTATAATGCTAAATTAATAAAAAAAAATAATATTATAAAGTAGAAAAAATGAGAGAAATATACAGTGATCCTCCACTTTGTACCCAGTCAATTTTTTCACCGACTTATGAATTATTTGTTCTGACTCTTTCGCAAGCTATGCTAATACCATGAGTCTGAATAAAAAAAAAATTTTTCTTGCTTTTAGGTGAGGGATTTTCCTAATTATAAGGCTAAATTAATAAAAAAAAATAATATTCTAAAGTAGAAAAAATGAGAGAAATATACAGTGATCCTCCACTTTGTACCCACTCAATTTTTTCACCGACTTTTGAATTATTTGTTCTGACTCTTTCGCAAGCTATGCTAATACCATGAGTCTGAATAAAAAAAAAATTTTTCTTGCTTTTAGGTGAGGGATTTTCCTAATTATAATGCTAAATTAATAAAAAAAAATAGTATTCTAAAGTAGAAAAAATGAGAGAAATATACAGTGATCCTCCACTTTGTACCCAGTCAATTTTTTCACCGACTTATGAATTATTTGTTCTGACTCTTTCGCAAGCTATGCTAAAACCATGAGTCTGAATAAAAAAAAAATTTTTCTTTCTTTTAGATTAGGGATTTTCCTAATTATAATGCTAAATTAATAAAAAAAAATAATATTCTAAAGTAGAAAAAATGAGAGAAATATACAGTGATCCTCCACTTTGTACCCAGTCAATTTTTTCACCGACTTATGAATTATTTGTTCTGACTCTATCGCAAGCTATGCTAACACCATGAGTCTGAATAAAAAAAAAATTTTTACTGCTTTTAGGTGAGGGATTTTCCTAATTATAATGCTAAATTAATAAAAAAAAATAGTATTCTATAGCAGAAAAAATGAGAGAAATATACAGTGATCCTCCACTTTGCACGCAGTCAATTTTTTCACCGACTTATGAATTATTTGTCCTGACTCTATCGCAAGCTATGCTAACACCATGAGTCTGAATAAAAAAAAAAATTTTTCCTGCTTTTAGGTGATGTATTTTCCTAATTATAATGCTAAATTAATAAAAAAAAATAATATTCTAAAGTAGAAAAAATTAGAGAAATATACAGTGATCCTCCACTTTGTACCCACTCAATTTTTTCACCGACTTATGAATTATTTGTTCTGACTCTTTCGCAAGCTATGCTAATACCATGAGTCTGAATAAAAAAAAAATTTTTCTTGCTTTTAGGTGAGGGATTTTCCTAATTATAATGCTAAATTAATAAAAAAAAATAATATTCTAAAGTAGAAAAAATGAGAGAAATATACAGTGATCCTCCACTTTGTACCCACTCAATTTTTTCACCGACTTATGAATTATTTGTTCTGACTCTTTCGCAAGCTATGCTAATACCATGAGACTGAATAAAAAAAAAATTTTTCTTGCTTTTAGGTGAGGGATTTTCCTAATTATAATGCTAAATTAATAAAAAAAAATAATATTATAAAGTAGAAAAAATGAGAGAAATATACAGTGATCCTCCACTTTGTACCCAGTCAATTTTTTCACAGACTTATGAATTATTTGTTCTGACTCTTTCGCAAGCTATGCTAATACCATGAGTCTGAATAAAAAAAAAATTTTTCTTGCTTTTAGGTGAGGGATTTTCCTAATTATAAGGCTAAATTAATAAAAAAAAATAATATTCTAAAGTAGAAAAAATGAGAGAAATATACAGTGATCCTCCACTTTGTACCCACTCAATTTTTTCACCGACTTTTGAATTATTTGTTCTGACTCTTTCGCAAGCTATGCTAATACCATGAGTCTGAATAAAAAAAAAATTTTTCTTGCTTTTAGGTGAGGGATTTTCCTAATTATAATGCTAAATTAATAAAAAAAAATAGTATTCTAAAGTAGAAAAAATGAGAGAAATATACAGTGATCCTCCACTTTGTACCCAGTCAATTTTTTCACCGACTTATGAATTATTTTTTCTGACTCTTCGCAAGCTATGCTAAAACCATGAGTCTGAATAAAAAAAAAATTTTTCTTTCTTTTAGATTAGGGATTTTCCTAATTATAATGCTAAATTAATAAAAAAAATAGTATTCTATAGCAGAAAAAATGAGAGAAATATACAGTGATCCTCCACTTTGCACGCAGTCAATTTTTTCACCGACTTATGAATTATTTGTCCTGACTCTATCGCAAGCTATGCTAACACCATGAGTCTGAATAAAAAAAAAATTTTTCCTGCTTTTAGGTGATGTATTTTCCTAATTATAATGCTAAATTAATAAAAAAAAATAATATTCTAAAGTAGAAAAAATGAGAGAAATATACAGTGATCCTCCACTTTGTACCCACTCAATTTTTTCACCGACTTATGAATTATTTGTTCTGACTCTTTCGCAAGCTATGCTAATACCATGAGTCTGAATAAAAAAAAAATTTTTCTTGCTTTTAGGTGAGGGATTTTCCTAATTATAATGCTAAATTAATAAAAAAAAATAATATTCTAAAGTAGAAAAAATGAGAGAAATATACAGTGATCCTCCACTTTGTACCCACTCAATTTTTTCACCGACTTATGAATTATTTGTTCTGACTCTTTCGCAAGCTATGCTAATACCATGAGACTGAATAAAAAAAAAATTTTTCTTGCTTTTAGGTGAGGGATTTTCCTAATTATAATGCTAAATTAATAAAAAAAAATAATATTATAAAGTAGAAAAAATGAGAGAAATATACAGTGATCCTCCACTTTGTACCCAGTCAATTTTTTCACCGACTTATGAATTATTTGTTCTGACTCTTTCGCAAGCTATGCTAATACCATGAGTCTGAATAAAAAAAAAATTTTTCTTGCTTTTAGGTGAGGGATTTTCCTAATTATAAGGCTAAATTAATAAAAAAAAATAATATTCTAAAGTAGAAAAAATGAGAGAAATATACAGTGATCCTCCACTTTGTACCCAGTCAATTTTTTCACCGACTTATGAATTATTTGTTCTGACTCTTTCGCAAGCTATGCTAAAACCATGAGTCTGAATAAAAAAAAAATTTTTCTTTCTTTTAGATTAGGGATTTTCCTAATTATAATGCTAAATTGATAAAAAAAAATAATATTCTAAAGTAGAAAAAATGAGAGAAATATACAGTGATCCTCCACTTTGTACCCAGTCAATTTTTTCACCGACTTATGAATTATTTGTTCTGACTCTATCGCAAGCTATGCTAACACCATGAGTCTGAATAAAAAAAAAATTTTTACTGCTTTTAGGTGAGGGATTTTCCTAATTATAATGCTAAATTAATAAAAAAAAATAGTATTCTATAGCAGAAAAAATGAGAGAAATATACAGTGATCCTCCACTTTGCACGCAGTCAATTTTTTCACCGACTTATGAATTATTTGTCCTGACTCTATCGCAAGCTATGCTAACACCATGAGTCTGAATAAAAAAAAAAATTTTTCCTGCTTCTAGGTGATGTATTTTCCTAATTATAATGCTAAATTAATAAAAAAAAATAATATTCTAAAGTAGAAAAAATGAGAGAAATATACAGTGATCCTCCACTTTGTACCAACTCAATTTTTTCACCGACTTATGAATTATTTGTTCTGACTCTTTCGCAAGCTATGCTAATACCATGAGTCTGAATAAAAAAAAAATTTTTCTTGCTTTTAGGTGAGGGATTTTCCTAATTATAATGCTAAATTAATAAAAAAAAATAATATTCTAAAGTAGAAAAAATGAGAGAAATATACAGTGATCCTCCACTTTGTACCCACTCAATTTTTTCACCGACTTATGAATTATTTGTTCTGACTCTTTCGCAAACTATGCTAATACCATGAGACTGAATAAAAAAAAAATTTTTCTTGCTTTTAGGTGTGGGATTTTCCTAATTATAAAGCTAAATTAATAAAAAAAAATAATATTCTAAAGTAGAAAAAATGAGAGAAATATACAGTGATCCTCCACTTTGTACCCACTCAATTTTTTCACCGACTTATGAATTATTTGTTCTGACTCTATCGCAAGCTATGCTAATACCATGAGTCTGAATAAAAAAAAAATTTTTCTTGCTTTTAGGTGAGGTATTTTCCTAATTATAATGCTAAATTAATAAAAAAAAATAATATTCTAAAGTAGAAAAAATGAGAGAAATATACAGTGATCCTCCACTTTGTACCCAGTCAATTTTTTCACCGACTTATGAATTATTTGTCCTGACTCTATCGCAAGCTATGCTAACACCATGAGTCTGAATAAAAAAAAAAATTTTTCCTGCTTTTAGGTGAGGCATTTTCCTAATTATAATGCTAAATTAATAAAAAAAATAATATTCTAAAGTAGAAAAAATGAGAGAAATATACAGTGATCCTCCACTTTGTACACACTCAATTTTTTCACCGACTTATGAATTATTTGTTCTGACTCTTTCGCAAGCTATGCTAACACCATGAGTCTGAATAAAAAAAAAAATTTTCCTGCTTTTAGGCGAGGTATTTTCCTAATTATAATGCTAAATTAATAAAAACAAATAATATTCTAAAGTAGAAAAAATGAGAGAAATATAAAGTGATCCTCCACTTTGTACCCACTCAATTTTTTCACCGACTTATGAATTATTTGTTCTGACTCTTTCGCAAGCTATGCTAATACCATGAGTCTGAATAAAAAAAAAATTTTTCTTGCTTTTAGGTGAGGGATTTTCCTAATTATAATGCTAAATTAATAAAAAAAAATAATATTCTAAAGTAGAAAAAATGAGAGAAATATACAGTGATCCTCCACTCTGTACCCACTCAATTTTTTCACCGACTTATGAATTATTTGTTCTGACTCTTTCGCAAGCTATGCTAATACCATGAGTCTGAATAAAAAAAAAATTTTTCTTGCTTTTAGGTGAGGGATTTACCTAATTATAATGCTAAATTAATAAAAAAAAATAATATTCTAAAGTAGAAAAAATGAGAGAAATATACAGTGATCCTCCACTTTGTACCCAGTCAATTTTTTCACCGACTTATGAATTATTTGTTCTGACTCTTTCGCAAGCTATGCTAAAACCATGAGTCTGAATAAAAAAAAAATTTTTCTTTCTTTTAGGTTAGGGATTTTCCTAATTATAATGCTAAATTAATAAAAAAAAATAATATTCTAAAGTAGAAAAAATGAGAGAAATATACAGTGATCCTCCACTTTGTACCCAGTCAATTTTTGCACCGACTTATGAATTATTTGTTCTGACTCTTTCGCAAACTATGCTAACACCATGAGTCTGAATAAAAAAAAAATTTTTCTTGCTTTTAGGTGAGGGATTTTCCTAATTATAATGCTAAATTAATAAAAAAAAATAATATTCTAAAGTAGAAAAAATGAGAGAAATATACAGTGATCCTCCACTTTGTACCCACTCAATTTTTGCACCGACTTATGAATTATTTGTTCTGACTCTTTCGCAAACTATGCTAACACCATGAGTCTGAATAAAAAAAAAATTTTTCTTGCTTTTAGGTGAGGGATTTTCCTAATTATAATGCTAAATTAATAAAAAAAAATAATATTCTAAAGTAGAAAAAATGAGAGAAATATACAGTGATCCTCCACTTTGTACCCACTCAATTTTTTCTCCGACTTTTGAATTATTTGTTCTGACTCTTTCGCAAGCTATGCTAATACCATGAGTCTGAATAAAAAAAAAATTTTTCTTGCTTTTAGGTGAGGGATTTTCCTAATTATAATGCTAAATTAATAAAAAAAAATAATATTCTAAAGTAGAAAAAATGAGAGAAATATACAGTGATCCTCCACTTTGTACCCAGTCAATTTTTTCACCGACTTATGAATTATTTGTTCTGACTCTTTCGCAAGCTATGCTAAAACCATGAGTCTGAATAAAAAAAAAATTTTTCTTTCTTTTAGATTAGGGATTTTCCTAATTATAATGCTAAATTAATAAAAAAAAATAATATTCTAAAGTAGAAAAAATGAGAGAAATATACAGTGATCCTCCACTTTGTACCCAGTCAATTTTTTCACCGACTTATGAATTATTTGTTCTGACTCTATCGCAAGCTATGCTAACACCATGAGTCTGAATAAAAAAAAATTTTTTACTGCTTTTAGGTGAGGGATTTTCCTAATTATAATGCTAAATTAATAAAAAAAAATAGTATTCTATAGCAGAAAAAATGAGAGAAATATACAGTGATCCTCCACTTTGCACGCAGTCAATTTTTTCACCGACTTATGAATTATTTGTCCTGACTCTATCGCAAGCTATGCTAACACCATGAGTCTGAATAAAAAAAAAAATTTTTCCTGCTTTTAGGTGATGTATTTTCCTAATTATAATGCTAAATTAATAAAAAAAAATAATATTCTAAAGTAGAAAAAATGAGAGAAATATACAGTGATCCTCCACTTTGTACCCACTCAATTTTTGCACCGACTTATGAATTATTTGTTCTGACTCTTTCGCAAACTATGCTAACACCATGAGTCTGAATAAAAAAAAAATTTTTCTTGCTTTTAGGTGAGGGATTTTCCTAATTATAATGCTAAATTAATAAAAAAAAATAATATTCTAAAGTAGAAAAAATGAGAGAAATATACAGTGATCCTCCACTTTGTACCCACTCAATTTTTTCTCCGACTTTTGAATTATTTGTTCTGACTCTTTCGCAAGCTATGCTAATACCATGAGTCTGAATAAAAAAAAAATTTTTCTTGCTTTTAGGTGAGGGATTTTCCTAATTATAATGCTAAATTAATAAAAAAAAATAATATTCTAAAGTAGAAAAAATGAGAGAAATATACAGTGATCCTCCACTTTGTACCCAGTCAATTTTTTCACCGACTTATGAATTATTTGTTCTGACTCTTTCGCAAGCTATGCTAAAACCATGAGTCTGAATAAAAAAAAAATTTTTCTTTCTTTTAGATTAGGGATTTTCCTAATTATAATGCTAAATTAATAAAAAAAAATAATATTCTAAAGTAGAAAAAATGAGAGAAATATACAGTGATCCTCCACTTTGTACCCAGTCAATTTTTTCACCGACTTATGAATTATTTGTTCTGACTCTATCGCAAGCTATGCTAACACCATGAGTCTGAATAAAAAAAAAATTTTTACTGCTTTTAGGTGAGGGATTTTCCTAATTATAATGCTAAATTAATAAAAAAAAATAGTATTCTATAGCAGAAAAAATGAGAGAAATATACAGTGATCCTCCACTTTGCACGCAGTCAATTTTTTCACCGACTTATGAATTATTTGTCCTGACTCTATCGCAAGCTATGCTAACACCATGAGTCTGAATAAAAAAAAAATTTTTCCTGCTTTTAGGTGATGTATTTTCCTAATTATAATGCTAAATTAATAAAAAAAAATAATATTCTAAAGTAGAAAAAATGAGAGAAATATACAGTGATCCTCCACTTTGTACCCACTCAATTTTTTCACCGACTTATGAATTATTTGTTCTGACTCTTTCGCAAGCTATGCTAATACCATGAGTCTGAATAAAAAAAAAATTTTTCTTGCTTTTAGGTGAGGGATTTTCCTAATTATAATGCTAAATTAATAAAAAAAAATAATATTCTAAAGTAGAAAAAATGAGAGAAATATACAGTGATCCTCCACTTTGTACCCACTCAATTTTTTCACCGACTTATGAATTATTTGTTCTGACTCTTTCGCAAGCTATGCTAATACCATGAGATTGAATAAAAAAAAAATTTTTCTTGCTTTTAGGTGAGGGATTTTCCTAATTATAATGCTAAATTAATAAAAAAAAATAATATTATAAAGTAGAAAAAATGAGAGAAATATACAGTGATCCTCCACTTTGTACCCAGTCAATTTTTTCACCGACTTATGAATTATTTGTCCTGACTCTATCGCAAGCTATGCTAACACCATGAGTCTGAATAAAAAAAAAAATTTTTCCTGCTTTTAGGTGAGGTATTTTCCTAATTATAATGCTAAATTAATAAAAAAAAATAATATTCTAAAGTAGAAAAAATGAGAGAAATATACAGTGATCCTCCACTTTGTACCCACTCAATTTTTTCACCGACTTATGAATTATTTGTTCTGACTCATTCGCAAGCAATGCTAATACCATGAGTCTGAATAAAAAAAAAAATTTTCTTGCTTTTAGGTGAGGGATTTTCCTAATTATAATGCTAAATTAATAAGAAAAAATAATATTCTAAAGTAGAAAAAATGAGAGAAATATACAGTGATCCTCCACTTTGTACCCACTCAATTTTTTCACCGACTTATGAATTATTTGTTCTGACTCATTCGCAAGCAATGCTAATACCATGAGTCTGAATAAAAAAAAAATTTTTCTTGCTTTTAGGTGAGGGATTTTCCTAATTATAATGCTAAATTAATAAAAAAAAATAATATTCTAAAGTAGAAAAAATGAGAGAAATATACAGTGATCCTCCACTTTGTACCCACTCAATTTTTTCACCGACTTATGAATTATTTGTTGTGACTCTTTCGCAAGCTATGCTAATACCATGAGTCTGAATAAAAAAAAAATTTTTCTTTCTTTTAGGTGAGGGATTTTCCTAATTATAATGCTAAATTAATAAAAAAAAATAATATTCTAAAGTAGAAAAAATGAGAGAAATATACAGTGATCCTCCACTTTGTACCCAGTTAATTTTTTCACCGACTTATGAATTATTTGTTCTGACTCTTTCGCAAGCTATGCTAAAACCATGAGTCTGAATAAAAAAAAAATTTTTCTTTCTTTTAGGTGAGGGATTTTCCTAATTATAATGCTAAATTAATAAAAAAAATATAATATTCTAAAGTAGAAAAAATGAGAGAAATATACAGTGATCCTCCACTTTGTACCCAGTCAATTTTTTCACCGACTTATGAATTATTTGTCCTGACTCTATCGCAAGCTATGCTAACACCATGAGTCTGAATAAAAAAAAAATTTTTTCCTGCTTTTAGGTGATGTATTTTCCTAATTATAATGCTAAATTAATAAAAAAAAATAATATTCTAAAGTAGAAAAAATGAGAGAAATATACAGTGATCCTCCACTTTGTACCCACTCAATTTTTTCACCGACTTATGAATTATTTGTTCTGACTCATTCGCAAGCAATGCTAATACCATGAGTCTGAATAAAAAAAAAATTTTTCTTGCTTTTAGGTGAGGGATTTTCCTAATTATAATGCTAAATTAATAAAAAAAAATAATATTCTAAAGTAGAAAAAATGAGAGAAATATACAGTGATCCTCCACTTTGTACCCACTCAATTTTTTCACCGACTTATGAATTATTTGTTCTGACTCTATCGCAAGCTATGCTAATACCATGAGTCTGAATAAAAAAAAAATTTTTCTTGCTTTTAGGTGAGGGATTTTCCTAATTATAATGCTAAATTAATAAAAAAAAATAATATTCTAAAGTAGAAAAAATGAGAGAAATATACAGTGATCCTCCACTTTGTACCCACTCAATTTTTTCACCGACTTATGAATTATTTGTCCTGACTCTATCGCAAGCTATGCTAACACCATGAGTCTGAATAAAAAAAAAAAATTTTCCTGCTTTTAGGTGAGGTATTTTCCTAATTATAATGCTAAATTAATAAAAAAAAATAATATTCTAAAGTAGAAAAAATGAGAGAAATATACAGTGATCCTCCACTTTGTACCCACTCAATTTTTTCACCGACTTATGAATTATTTGTTCTGACTCATTCGCAAGCTATGCTAATACCATGAGTCTGAATAAAAAAAAAATTTTTCTTCCTTTTAGGTGAGGGATATTCCTAATTATAATGCTAAATTAATAAAAAAAAATAATATTCTAAAGTAGAAAAAATGAGAGAAATATACAGTGATCCTCCACTTTGTACCCACTCAATTTTTTCACCGACTTATGAATTATTTGTTCTGACTCTTTCGCAAGCTATGCTAATACCATGAGTCTGAATAAAAAAAAAATTTTTCTTGCTTTTAGGTGAGGGATTTTCCTAATTATAAGGCTAAATTAATAAAAAAAAATAATATTCTAAAGTAGAAAAAATGAGAGAAATATACAGTGATCCTCCACTTTGTACCCAGTTAATTTTTTCACCGACTTATGAATTATTTGTTCTGACTCTTTCGCAAGCTATGCTAAAACCATGAGTCTGAATAAAAAAAAAATTTTTCTTTCTTTTAGGTGAGGGATTTTCCTAATTATAATGCTAAATTAATAAAAAAAATATAATATTCTAAAGTAGAAAAAATGAGAGAAATATACAGTGATCCTCCACTTTGTACCCAGTCAATTTTTTCACCGACTTATGAATTATTTGTCCTGACTCTATCGCAAGCTATGCTAACACCATGAGTCTGAATAAAAAAAAAATTTTTTCCTGCTTTTAGGTGATGTATTTTCCTAATTATAATGCTAAATTAATAAAAAAAAATAATATTCTAAAGTAGAAAAAATGAGAGAAATATACAGTGATCCTCCACTTTGTACCCACTCAATTTTTTCACCGACTTATGAATTATTTGTTCTGACTCATTCGCAAGCAATGCTAATACCATGAGTCTGAATAAAAAAAAAATTTTTCTTGCTTTTAGGTGAGGGATTTTCCTAATTATAATGCTAAATTAATAAAAAAAAATAATATTCTAAAGTAGAAAAAATGAGAGAAATATACAGTGATCCTCCACTTTGTACCCACTCAATTTTTTCACCGACTTATGAATTATTTGTTCTGACTCTATCGCAAGCTATGCTAATACCATGAGTCTGAATAAAAAAAAAAATTTTCTTGCTTTTAGGTGAGGGATTTTCCTAATTATAATGCTAAATTAATAAAAAAAAATAATATTCTAAAGTAGAAAAAATGAGAGAAATATACAGTGATCCTCCACTTTGTACCCACTCAATTTTTTCACCGACTTATGAATTATTTGTCCTGACTCTATCGCAAGCTATGCTAACACCATGAGTCTGAATAAAAAAAAAAAATTTTCCTGCTTTTAGGTGAGGTATTTTCCTAATTATAATGCTAAATTAATAAAAAAAAATAATATTCTAAAGTAGAAAAAATGAGAGAAATATACAGTGATCCTCCACTTTGTACCCACTCAATTTTTTCACCGACTTATGAATTATTTGTTCTGACTCATTCGCAAGCTATGCTAATACCATGAGTCTGAATAAAAAAAAAATTTTTCTTCCTTTTAGGTGAGGGATATTCCTAATTATAATGCTAAATTAATAAAAAAAAATAATATTCTAAAGTAGAAAAAATGAGAGAAATATACAGTGATCCTCCACTTTGTACCCACTCAATTTTTTCACCGACTTATGAATTATTTGTTCTGACTCTTTCGCAAGCTATGCTAATACCATGAGTCTGAATAAAAAAAAAATTTTTCTTGCTTTTAGGTGAGGGATTTTCCTAATTATAAGGCTAAATTAATAAAAAAAAATAATATTCTAAAGTAGAAAAAATGAGAGAAATATACAGTGATCCTCCACTTTGTACCCACTCAATTTTTTCACCGACTTATGAATTATTTGTTCTGACTCTATCGCAAGCTATGCTAATACCATGAGTCTGAATAAAAAAAAAATTTTTCTTGCTTTTAGGTGAGGGATTTTCCTAATTATAATGCTAAATTAATAAAAAAAAATATTATTCTAAAGTAGAAAAAATGAGAGAAATATACAGTGATCCTCCACTTTGTACCCAGTCAATTTTTTCACCGACTTATGAATTATTTGTTCTGACTCTTTCGCAAGCTATGCTAACACCATGAGTCTGAATAAAAAAAAAATTTTTCCTGCTTTTAGGTGAGGTATTTTCCTAATTATAATGCTAAATTAATAAAAAAAAATAATATTCTAAAGTAGAAAAAATGAGAGAAATATACAGTGATCCTCCACTTTGTACCTACTGAATTTTTTCACCGACTTATGAATTATTTGTTCTGACTCTTTCGCAAGCTATGCTAATACCATGAGTCTGAATAAAAAAAAAAATTTTCTTGCTTTTAGGTGAGGGATATTCCTAATTATAATGCTAAATTAATAAAAAAAAATAATATTCTAAAGTAGAAAAAATGAGAGAAATATACAGTGATCCTCCACTTTGTACCCAGTCAATTTTTTCACCGACTTATGAATTATTTGTTCTGACTCTTTCGCAAGCTATGCTAAAACCATGAGTCTAAATAAAAAAAAAATTTTTCTTTCTTTTAGGTAAGGGATTTTCATAATTATAATGCTAAATTAATAAAAAAAAATAATATTCTAAAGTAGAAATAATGAGAGAAATATACAGTGATCCTCCACTTTGTACCCAGTCAATTTTTTCACCGACTTATGAATTATTTGTTCTGACTCTATCGCAAGCTATACTAACACCATGAGTCTGAATAAAAAAAAATTTTTCCTGCTTTTAGGTAAGGTATTTTCCTAATTATAATGCTAAATTAATAAAAAAAAATAATATTCTAAAGTAGAAAAAATGAGAGAAATATACAGTGATCCTCCACTTTGTACCCACTCAATTTTTTCACCGACTTATGAATTATTTGTTCTGACTCTTTCGCAAGCTATGCTAATACCATGAGTCTGAATAAAAAAAAAAATTTTCTTGATTTTAGGTGAGGGATTTTCCTAATTATAATGCTAAATTAATAAAAAAAAATAATATTCTAAAGTAGAAAAAATGAGAGAAATATACAGTGATCCTCCACTTTGTACCCACTCAATTTTTTCACCGACTTATGAATTATTTGTTCTGACTCTTTCGCAAGCTATGCTAATACCATGAGTCTGAATAAAAAAAAAATTTTTCTTGCTTTTAGGTGAGGGATTTACCTATTTATAATGCTAAATTAAAAAAAAAAAATCTATATTCTAAAGTAGAAAAGATAAGAGAAATATACAGTGATCCTCCACTTTGTAACCACTCAATTTTTTCACCGACTTATGAATTATTTGTTCTGACTCTTTCACAGATTATGCTAACACCATGAGTCGGAAAAAAAAAAATTTTTCTTGCTTTTAGGTGAGGGATTTTCCTAATTATAATGCTAAATTAATAAAAAAAAATAATATTCTAAAGTAGAAAAAATGAGAGAAATATACAGTGATCCTCCACTTTGTACCCAGTCAATTTTTTCACCGACTTATGAATTATTTGTTCTGACTCTTTCGCAAGCTATGCTAAAACCATGAGTCTAAATAAAAAAAAAATTTTTCTTTCTTTTAGGTGAGGGATTTTCATAATTATAATGCTAAATTAATAAAAAAAAATAATATTCTAAAGTAGAAATAATGAGAGAAATATACAGTGATCCTCCACTTTGTACCCAGTCAATTTTTTCACCGACTTATGAATTATTTGTTCTGACTCTATCGCAAGCTATACTAACACCATGAGTCTGAATAAAAAAAAAATTTTTCCTGCTTTTAGGTAAGGTATTTTCCTAATTATAATGCTAAATTAATAAAAAAAAAATAATATTCTAAAGTAGAAAAAATGAGAGAAATATACAGTGATCCTCCACTTTGTACCCACTCAATTTTTTCACCGACTTATGAATTATTTGTTCTGACTCTTTCGCAAGCTATGCTAATACCATGAGTCTGAATAAAAAAAAAAATTTTTCTTGTTTTTAGGTGAGGGATTTTCCTAATTATGATGCTAAATTAATAAAAAAAAATAATATTCTAAAGTAGAAAAAATGAGAGAAATATACAGTGATCCTCCACTTTGTACCCAGTCAATTTTTTCACCGACTTATTAATTATTTGTTCTGACTCCTTCGCAAGCTATGCTAACACCATGAGTCTGAATAAAAAAAAAATTTTTCCTGCTTTTAGGCGAGGTATTTTCCTAATTATAATGCTAAATTAATAAAAATAAATAATATTCTAATGTAGAAAAAATGAGAGAAATATACAGTGATCCTCCACTTTGTACCCACTCAATTTTTTCACCGACTTATGAATTATTTGTTCTGACTCTTTCGCAAACTATGCTAACACCATGAGTCTGAATAAAAAAAAAATTTTCCTCCTTTTAGGTGAGGGATTTTCCTAATTATAATGCTAAATTAATAAAAATAAATAATATTCTAAAGTAGAAAAAATGAGAAAAATATACAGTGATCCTCCACTTTGTACCCAGTCAATTTTTTCACCGACTTATGAATTATTTGTTCTGACTCTTTCGCAAGCTATGCTAGCACCATGAGTCTGAATAAAAAAAAATTTTCCTGCTTTTAGGAGAGGTATTTTCCTAATTATAATGCTAAATTAATAAAAATAAATAATATTCTAAAGTAGAAAAAATGAGAGAAATATACAGTGATCGTCCACTTTGTACCCAGTCAATTTTTTCACCGACTTATGAATTATTTGTTCTGACTCTTTCGCAAGCTATGCTAATACCATGAGTCTTAATAAAAAAAAAATTTGACCTGCTTTTAGGTGAGGTATTTTCCTAATTATAATGCTAAATTAATAAAAATAAATAATATTCTAAAGTAGAAAAAATGAGAGAAATATACAGTGATCCTCCACTTTGTACCCAGTCAATTTTTTCACCGACTTATGAATTATTTGTTCTGGCTCTTTCGCAAACTATGCTAACACCATGAGTCGGAAGAAAAAAAAAATTTTCCTGCTTTTAGGTGAGGGATTTACCTATTTATAATGCTAAATTAAAAAAAAAAAATCTATATTCTAAAGTAGAAAAGATAAGAGAAATATACAGTGATCCTCCACTTTGTAACCACTCAATTTTTTCACCGACTTATGAATTATTTGTTCTGACTCTTTCACAGATTATGCTAACACCATGAGTCGGAAAAAAAAAAAATTTTCCTGTTTTAGGTGAGTGATTTACCTAATTATAATGCTAAATTAATAAAAAAAAATAATATTCTAAAGTAGAAAAAATGAGAGAAATATACAGTGATCCTCCACTTTGTACCCAGTCAATTTTTTCACCGACTTATGAATTATTTGTTCTGACTCTTTCGCAAGCTATGCTAACACCATGAGTCTGAAGAAAAAAAAAATTTTTCCTACTTTTAGGTGAGGTATTTTCCTAATTATAATGCTAAATTAATAAAAAAAAAATAATATTCTAAAGTAGAAAAAATGAGAGAAATATAAAGTGATCCTCCACTTTGTATCCAGTCAATTTTTTCACCGACTTATGAATTATTTGTTCTGACTCTTTCGCAAGCTATGCTAACACCATGAGTCTGAATAAAAAAAAAATTTTTCCTGCTTTTAGGTGAGGTATTTTCCTAATTATAATGCTAAATTAATAAAAATAAATAATATTCTAAAGTAGAAAAAATGAGAGAAATATACAGTGATCCTCCACTTTGTACCCAGTCAATTTTTTCACCGACTTATGAATTATTTGTTCTGACTCTTTCGCAAGCTATGCTAACACCATGAGTCTGAATAAAAAAAAAATTTTTACTGCTTTTAGGTGAGGGATTTTCCTAATTATAATGCTAAATTAATAAAAAAAAATAATATTCTAAAGTAGAAAAAATGAGAGAAATATACAGTGATCCTCCACTTTGTACAGACTCAATTTTTTCACCGACTTATGAATTATTTGTTCTGACTCTTTCGCAAGCTATGCTAACACCATGAGTCTGAATAAAAAAAAAATTTTTCCTGCTTTTAGGTGAGGTATTTTCCTAATTATAATGCTAAATTAATAAAAAAAAATAATATTCTAAAGTAGAAAAAATGAGAGAAATATAAAGTGATCCTCCACTTTGTACCCAGTCAATTTTTTCACCGACTTATGAATTATTTGTTCTGACTATTTCGGAAGCTATGCTAACACCATGAGTCGGAAGAAAAAAAAAATTTTTCCTGCTTTTAGGTGAGGTATTTTCCTAATTATAATGCTAAATTAATAAAAATAAATAATATTCTAAAGTAGAAAAAATGAGGGAAATATAGAGTGATCCTCCACTTTGTACCCACTCAATTTTTTCACCGACTTATGAATTATTTGTTCTGACTCTTTCGCAAGCTATGCTAACACCATGAGTCTGAATAAAAAAAAAATTTTTCCTGCTATTAGGTGAGGTATTTTCCTAATTATAATGCTAAATTAATAAAAATAAATAATATTCTAAAGTAGAAAAAATGAGAGAAATATACAGTGATCCTCCACTTTGTACCCACTCAATTTTTTCACCGACTTATGAATTATTTGTTCTGACTCTTTCGCAAGCTATGCTAACACCATGAGTCTGAATAAAAAAAAATTTTTTACTGCTTTTCTGTGAGGGATTTTCCTAATTATAATGCTAAATTAATAAAAATAAATAATATTCTAAAGTAGAAAAAATGAGAGAAATATACAGTGATCCTCCACTTTGCAACCACTCAATTTTTTCACCGACTTATGCATTATTTGTTCTGACTCTTTCGCAAGATATGTTAACACTATGAGTCTGAATAAAAAAAAAATTTGTCCTCGTTTTAGGTGAGGGATTTTCCTAATTATAATGCTAAATTAATGAAAGAAAACAATATTCTAAAGGAGAAAAAATGAGAGAAATATACAGTGATCCTCCACTTTGTACACACTCAATTTTTTCACCGACTTATGGATTATTTGTTCTGACTCTTTCGCAAGCTATGCTAACACCATGAGTCAGAATAAAAAAAAAATTTTTCCTGCTTTTAGGTGAGGTATTTTCCTAATTATAATGCTAAATTAATAAAAAAAAATAATATTCTAAAGTAGAAAAAATGAGAGAAATATACAGTGATCCTCCACTTTGTACCCAGTCAATTTTTTCACCGACTTATGAATTATTTGTTCTTACTATTTCGGAAGCTATGCTAACACCATGAGTCAGAAGAAAAAAAAAATTTTTCCTGCTTTTAGGTGAGGTATTTTCCTAATTATAATGCTAAATTAATAAAAATAAATAATATTCTAAAGTAGAAAAAATGAGAGAAATATACAGTGATCCTCCACTTTGTACCCAGTCAATTTTTTCACCGACTTATGAATTATTTGTTCTGACTCTTTCGCAAGCTATGCTAACACCATGAGTCTGAATAAAAAAAAAATTTTTCCTGCTATTAGGTGAGGTATTTTCCTAATTATAATGCTAAATTAATAAAAATAAATAATATTCTAAAGTAGAAAAAATGAGAGAAATATACAGTGATCCTCCACTTTGTACCCACTCAATTTTTTCACCGACTTATGAATTATTTGTTCTGACTCTTTCGCAAGCTATGCTAACACCATGAGTCTGAATAAAAAAAAATTTTTTACTGCTTTTCGGTGAGGGATTTTCCTAATTATAATGCTAAATTAATAAAAATAAATAATATTCTAAAGTAGAAAAAATGAGAGAAATATACAGTGATCCTCCACTTTGTACCCACTCAATTTTTTCACCGACTTATGCATTATTTCTTCTGACTCTTTCGCAAGCTATGCTAACACCATGACTCTGAATAAAAAAAAAATTTTTACTGCTTTTAGGTGAGGGATTTTCCTAATTATAATGCTAAATTAATAAAAAAAAATAATATTCTAAAGTAGAAAAAATGAGAGAAATATACAGTGATCCTCCACTTTGTACCCAGTTAATTTTTTCACCGACTTATGAATTATTTGTTCTGACTCTTTCGCAAGCTATGCTAAAACCATGAGTCTGAATAAAAAAAAAATTTTTCTTGCTTTTAGGTGAGGGATTTTCCTAATTATAATGCTAAATTAATAAAAAAAAATAATATTCTAAAGTAGAAAAAATGAGAGAAATATACAGTGATCCTCCACTTTGTACCCACTCAATTTTTTCACCGACTTATGAATTATTTGTTCTGAATCTTTCGCAAGCTATGCTAATACCATGAGTCTGAATAAAAAAAAAATTTTTCTTGCTTTTAGGTGAGGGATTTTCCTAATTATAATGCTAAATTAATAAAAAAAAATAATATTCTAAAGTAGAAAAAATGAGAGAAATATACAGTGATCCTCCACTTTGTACCCAGTCAATTTTTTTCCCGACTTATGAACTATTTGTTCTGACTCTTTCGCAAGCTATGCTAATACCATGAGTCTGAATAAAAAAAAAATTTTTCTTGCTTTTAGGTGAGGGATTTTCCTAATTATAATGCTAAATTAATAAAAAAAAATAATATTCTAAAGTAGAAAAAATGAGAGAAATATACAGTGATCCTCCACTTTGTACCCAGTCAATTTTTTCACCGACTTATGAATTATTTGTTCTGACTCTTTCGCAAGCTATGCTAAAACCATGAGTCTAAATAAAAAAAAAATTTTTCTTTCTTTTAGGTGAGGGATTTTCATAATTATAATGCTAAATTAATAAAAAAAAATAATATTCTAAAGTAGAAATAATGAGAGAAATATACAGTGATCCTCCACTTTGTACCCAGTCAATTTTTTCACCGACTTATGAATTATTTGTTCTGACTCTATCGCAAGCTATACTAACACCATGAGTCTGAATAAAAAAAAAATTTTTCCTGCTTTTAGGTAAGGTATTTTCCTAATTATAATGCTAAATTAATAAAAAAAAATAATATTCTAAAGTAGAAAAAATGAGAGAAATATACAGTTATCCTCCACTTTCTACCCACTCAATTTTTTCACCGACTTATGAATTATTTGTTCTGACTCTTTCGCAAGCTATGCTAATACCATGAGTCTGAATAAAAAAAAAAATTTTTCTTGTTTTTAGGTGAGGGATTTTCCTAATTATGATGCTAAATTAATAAAAAAAAATAATATTCTAAAGTAGAAAAAATGAGAGAAATATACAGTGATCCTCCACTTTGTACCCAGTCAATTTTTTCACCGACTTATGTACTATTTGTTCTGACTCTTTCGCAAGCTATGCTAAAACCATGAGTCTGAATAAAAAAAAAATTTTTCTTGCTTTTAGGTGAAGGATTTTCCTAATTATAATGCTAAATTAATAAAAAAAAATAATATTCTAAAGTAGAAAAAATGAGAGAAATATACAGTGATCCTCCACTTTGTACCCAGTCAATTTTTTCACCGACTTATTAATTATTTGTTCTGACTCCTTCGCAAGCTATGCTAACACCATGAGTCTGAATAAAAAAAAAATTTTTCCTGCTTTTAGGTGAGGTATTTTCCTAATTATTATGCTAAATTAATAAAAATAAATAATATTCTAATGTAGAAAAAATGAGAGAAATATACAGTGATCCTCCACTTTGTACCCACTCAATTTTTTCACCGACTTATGAATTATTTGTTCTGACTATTTCGGAAGCTATGCTAACACCATGAGTCAGAAGAAAAAAAAAATTTTTCCTGCTTTTAGGTGAGGTATTTTCCTAATTATAATGCTAAATTAATAAAAATAAATAATATTCTAAAGTAGAAAAAATGAGGGAAATATAGAGTGATCCTCCACTTTGTACCCACTCAATTTTTTCACCGACTTATGAATTATTTGTTCTGACTCTTTCGCAAGCTATGCTAACACCATGAGTCTGAATAAAAAAAAAATTTTTCCTGCTATTAGGTGAGGTATTTTCCTAATTATAATGCTAAATTAATAAAAATAAATAATATTCTAAAGTAGAAAAAATGAGAGAAATATACAGTGATCCTCCACTTTGTACCCACTCAATTTTTTCACCGACTTATGAATTATTTGTTCTGACTCTTTCGCAAGCTATGCTAACACCATGAGTCTGAATAAAAAAAAATTTTTTACTGCTTTTCGGTGAGGGATTTTCCTAATTATAATGCTAAATTAATAAAAATAAATAATATTCTAAAGTAGAAAAAATGAGAGAAATATACAGTGATCCTCCACTTTGTACCCACTCAATTTTTTCACCGACTTATGAATTATTTCTTCTGACTCTTTCGCAAGCTATGCTAACACCATGAGTCTGAATGAAAAAATAATTTTTCCTGCTTTTAGGTGAGGGATTTTCCTAATTATAATGCTAAATTAATGAAAGAAAATAATATTCTAAAGTAGAAAAAATGAGAGAAATATACAGTGATCCTCCACTTTGCAACCACTCATTTTTTTCACCGACTTATGCATTATTTGTTCTGACTCTTTCGCAAGATATGTTAACACTATGAGTCTGAATAAAAAAAAAATTTGTCCTCGTTTTAGGTGAGGGATTTTCCTAATTATAATGCTAAATTAATGAAAGAAAACAATATTCTAAAGGAGAAAAAATGAGAGAAATATACAGTGATCCTCCACTTTGTACACACTCAATTTTTTCACCGACTTATGAATTATTTGTTCTGACTCTTTCGCAAGCTATGCTAACACCATGAGTCAGAATAAAAAAAAAATTTTTCCTGCTTTTAGGTGAGGTATTTTCCTAATTATAATGCTAAATTAATAAAAAAAAATAATATTCTAAAGTAGAAAAAATGAGAGAAATATACAGTGATCCTCCACTTTGTACCCAGTCAATTTTTTCACCGACTTATGAATTATTTGTTCTGACTATTTCGGAAGCTATGCTAACACCATGAGTCGGAAGAAAAAAAAAATTTTTCCTGCTTTTAGGTGAGGTATTTTCCTAATTATAATGCTAAATTAATAAAAATAAATAATATTCTAAAGTAGAAAAAATGAGAGAAATATACAGTGATCCTCCACTTTGTACCCAGTCAATTTTTTCACCGACTTATGAATTATTTGTTCTGACTCTATCGCAAGCTATGCTAACACCATGAGTCTGAATAAAAAAAAAATTTTTCCTGCTTTTAGGTGAGGGATTTTCCTAATTATAATTCTAAATTAATAAAAAAAAATAATATTCTAAAGTAGAAAAAATGAGAGAAATATACAGTGATCCTCCACTTTGTTCACACTCAATTTTTTCACCGACTTATGAATTATTTGTTCTGACTCTTTCGCAAGCTATGCTAACACCATGAGTCAGAATAAAAAAAAAATTTTTCCTGCTTTTAGGTGAGGTATTTTCCTAAATATAATGCTAAATTAATAAAAATAAATAATATTCTAAAGTAGAAAAAATGAGGGAAATATACAGTGATCCTCCACTTTGTACCCACTCAATTTTTTCACCGACTTATGAATTATTTGTTCTGACTCTTTCGCAAGCTATGCTAACACCATGAGTCTGAATAAAAAAAAAATTTTTCCTGCTATTAGGTGAGGTATTTTCCTAATTATAATGCTAAATAAATAAAAATAAATAATATTCTAAAGTAGAAAAAATGACAGAAATATACAGTGATCCTCCACTTTGTACCCACTCAATTTTTTCACCGACTTATGAATTATTTGTTCTGACTCTTTCGCAAGCTATGCTAACACCATGAGTCTGAATAAAAAAAAATTTTTTACTGCTTTTCGGTAAGGGATTTTCCTAATTATAATGCTAAATTAATAAAAATAAATAATATTCTAAAGTAGAAAAAATGAGAGAAATATACAGTGATCCTCCACTTTGTACCCACTCAATTTTTTCACCGACTTATGAATTATTTGTTCTGACTCTTTCGGAAGCTATGCTAACACCATGAGTCGGAAGAAAAAAAAATTTGTCCTGCTTTTAGGTGAGGTATTTTCCTAATTATAATGCTAAATTAATAAAAATAAATAATATTCTAAAGTAGAAAAAATGAGAGAAATATACAGTGATCCTCCACTTTGTACCCACTCAATTTTTTCACCGACTTATGCATTATTTCTTCTGACTCTTTCGCAAGCTATGCTAACACCATGACTCTGAATAAAAAAAAAATTTTTACTGCTTTTAGGTGAAGGATTTTCCTAATTATAATGCTAAATTAATAAAAAAAAATAGTATTCTAAAGTAGAAAAAATGAGAGAAATATACAGTGATCCTCCACTTTGTACCCACTCAATTTTTTCACCGACTTATGAATTATTTGTTCTGACTCTTTCGCAAGCTATGCTAACACCATGAGTCTGAATAAAAAAAAAATTTTCCTGTTTTAGGTGAGGGATTTTCCTAATTATAATGCTAAATTATTAAAAAAAAATAATATTCTAAAGTAGAAAAAATGAGAGAAATATACAGTGATCCTCCACTTTGTACACACTCAATTTTTTCACCGACTTATGAATTATTTGTTCTGACTCTTTCGCAAGCTATGCTAACACCATGAGTCTGAATAAAAAAAAAATTTTTCCTGCTTTTAGGTGAGGTATTTTCCTAATTATAATGCTAAATTAATAAAAAAAATAATAATCTAAAGTAGAAAAAATGAGAGAAATATAAAGTGATCCTCCACTTTGTACCCATTCAATTTTTTCACCGACTTATGAATTATTTGTTCTGACTCTTTCGCAAGCTATGCTAACACCATGAGTATGAATAAAAAAAAATTTTTTACTGCTTTTAGGTGAGGGATTTTCCTAATTATAATGCTAAATTAATAAAAATAAATAATATTCTAAAGTAGAAAAAATGAGAGAAATATACAGTGATCCTCCACTTTGTACCCACTCAATTTTTTCACCGACTTATGAATTATTTGTTCTGACTCTTTCGCAAGCTATGCTAACACCATGAGTCGGAAGAAAAAAAAATTTGTCCTTCTTTTAGGTGAGGTATTTTCCTAATTATAATGCTAAATTAATAAAAATAAATAATATTCTAAAGTAGAAAAAATGAGAGAAATATACAGTGATCCTCCACTTTGTACCCACTCAATTTTTTCACCGACTTATGCATTATTTCTTCTGACTCTTTCGCAAGCTATGCTAACACCATGACTCTGAATAAAAAAAAAATTTTTACTGCTTTTAGGTGAGGGATTTTCCTAATTATAATGCTAAATTAATAAAAAAAAATAGTATTCTAAAGTAGAAAAAATGAGAGAAATATACAGTGATCCTCCACTTTGTACCCACTCAATTTTTTCACCGACTTATGAATTATTTGTTCTGACTCTTTCGCAAGCTATGCTAACACCATGAGTCTGAATAAAAAAAAAATTTTCCTGTTTTAGGTGAGGGATTTTCCTAATTATAATGCTAAATTATTAAAAAAAAATAATATTCTAAAGTAGAAAAAATGAGAGAAATATACAGTGATCCTCCACTTTGTACACACTCAATTTTTTCACCGACTTATGAATTATTTGTTCTGACTCTTTCGCAAGCTATGCTAACACCATGAGTCTGAATAAAAAAAAAATTTTTCCTGCTTTTAGGTGAGGTATTTTCCTAATTATAATGCTAAATTAATAAAAAAAATAATAATCTAAAGTAGAAAAAATGAGAGAAATATAAAGTGATCCTCCACTTTGTACCCAGTCAATTTTTTCACCGACTTATGAATTATTTGTTCTGACTCTTTCGCAAGCTATGCTAACACCATGAGTATGAATAAAAAAAAATTTTTTACTGCTTTTAGGTGAGGGATTTTCCTAATTATAATGCTAAATTAATAAAAATAAATAATATTCTAAAGTAGAAAAAATGAGAGAAATATACAGTGATCCTCCACATTGTACCCACTCAATTTTTTCACCGACTTATGAATTATTTGTTCTGACTCTTTCGGAAGCTATGCTAACAACATGAGTCGGAAGAAAAAAAAAATTTGTCCTGCTTTTAGGTGAGGTATTTTCCTAATTATAATGCTAAATTAATAAAAATAAATAATATTCTAAAGTAGAAAAAATGAGAGAAATATACAGTGATCCTCCACTTTGTACCCACTCAATTTTTTCACCGTCTTATGAATTATTTGTTCTGACTCTTTCGCAAGCTATGCTAACACCATGAGTCTGAATAAAAAAAAAATTTTCCTGCTATTAGGTGAGGGATTTTTCTAATTATAATGCTAAATTAATAAAAAAAAATAGTATTCTAAAGTAGAAAAAATGAGAGAAATATACAGTGACCCTCCACTTTGTACCCACTCAATTTTTTCACCGACTTATGAATTATTTGTTCTGACTCTTTCGCAAGCTATGCTAACACCATGAGTCTGAATAAAAAAAAATTTTTTACTGCTTTTCGGTGAGGGATTTTCCTAATTATAACGCTAAATTAATAAAAATAAATAATATTCTAAAGTAGAAAAAATGAGAGAAATATACAGTGATCCTCCACTTTGTACCCACTCAATTTTTTCACCGACTTATGAATTATTTGTTCTGATTCTTTCGGAAGCTATGCTAACACCATGAGTTTGAATAAAAAAAAAATTTTCCTGTTTTAGGTGAGGGATTTTCCTAATTATAATGCTAAATTATAAAAAAAAAATAATATTCTAAAGTAGAAAAAATGAGAGAAATATACAGTGATCCTCCACTTTGTACCCACTCAATTTTTTCACCGACTTATGAATTATTTGTTCTGACTCTTTCGGAAGCTATGCTAACACCATTAGTCGGAAGAAAAAAAAAATTTGTCCTGCTTTTAGGTGAGGTATTTTCCTAATTATAATGCTAAATTAATAAAAATAAATAATATTCTAAAGTAGAAAAAATGAGAGAAATATACAGTGATCCTCCACTTTGTACCCACTTAATTTTTTCACCGTCTTATGAATTATTTGTTCTGACTCTTTCGCAAGCTATGCTAACACCATGAGTCTGAATAAAAAAAAAAATTTTCCTGCTATTAGGTGAGGTATTTTCCTAATTATAATGCTAAATTAATAAAAATAAATAATATTCTAAAGTAGAAAAAATGAGAGAAATATACAGTGATCCTCCACTTTGTACCCAGTCAATTTTTTCACCGACTTATGAATTATTTGTTCTGACTCTTTCGGAAGCTATGCTAACACCATGAGTCGGAAGAAAAAAAAAATTTTTCCTGCTTTTAGGTGAGGTATTTTCCTAATTATAATGCTAAATTAATAAAAATAAATAATATTCTAAAGTAGAAAAAATGAGAGAAATATACAGTGATCCTCCACTTTGTACCCAGTCAATTTTTTCACCGACTTATGAATTATTTGTTCTGACTCTATCGCAAGCTATGCTAACACCATGAGTCTGAATAAAAAAAAAATTTTTCCTGCTTTTAGGTGAGGGATTTTCCTAATTATAATTCTAAATTAATAAAAAAAAATAATATTCTAAAGTAGAAAAAATGAGAGAAATATACAGTGATCCTCCACTTTGTTCACACTCAATTTTTTCACCGACTTATGAATTATTTGTTCTGACTCTTTCGCAAGCTATGCTAACACCATGAGTCAGAATAAAAAAAAAATTTTTCCTGCTTTTAGGTGAGGTATTTTCCTAATTATAATGCTAAATTAATAAAAAAAAATAATATTCTAAAGTAGAAAAAATGAGAGAAATATACAGTGATCCTCCACTTTGTACCCACTCAATTTTTTCACCGACTTATGAATTATTTGTTCTGACTCTTTCGGAAGCTATACTAACACCATGAGTCGGAAGAAAAAAAAAATTTGTCCTGCTTTTAGGTGAGGTATTTTCCTAATTATAATGCTAAATTAATAAAAACAAATAATATTCTAAAGTAGAAAAAATGAGGGAAATATACAGTGATCCTCCACTTTGTACCCACTCAATTTTTTCACCGACTTATGAATTATTTGTTCTGACTCTTTCGCAAGCTATGCTAACACCATGAGTCTGAATAAAAAAAAATTTTTTACTGCTTTTCGGTGAGGGATTTTCCTAATTATAACGCTAAATTAATAAAAATAAATAATATTCTAAAGTAGAAAAAATGAGAGAAATATACAGTGATCCTCCACTTTGTACCCACTCAATTTTTTCACCGACTTATGAATTATTTGTTCTGATTCTTTCGGAAGCTATGCTAACACCATGAGTCTGAATAAAAAAAAAAATTTTCCTGCTATTAGGTGAGGTATTTTCCTAATTATAATGCTAAATTAATAAAAATAAATAATATTCTAAAGTAGAAAAAATGAGAGAAATATACAGTGATCCTCCACTTTGTACCCAGTCAATTTTTTCACCGACTTATGAATTATTTGTTCTGACTCTTTCGGAAGCTATGCTAACACCATGAGTCGGAAGAAAAAAAAAATTTTTCCTGCTTTTAGGTGAGGTATTTTCCTAATTATAATGCTAAATTAATAAAAATAAATAATATTCTAAAGTAGAAAAAATGAGAGAAATATACAGTGATCCTCCACTTTGTACCCAGTCAATTTTTTCACCGACTTATGAATTATTTGTTCTGACTCTATCGCAAGCTATGCTAACACCATGAGTCTGAATAAAAAAAAAATTTTTCCTGCTTTTAGGTGAGGGATTTTCCTAATTATAATTCTAAATTAATAAAAAAAAATAATATTGTAAAGTAGAAAAAATGAGAGAAATATACAGTGATCCTCCCCTTTGTACACACTCAATTTTTTCACCGACTTATGAATTATTTGTTCTGACTCTTTCGCAAGCTATGCTAACACCATGAGTCAGAATAAAAAAAAAATTTTTCCTGCTTTTAGGTGAGGTATTTTCCTAATTATAATGCTAAATTAATAAAAATAAATAATATTCTAAAGTAGAAAAAATGAGGGAAATATACAGTGATCCTCCACTTTGTACCCACTCAATTTTTTCACCGACTTATGAATTATTTGTTCTGACTCTTTCGCAAGCTATGCTAACACCATGAGTCTGAATAAAAAAAAAATTTTTCCTGCTATTAGGTGAGGTATTTTCCTAATTATAATGCTAAATTAATAAAAATAAATAATATTCTAAAGTAGAAAAAATGAGAGAAATATACAGTGATCCTCCACTTTGTACCCAGTCAATTTTTTCACCGACTTATGAATTATTTGTTCTGACTCTATCGCAAGCTATGCTAACACCATGAGTCTGAATAAAAAAAAAATTTTCCTGTTTTAGGTGAGGGATTTTCCTAATTATAATGCTAAATTATTAAAAAAAAATAATATTCTAAAGTAGAAAAAATGAGAGAAATATACAGTGATCCTCCACTTTGTACACACTCAATTTTTTCACCGACTTATGAATTATTTGTTCTGACTCTTTCGCAAGCTATGCTAACACCATGAGTCTGAATAAAAAAAAAATTTTTCCTGGTTTTAGGTGAGGTATTTTCCTAATTATAATGCTAAATTAATAAAAAAAATAATATTCTAAAGTAGAAAAAATGAGTGAAATATACAGTGATCCTCCACTTTGTACCCACTCAATTTTTTCACCGACTCATGAATTATTTGTTCTGACTCTTTCGGAAGCAATGCTAACACCATGAGTCGGAAGAAAAATAAAATTTGTCCTGTTTTAGGTGAGGTATTTTCCTAATTATAATGCTAAATTAATAAAAATAAATAATATTCTAAAGTAGAAAAAATGAGAGAAATATACAGTGAACCTCCACTTTGTACCCACTCAATTTTTTCACCGTCTTATGAATTATTTGTTCTGACTCTTTCGCAAGCTATGCTAACACCATGAGTCTGAATAAAAAAAAAAATTTTCCTGCTATTAGGTGAGGTATTTTCCTAATTATAATGCTAAATTAATAAAAATAAATAATATTCTAAAGTAGAAAAAATGAGAGAAATATACAGTGATCCTCCACTTTGTACCCACTCAATTTTTTCACCGACTTATGAATTATTTGTTCTGACTCTTTCGGAAGCTATGCTAACACCATGAGTCGGAAGAAAAAAAAAATTTGTCCTGCTTTTAGGTGAGGTATTTTCCTAATTATAATGCTAAATTAATAAATATAAATAATATTCTAAAGTAGAAAAAATGAGAGAAATATAGGAGTGATCCTCCACTTTGTACCCACTCAATTTTTTTACCGACTTATGAATTATTTGTTCTGACTCTTTCGGAAGCTATGCTAACACCATGAGTCGGAAGAAAAAAAAAATTTTCCTGTTTTAGGTGAGGGATTTTCCTAATTATAATGCTAAATTAATAAAAATAAATAATATTCTAAAGTAGAAAAAATGAGGGAAATATACAGTGATCCTCCACTTTGTACCCACTCAATTTTTTCACCGACTTATGAATTATTTGTTCTGACTCTTTCGCAAGCTATGCTAACACCATGAGTCAGAATAAAAAAAAAATTTTTCCTGCTTTTAGGTGAGGTATTTTCCTAATTATAATGCTAAATTAATAAAAAAAAATAATATTCTAAAGTAGAAAAAATGAGAGAAATATACAGTGATCCTCCACTTTGTACCCACTCAATTTTTTCACCGACTTATGAATTATTTGTTCTGATTCTTTCGGAAGCTATGCTAACACCATGAGTCGGAAGAAAAAAAAAATTTGTCCTGCTTTTAGGTGAGGTATTTTCCTAATTATAATGCTAAATTAATAAAAATAAATAATATTCTAAAGTAGAAAAAATGAGAGAAATATACAGTGATCCTCCACTTTGTACCCACTCAATTTTTTCACCGACTTATGCATTATTTCTTCTGACTCTTTCGCAAGCTATGCTAACACCATGAGTCTGAATAAAAAAATAATTTTTCCTGCTTTTAGGTGAGGGATTTTCCTAATTATAATGCTAAATTAATGAAAGAAAATAATATTCTAAAGTAGAAAAAATGAGAGAAATATACAGTGATCCTCCACTTTGCAACCACTCAATTTTTTCACCGACTTATGAATTATTTGTTCTGACTCTTTCGCAAGATATGTTAACACTATGAGTCTGAATAAAAAAAAAATTTGTCCTCCTTTTAGGTGAGGGATTTTCCTAATTATAATGCTAAATTAATAAAAATAAATAATATTCTAAAGTAGAAAAAATGAGAGAAATATACAGTGATCCTCCACTTTGTACCCAGTCAATTTTTTCACCGACTTATGAATTATTTGTTCTGACTCTATCGCAAGCTATGCTAACACCATGAGTCTGAATAAAAAAAAAATTTTCCTGTTTTAGGTGAGGGATTTTCCTAATTATAATGCTAAATTATTAAAAAAAAATAATATTCTAAAGTAGAAAAAATGAGAGAAATATACAGTGATCCTCCACTTTGTACACACTCAATTTTTTCACCGACTTATGAATTATTTGTTCTGACTCTTTCGCAAGCTATGCTAACACCATGAGTCTGAATAAAAAAAAAATTTTTCCTGGTTTTAGGTGAGGTATTTTCCTAATTATAATGCTAAATTAATAAAAAAAATAATATTCTAAAGTAGAAAAAATGAGTGAAATATACAGTGATCCTCCACTTTGTACCCACTCAATTTTTTCACCGACTCATGAATTATTTGTTCTGACTCTTTCGGAAGCAATGCTAACACCATGAGTCGGAAGAAAAATAAAATTTGTCCTGTTTTAGGTGAGGTATTTTCCTAATTATAATGCTAAATTAATAAAAATAAATAATATTCTAAAGTAGAAAAAATGAGAGAAATATACAGTGAACCTCCACTTTGTACCCACTCAATTTTTTCACCGTCTTATGAATTATTTGTTCTGACTCTTTCGCAAGCTATGCTAACACCATGAGTCTGAATAAAAAAAAAAATTTTCTTGCTATTAGGTGAGGTATTTTCCTAATTATAATGCTAAATTAATAAAAATAAATAATATTCTAAAGTAGAAAAAATGAGAGAAATATACAGTGATCCTCCACTTTGTACCCACTCAATTTTTTCACCGACTTATGAATTATTTGTTCTGACTCTTTCGGAAGCTATGCTAACACCATGAGTCGGAAGAAAAAAAAAATTTGTCCTGCTTTTAGGTGAGGTATTTTCCTAATTATAATGCTAAATTAATAAATATAAATAATATTCTAAAGTAGAAAAAATGAGAGAAATATAGGAGTGATCCTCCACTTTGTACCCACTCAATTTTTTCACCGACTTATGAATTATTTGTTCTGACTCTTTCGGAAGCTATGCTAACACCATGAGTCGGAAGAAAAAAAAAATTTTCCTGTTTTAGGTGAGGGATTTTCCTAATTATAATGCTAAATTAATAAAAATAAATAATATTCTAAAGTAGAAAAAATGAGGGAAATATACAGTGATCCTCCACTTTGTACCCACTCAATTTTTTCACCGACTTATGAATTATTTGTTCTGACTCTTTCGCAAGCTATGCTAACACCATGAGTCAGAATAAAAAAAAAATTTTTCCTGCTTTTAGGTGAGGTATTTTCCTAATTATAATGCTAAATTAATAAAAAAAAATAATATTCTAAAGTAGAAAAAATGAGAGAAATATACAGTGATCCTCCACTTTGTACCCACTCAATTTTTTCACCGACTTATGAATTATTTGTTCTGACTCTTTCGGAAGCTATGCTAACACCATGAGTCGGAAGAAAAAAAAATTTTCCTGTTTTAGGTGAGGGATTTTCCTAATTATAATGCTAAATTAATAAAAATAAATAATATTCTAAAGTAGAAAAAATGAGGGAAATATACAGTGATCCTCCACTTTGTACCCACTCAATTTTTTCACCGACTTATGAATTATTTGTTCTGACTCTTTCGCAAGCTATGCTAACACCATGAGTCAGAATAAAAAAAAAATTTTTCCTGCTTTTAGGTGAGGTATTTTCCTAATTATAATGCTAAATTAATAAAAAAAAATAATATTCTAAAGTAGAAAAAATGAGAGAAATATACAGTGATCCTCCACTTTGTACCCACTCAATTTTTTCACCGACTTATGAATTATTTGTTCTGACTCTTTCGCAAGCTATGCTAACACCATGAGTAAGAATAAAAAAAAAATTTTTCGTGCTTTTAGGAGAGGTATTTTCCTAATTATAATGCTAAATTAATAAAAAAAAATAATATTCTAAAGTAGAAAAAATGAGAGAAATATACAGTGATCCTCCACTTTGTACCCACTCAATTTTTTCACCGACTTATGAATTATTTGTTCTGACTCTTTCGGAAGCTATGCTAACACCATGAGTCGGAAGAAAAAAAAAATTTGTCCTGCTTTTAGGTGAGGTATTTTCCTAATTATAATGCTAAATTAATAAAAATAAATAATATTCTAAAGTAGAAAAAATGAGAGAAATATACAGTGAACCTCCACTTTGTACCCACTCAATTTTTTCACCGTCTTATGAATTATTTGTTCTGACTCTTTCGCAAGCTATGCTAACACCATGAGTCTGAATAAAAAAAAAAATTTTTCCTGCTTTTAGGTGAGGGATTTTCCTAATTATAATGCTAAATTAATAAAAAAAAATAATATTCTAAAGTAGAAAAAATGAGAGAAATATACAGTGATCCTCCACTTTGTTCACACTCAATTTTTTCACCGACTTATGAATTATTTGTTCTGACTCTTTCGCAAGCTATGCTAACACCATGAGTCAGAATGAAAAAAAAATTTTTCCTGCTTTTAGGTGAGGTATTTTCCTAATTATAATGCTAAATTAATAAAAAAAAATAATATTCTAAAGTAGAAAAAATGAGAGAAATATACAGTGATCCTCCACTTTGTACCCACTCAATTTTTTCACCGACTTATGAATTATTTGTTCTGACTCTTTCGCAAGCTATGCTAACACCATGAGTCAGAATAAAAAAAAAATTTTTCCTGCTTTTAGGTGAGGTATTTTCCTAATTATAATGCTAAATTAATAAAAATAAATAATATTCTAAAGTAGAAAAAATGAGGGAAATATACAGTGATCCTCCACTTTGTACCCACTCAATTTTTTCACCGACTTATGAATTATTTGTTCTGACTCTTTCGCAAGCTATGCTAACACCATGAGTCAGAATAAAAAAAAAATTTTTCCTGCTTTTAGGTGAGGTATTTTCCTAATTATAATGCTAAATTAATAAAAAAAAATAATATTCTAAAGTAGAAAAAATGAGAGAAATATACAGTGATCCTCCACTTTGTACCCACTCAATTTTTTCACCGACTTATGAATTATTTGTTCTGACTCTTTCGCAAGCTATGCTAACACCATGAGTCAGAATAAAAAAAAAATTTTTCCTGCTTTTAGGTGAGGTATTTTCCTAATTATAATGCTAAATTAATAAAAAAAAATAATATTCTAAAGTAGAAAAAATGAGAGAAATATACAGTGATCCTCCACTTTGTACCCACTCAATTTTTTCACCGACTTATGAATTATTTGTTCTGACTCTTTCGGAAACTATGCTAACACCATGAGTCGGAAGAAAAAAAAAATTTGTCCTGCTTTTAGGTGAGGTATTTTCCTAATTATAATGCTAAATTAATAAAAATAAATAATATTCTAAAGTAGAAAAAATGAGAGAAATATAGAGTGATCCTCCACTTTGTACCCACTCAATTTTTTCACCGACTTATGAATTATTTCTTCTGACTCTATCGCAAGCTATGCTAACACCATGAGTCTGAATAAAAAAAAAATTTTTCCTGCTTTTAGGTGAGGGATTTTCCTAATTATAATGCTAAATTAATAAAAAAAAATAATATTCTAAAGTAGAAAAAATGAGAGAAATATACAGTGATCCTCCACTTTGTACCCACTCAATTTTTTCACCGACTTATGAATTATTTGTTCTGACTCTTTCGCAAGCTATGCTAACACCATGAGTCAGAATAAAAAAAAAATTTTTCCTGCTTTTAGGTGAGGTATTTTCCTAATTATAATGCTAAATTAATAAAAATAAATAATATTCTAAAGTAGAAAAAATGAGGGAAATATACAGTGATCCTCCACTTTGTACCCACTCAATTTTTTCACCGACTTATGAATTATTTGTTCTGACTCTTTCGGAAGCTATGCTAACACCATGAGTCTGAATAAAAAAAAAATTTTTCCTGCTATTAGGTGAGGTATTTTACTAATTATAATGCTAAATTAATAAAAATAAATAATATTCTAAAGTAGAAAAAATGAGAGAAATATACAGTGATCCTCCACTTTGTACCCACTCAATTTTTTCACCGACTTATGAATTATTTCTTCTGACTCTTTCGGAAGCTATGCTAACACCATGAGTCGGAAGAAAAAAAAAATTTGTCCTGCTTTTAGGTGAGGTATTTTCCTAATTATAATGCTAAATTAATAAATATAAATAATATTCTAAAGTAGAAAAAATGAGAGAAATATAGGAGTGATCCTCCACTTTGTACCCACTCAATTTTTTCACCGACTTATGAATTATTTGTTCTGACTCTTTCGGAAGCTATGCTAACACCATGAGTCGGTAGAAAAAAAAATTTTCCTGTTTTAGGTGAGGGATTTTCCTAATTATAATGCTAAATTAATAAAAATAAATAATATTCTAAAGTAGAAAAAATGAGGGAAATATACAGTGATCCTCCACTTTGTACCCACTCAATTTTTTCACCGACTTATGAATTATTTGTTCTGACTCTTTTGCAAGCTATGCTAACACCATGAGTCAGAATAAAAAAAAAATTTTTCCTGCTTTTAGGTGAGGTATTTTCCTAATTATAATGCTAAATTAATAAAAAAAAATAATATTCTAAAGTAGAAAAAATGAGAGAAATATACAGTGATCCTCCACTTTGTACCCACTCAATTTTTTCACCGACTTATGAATTATTTGTTCTGACTCTTTCGCAAGCTATGCTAACACCATGAGTAAGAATAAAAAAAAAATTTTTCCTGCTTTTAGGAGAGGTATTTTCCTAATTATAATGCTAAATTAATAAAAAAAAATAATATTCTAAAGTAGAAAAAATGAGAGAAATATACAGTGATCCTCCACTTTGTACCCACTCAATTTTTTCACCGACTTATGAATTATTTCTTCTGACTCTATCGCAAGCTATGCTAACACCATGAGTCTGAATAAAAAAAAAAATTTTTCCTGCTTTTAGGTGAGGGATTTTCCTAATTATAATGCTAAATTAATAAAAAAAAATAATATTCTAAAGTAGAAAAAATGAGAGAAATATACAGTGATCCTCCACTTTGTTCACACTCAATTTTTTCACCGACTTATGAATTATTTGTTCTGACTCTTTCGCAAGCTATGCTAACACCATGAGTCAGAATGAAAAAAAAATTTTTCCTGCTTTTAGGTGAGGTATTTTCCTAATTATAATGCTAAATTAATAAAAAAAAATAATATTCTAAAGTAGAAAAAATGAGAGAAATATACAGTGATCCTCCACTTTGTACCCACTCAATTTTTTCACCGACTTATGAATTATTTGTTCTGACTCTTTCGCAAGCTATGCTAACACCATGAGTCAGAATAAAAAAAAAATTTTTCCTGCTTTTAGGTGAGGTATTTTCCTAATTATAATGCTAAATTAATAAAAATAAATAATATTCTAAAGTAGAAAAAATGAGGGAAATATACAGTGATCCTCCACTTTGTACCCACTCAATTTTTTCACCGACTTATGAATTATTTGTTCTGACTCTTTCGCAAGCTATGCTAACACCATGAGTCAGAATAAAAAAAAAATTTTTCCTGCTTTTAGGTGAGGTATTTTCCTAATTATAATGCTAAATTAATAAAAAAAAATAATATTCTAAAGTAGAAAAAATGAGAGAAATATACAGTGATCCTCCACTTTGTACCCACTCAATTTTTTCACCGACTTATGAATTATTTGTTCTGACTCTTTCGCAAGCTATGCTAACACCATGAGTCAGAATAAAAAAAAAATTTTTCCTGCTTTTAGGTGAGGTATTTTCCTAATTATAATGCTAAATTAATAAAAAAAAATAATATTCTAAAGTAGAAAAAATGAGAGAAATATACAGTGATCCTCCACTTTGTACCCACTCAATTTTTTCACCGACTTATGAATTATTTGTTCTGACTCTTTCGGAAACTATGCTAACACCATGAGTCGGAAGAAAAAAAAAATTTGTCCTGCTTTTAGGTGAAGTATTTTCCTAATTATAATGCTAAATTAATAAAAATAAATAATATTCTAAAGTAGAAAAAATGAGAGAAATATACAGTGATCCTCCACTTTGTACCCACTCAATTTTTTCACCGACTTATGAATTATTTCTTCTGACTCTATCGCAAGCTATGCTAACACCATGAGTCTGAATAAAAAAAAAATTTTTCCTGCTTTTAGGTGAGGGATTTTCCTAATTATAATGCTAAATTAATAAAAAAAAATAATATTCTAAAGTAGAAAAAATGAGAGAAATATACAGTGATCCTCCACTTTGTACCCACTCAATTTTTTCACCGACTTATGAATTATTTGTTCTGACTCTTTCGCAAGCTATGCTAACACCATGAGTCAGAATAAAAAAAAAATTTTTCCTGCTTTTAGGTGAGGTATTTTCCTAATTATAATGCTAAATTAATAAAAATAAATAATATTCTAAAGTAGAAAAAATGAGGGAAATATACAGTGATCCTCCACTTTGTACCCACTCAATTTTTTCACCGACTTATGAATTATTTGTTCTGACTCTTTCGGAAGCTATGCTAACACCATGAGTCTGAATAAAAAAAAAATTTTTCCTGCTATTAGGTGAGGTATTTTACTAATTATAATGCTAAATTAATAAAAATAAATAATATTCTAAAGTAGAAAAAATGAGAGAAATATACAGTGATCCTCCACTTTGTACCCACTCAATTTTTTCACCGACTTATGAATTATTTCTTCTGACTCTTTCGGAAGCTATGCTAACACCATGAGTCGGAAGAAAAAAAAAATTTGTCCTGCTTTTAGGTGAGGTATTTTCCTAATTATAATGCTAAATTAATAAAAATAAATAATATTCTAAAGTAGAAAAAATGAGAGAAATATACAGTGATCCTCCACTTTGTACCCACTCAATTTTTTCACCGACTTATGAATTATTTGTTCTGACTCTTTCGGAAGCTATGCTAACACCATGAGTCGGAAGAAAAAAAAAATTTTTCCTGCTTTTAGGTGAGGTATTTTCCTAATTATAATGCTAAATTAATAAAAATAAATAATATTCTAAAGTAGAAAAAATGAGAGAAATATACAGTGATCCTCCACTTTGTAACCAGTCAATTTTTTCACCGACTTATGAATTATTTGTTCTGACTCTATCGCAAGCTATGCTAACACCATGAGTCTGAATAAAAAAAAAAATTTCCTGCTTTTAGGTGAGGGATTTTCCTAATTATAATGCTAAATTAATAAAAAAAAATAATATTCTAAAGTAGAAAAAATGAGAGAAATATACAGTGATCCTCCACTTTGTTCATACTCAATTTTTTCACCGACTTATGAATTATTTGTTCTGACTCTTTCGCAAGCTATGCTAACACCATGAGTCAGAATAAAAAAAAAATTTTTCCTGCTTTTAGGTGAGGTATTTTCCTAATTATAATGCTAAATTTATAAAAAAAAATAATATTCTAAAGTAGAAAAAATGAGAGAAATATACAGTGATCCTCCACTTTGTACCCACTCAATTTTTTCACCGACTTATGAATTATTTGTTCTGACACTTTCGGAAGCTATGCTAACATCATGAGTCGGAAGAAAAAAAAAATTTGTCCTGCTTTTAGGTGAGGTATTTTCCTAATTATAATGCTAAATTAATAAAAATAAATAATATTCTAAAGTAGAAAAAATGAGAGAAATATACAGTGATCCTCCACTTTGTTCACACTCAATTTTTTCACCGACTTATGAATTATTTGTTCTGACACTTTCGCAAGCTATGCTAACACCATGAGTCAGAATAAAAAAAAATTTTTCCTGCTTTTAGGTGAGGTATTTTCCTAATTATAATGCTAAATTAATAAAAAAAAATAATATTCTAAAGTAGAAAAAATGAGAGAAATATACAGTGATCCTCCACTTTGTACCCACTCAATTTTTTCACCGACTTATGAATTATTTGTTCTGACACTTTCGGAAGCTATGCTAACATCATGAGTCGGAAGAAAAAAAAAATTTGTCCTGCTTTTAGGTGAGGTATTTTCCTAATTATAATGCTAAATTAATAAAAATAAATAATATTCTAAAGTCGAAAAAATGAGGAAAATATACAGTGATCCTCCACTTTGTACCCACTCAATTTTTTCACCGACTTATGAATTATTTGTCCAGACTCTATCGCAAGCTATGCTAACACCATGAGTCTGAATAAAAAAAAAAATTTTTCCTGCTTTTAGGTGAGGTATTTTCCTAATTATAATGTTAAATTAATAAAAATAAATAATATTCTAAAGTAGAAAAAATGAGAGAAATATACAGTGATCCTCCACTGTGTACCCACTCAATTTTTTCACCGACTTATGAATTATTTGTTCTGACTCTATCGCAAGCTATGCTAACACCATGAGTCTGAATAAAAAAAAAATTTTTCCTGCTTTTAGGTGAGGGATTTTCCTAATTATAATGCTAAATTAATAAAAAAAAATAATATTCTAAAGTAGAAAAAATGAGAGAAATATACAGTGATCCTCCACTTTGTTCACACTCAATTTTTTCACCGACTTATGAATTATTTGTTCTGACTCTTTCGCAAGCTATGCTAACACCATGAGTCAGAATAAAAAAAAAATTTTTCCTGCTTTTAGGTGAGGTATTTTCCTAATTATAATGCTAAATTAATAAAAAAAAATAATATTCTAAAGTAGAAAAAATGAGAGAAATATACAGTGATCCTTCACTTTGTACCCACTCAATTTTTTCACCGACTTATGAATTATTTGTTCTGACACTTTCGGAAGCTATGCTAACATCATGAGTCGGAAGAAAAAAAAAATTTGTCCTGCTTTTAGGTGAGGTATTTTCCTAATTATAATGCTAAATTAATAAAAATAAATAATATTCTAAAGTAGAAAAAATGAGGAATATATACAGTGATACTCCACTTTGTACCCACTCAATTTTTTCACCGACTTATGAATTATTTGTTCTGACTCTTTCGCAAGCTATGCTAACACCATGAGTCTGAATAAAAAAAAAATTTTTCCTGCTATTAGGTGAGGTATTTTCCTAATTATAATGCTAAATTAATAAAAATAAATAATATTCTAAAGTAGAAAAAATGAGAGAAATATACAGTGATCCTCCACTTTGTACCCAGTCAATTTTTTCACCGACTTATGAATTATTTGTTCTGACACTTTCGGAAGCTATGCTAACATCATGAGTCGGAAGAAAAAAAAAATTTGTCCTGCGTTTAGGTGAGGTATTTTCCTAATTATAATGCTAAATTAATAAAAATAAATAATATTCTAAAGTAGAAAAAATGAGGAAAATCTACAGTGATCCTCCACTTTGTACCCACTCAATTTTTTCACCGACTTATGAATTATTTGTTCTGACTCTTTCGCAAGCTATGCTAACACCATGAGTCTGAATAAAAAAAAAATTTTCCTGTTTTAGGTGAGGGATTTTCCTAATTATAATGCTAAATTATTAAAAAAAAATAATATTCTAAAGTAGAAAAAATGAGAGAAATATACAGTGATCCTCCACTTTGTACACACTCAATTTTTTCACCGACTTATGAATTATTTGGTCTGACTCTTTCGCAAGCTATGCTAACACCATGAGTCTGAATAAAAAAAAAATTTTTCCTGCTTTTAGGTGAGGTATTTTCCTAATTATAATGCTAAATTAATAAAAATAAATAATATTCTAAAGTAGAAAAAATGAGAGAAATATACATTGATCCTCCACTTTGTACCCACTCAATTTTTTCACCGACTTATGAATTATTTGTTCTGACTCTTTCGCAAGCTATGCTAACACCATGAGTCTGAATAAAAAAAAAATTTTTCCTGCTTTTCGTTGAGGTATTTTCCTAATTATAATGCTAAATTAATAAAAAAAAATAATATTCTAAAGTAGAAAAAATGAGAGAAATATACAGTGATCCTCCACTTTGTACCCACTCAATTTTTTCACCGACTTATGAATTATTTGGTCTGACTCTTTCGCAAGCTATGCTAACACCATGAGTCTGAATAAAAAAAAAATTTTTCCTGCTTTTAGGTGAGGTATTTTCCTAATTATAATGCTAAATTAATAAAAATAAATAATATTCTAAAGTAGAAAAAATGAGAGAAATATACATTGATCCTCCACTTTGTACCCACTCAATTTTTTCACCGACTTATGAATTATTTGTTCTGACTCTTTCGGAAGCTATGCTAACACCATGAGTCGGAAGAAAAAAAAATTTTTCCTGCTTTTAGGTGAGGTATTTTCCTAATTATAATACTAAATTAATAAAAATAAATAATATTCTAAAGTAGAAAAAATGAGAGAAATATACAGTGATCCTCCACTTTGTACCCAGTCAATTTTTTCACCGACTTATGAATTATTTGTTCTGACTCTATCGCAAGCTATGCTAACACCATGCGTCTGAATAAAAAAAAAATTTTTCCTGCTTTTAGGTGAGGGATTTTCCTAATTATAATGCTAAATTAATAAAAAAAAATAATATTCTAAAGTAGAAAAAATGAGAGAAATATACAGTGATCCTCCACTTTGTTCACACTCAATTTTTTCACCGACTTATGAATTATTTGTTCTGACACTTTCGCAAGCTATGCTAACACCATGAGTCAGAATAAAAAAAAAATTTTCCTGCTTTTAGGTGAGGTATTTTCCTAATTATAATGCTAAATTAATAAAAATAAATAATATTCTAAAGTAGAAAAAATGAGAGAAATATACAGTGATCCTCCACTGTGTACCCACTCAATTTTTTCACCGACTTATGAATTATTTGTTCTGACTCTATCGCAAGCTATGCTAACACCATGAGTCTGAATAAAAAAAAAATTTTTCCTGCTTTTAGGTGAGGGATTTTCCTAATTATAATGCTAAATTAATAAAAAAAAATAATATTCTAAAGTAGAAAAAATGAGAGAAATATACAGTGATCCTCCACTTTGTCCACACTCAATTTTTTCACCGACTTATGAATTATTTGTTCTGACTCTTTCGCAAGCTATGCTAACACCATGAGTCAGAATAAAAAAAAAATTTTTCCTGCTTTTAGGTGAGGTATTTTCCTAATTATAATGCTAAATTAATAAAAAAAAATAATATTCTAAAGTAGAAAAAATGAGAGAAATATACAGTGATCCTTCACTTTGTACCCACTCAATTTTTTCACCGACTTATGAATTATTTGTTCTGACACTTTCGGAAGCTATGCTAACATCATGAGTCGGAAGAAAAAAAAAATTTGTCCTGCTTTTAGGTGAGGTATTTTCCTAATTATAATGCTAAATTAATAAAAATAAATAATATTCTAAAGTAGAAAAAATGAGGAAAATATACAGTGATCCTCCACTTTGTACCCACTCAATTTTTTCACCGACTTATGAATTATTTGTTCTGACTCTTTCGCAAGCTATGCTAACACCATGAGTCTGAATAAAAAAAAAATTTTTCCTGCTATTAGGTGAGGTATTTTCCTAATTATAATGCTAAATTAATAAAAATAAATAATATTCTAAAGTAGAAAAAATGAGAGAAATATACAGTGATCCTCCACTTTGTACCCAGTCAATTTTTTCACCGACTTATGAATTATTTGTTCTGACACTTTCGGAAGCTATGCTAACATCATGAGTCGGAAGAAAAAAAAAATTTGTCCTGCTTTTAGGTGAGGTATTTTCCTAATTATAATGCTAAATTAATAAAAATAAATAATATTCTAAAGTAGAAAAAATGAGGAAAATCTACAGTGATCCTCCACTTTGTACCCACTCAATTTTTTCACCGACTTATGAATTATTTGTTCTGACTCTTTCGCAAGCTATGCTAACACCATGAGTCTGAATAAAAAAAAAATTTTCCTGTTTTAGGTGAGGGATTTTCCTAATTATAATGCTAAATTATTAAAAAAAAATAATATTCTAAAGTAGAAAAAATGAGAGAAATATACAGTGATCCTCCACTTTGTACACACTCAATTTTTTCACCGACTTATGAATTATTTGTTCTGACTCTTTCGCAAGCTATGCTAACACCATGAGTCTGAATAAAAAAAAAATTTTTCCTGCTTTTAGGTGAGGTATTTTCCTAATTATAATGCTAAATTAATAAAAATAAATAATATTCTAAAGTAGAAAAAATGAGAGAAATATACATTGATCCTCCACTTTGTACCCACTCAATTTTTTCACCGACTTATGAATTATTTGTTCTGACTCTTTCGGAAGCTATGCTAACACCATGAGTCGGAAGAAAAAAAAATTTTTCCTGCTTTTAGGTGAGGTATTTTCCTAATTATAATACTAAATTAATAAAAATAAATAATATTCTAAAGTAGAAAAAATGAGAGAAATATACAGTGATCCTCCACTTTGTACCCAGTCAATTTTTTCACCGACTTATGAATTATTTGTTCTGACTCTATCGCAAGCTATGCTAACACCATGCGTCTGAATAAAAAAAAAATTTTTCCTGCTTTTAGGTGAGGGATTTTCCTAATTATAATGCTAAATTAATAAAAAAAAATAATATTCTAAAGTAGAAAAAATGAGAGAAATATACAGTGATCCTCCACTTTGTTCACACTCAATTTTTTCACCGACTTATGAATTATTTGTTCTGACACTTTCGCAAGCTATGCTAACACCATGAGTCAGAATAAAAAAAAAAATTTTCCTGCTTTTAGGTGAGGTATTTTCCTAATTATAATGCTAAATTAATAAAAAAAAATAATATTCTAAAGTAGAAAAAATGAGAGAAATATACAGTGATCCTCCACTTTGTACCCACTCAATTTTTTCACCGACTTATGAATTATTTGTTCTGACACTTTCGGAAGCTATGCTAACATCATGAGTCGGAAGAAAAAAAAAATTTGTCCTGCTTTTAGGTGAGGTATTTTCCTAATTATAATGCTAAATTAATAAAAATAAATAATATTCTAAAGTAGAAAAAATGAGGAAAATATACAGTGATCCTCCACTTTGTACCCACTGAATTTTTTCACCGACTTATGAATTATTTGTCCTGACTCTATCGCAAGCTATGCTAACACCATGAGTCTGAATAAAAAAAAAAATTTTTCCTGCTTTTAGGTGAGGTATTTTCCTAATTATAATGCTAAATTAATAAAAATAAATAATATTCTAAAGTAGAAAAAATGAGAGAAATATACAGTGATCCTCCACTTTGTACCCACTCAATTTTTTCACCGACTTATGAATTATTTGTTCTGACTCTTTCGCAAGCTATGCTAACACCATGAGTCTGAATAAAAAAAAATTTTTCCTGCTTTTAGGTGAGGTATTTTCCTAATTATAATGCTAAATTAATAAAAAAAAATAATATTCTAAAGTAGAAAAAATGAGAGAAATATACAGTGATCCTCCACTTTGTACCCACTCAATTTTTTCACCGACTTATGAATTATTTGTTCTGACTCTTTCGCAAGCTATGCTAACACCATGAGTCTGAATAAAAAAAAATTTTTTCCTGCTTTTAGGTGAGGTATTTTCCTAATTATAATGCTAAATTAATAAAAATAAATAATATTCTAAAGTAGAAAAAATGAGAGAAATATACAGTGATCCTCCACTTTGTACCCACTCAATTTTTTCACCGACATGAATTATTTGTTCTGACTCTTTCACAAGCTATGCTAACACCATGAGTCTGAATAAAAAAAAAATTTTTCCTGCTTTTAGTTGAGGGATTTTCCTAATTATAATGCTAAATTAATAAAAAAAAATAATATTCTAAAGTAGAAAAAATGAGAGAAATATACAGTGATCCTCCACTTTGTACCCACTCAATTTTTTCACCGACTTATGAATTATTTGTTCTGACTATTTCGCAAGCTATGCTAACACCATGAGTCTGAATAAAATAAAAATTTTTCCTGCTTTTAGGTGAGGTATTTTCCTAATTATAATGCTAAATTAATAAAAATAAATAATATACTAAAGTAGAAAAAATGAGAGAAATATACAGTGATCCTCCACTTTGTACCCACTCAATTTTTTCATCGACTTATGAATTATTTGTTCTGACGCTTTCGCAAGCTATGCTAACACCATGCGTCTGAATAAAAAAAAAATTTTTCCTGCTTTTAGGTGAGGTATTTTCCTAATTATAATGCTAAATTAATAAAAAAAAATAATATTCTAAAGTAGAAAAATTGAGAGAAATATACAGTGAACCTCCACTTTGTACCCACTCAATTTTTTCACCGACTTATGAATTATTTGTTCTGACTCTTTCGCAAGCTATGCTAACACCATGAGTCTGAATAAAAAAAAAATTTTTCCTGCTTTTAGGTGAGGGATTCTCCTAATTATAATGCTAAATTATTAAAAAAAAATAATATTCTAAAGTAGAAAAAATGAGAGAAATATACATTGATCCTCCACTTTGTACCCACTCAATTTTTTCACCGACTTATGAATTATTTGTTCTGACACTTTCGCAAGCTATGCTAACACCATGAGTCAGAATAAAAAAAAAAATTTTCCTGCTTTTAGGTGAGGTATTTTCCTAATTATAATGCTAAATTAATAAAAAAAAATAATATTCTAAAGTAGAAAAAATGAGAGAAATATACAGTGATCCTCCACTTTGTACCCACTCAATTTTTTCACCGACTTATGAATTATTTGTTCTGACACTTTCGGAAGCTATGCTAACATCATGAGTCGGAAGAAAAAAAAAATTTGTCCTGCTTTTAGGTGAGGTATTTTCCTAATTATAATGCTAAATTAATAAAAATAAATAATATTCTAAAGTAGAAAAAATGAGGAAAATATACAGTGATCCTCCACTTTGTACCCACTGAATTTTTTCACCGACTTATGAATTATTTGTCCTGACTCTATCGCAAGCTATGCTAACACCATGAGTCTGAATAAAAAAAAAAATTTTTCCTGCTTTTAGGTGAGGTATTTTCCTAATTATAATGCTAAATTAATAAAAATAAATAATATTCTAAAGTAGAAAAAATGAGAGAAATATACAGTGATCCTCCACTTTGTACCCACTCAATTTTTTCACCGACTTATGAATTATTTGTTCTGACTCTTTCGCAAGCTATGCTAACACCATGAGTCTGAATAAAAAAAAATTTTTCCTGCTTTTAGGTGAGGTATTTTCCTAATTATAATGCTAAATTAATAAAAATAAATAATATTCTAAAGTAGAAAAAATGAGAGAAATATACATTGATCCTCCACTTTGTACCCACTCAATTTTTTCACCGACTTATGAATTATTTGTTCTGACTCTTTCGGAAGCTATGCTAACACCATGAGTCGGAAGAAAAAAAAATTTTTCCTGCTTTTAGGTGAGGTATTTTCCTAATTATAATACTAAATTAATAAAAATAAATAATATTCTAAAGTAGAAAAAATGAGAGAAATATACAGTGATCCTCCACTTTGTACCCAGTCAATTTTTTCACCGACTTATGAATTATTTGTTCTGACTCTATCGCAAGCTATGCTAACACCATGCGTCTGAATAAAAAAAAAATTTTTCCTGCTTTTAGGTGAGGGATTTTCCTAATTATAATGCTAAATTAATAAAAAAAAATAATATTCTAAAGTAGAAAAAATGAGAGAAATATACAGTGATCCTCCACTTTGTTCACACTCAATTTTTTCACCGACTTATGAATTATTTGTTCTGACACTTTCGCAAGCTATGCTAACACCATGAGTCAGAATAAAAAAAAAAATTTTCCTGCTTTTAGGTGAGGTATTTTCCTAATTATAATGCTAAATTAATAAAAAAAAATAATATTCTAAAGTAGAAAAAATGAGAGAAATATACAGTGATCCTCCACTTTGTACCCACTCAATTTTTTCACCGACTTATGAATTATTTGTTCTGACACTTTCGGAAGCTATGCTAACATCATGAGTCGGAAGAAAAAAAAAATTTGTCCTGCTTTTAGGTGAGGTATTTTCCTAATTATAATGCTAAATTAATAAAAATAAATAATATTCTAAAGTAGAAAAAATGAGGAAAATATACAGTGATCCTCCACTTTGTACCCACTGAATTTTTTCACCGACTTATGAATTATTTGTCCTGACTCTATCGCAAGCTATGCTAACACCATGAGTCTGAATAAAAAAAAAAATTTTTCCTGCTTTTAGGTGAGGTATTTTCCTAATTATAATGCTAAATTAATAAAAATAAATAATATTCTAAAGTAGAAAAAATGAGAGAAATATACAGTGATCCTCCACTTTGTACCCACTCAATTTTTTCACCGACTTATGAATTATTTGTTCTGACTCTTTCGCAAGCTATGCTAACACCATGAGTCTGAATAAAAAAAAATTTTTCCTGCTTTTAGGTGAGGTATTTTCCTAATTATAATGCTAAATTAATAAAAAAAAATAATATTCTAAAGTAGAAAAAATGAGAGAAATATACAGTGATCCTCCACTTTGTACCCACTCAATTTTTTCACCGACTTATGAATTATTTGTTCTGACTCTTTCGCAAGCTATGCTAACACCATGAGTCTGAATAAAAAAAAATTTTTTCCTGCTTTTAGGTGAGGTATTTTCCTAATTATAATGCTAAATTAATAAAAATAAATAATATTCTAAAGTAGAAAAAATGAGAGAAATATACAGTGATCCTCCACTTTGTACCCACTCAATTTTTTCACCGACATGAATTATTTGTTCTGACTCTTTCACAAGCTATGCTAACACCATGAGTCTGAATAAAAAAAAAATTTTTCCTGCTTTTAGTTGAGGGATTTTCCTAATTATAATGCTAAATTAATAAAAAAAAATAATATTCTAAAGTAGAAAAAATGAGAGAAATATACAGTGATCCTCCACTTTGTACCCACTCAATTTTTTCACCGACTTATGAATTATTTGTTCTGACTATTTCGCAAGCTATGCTAACACCATGAGTCTGAATAAAATAAAAATTTTTCCTGCTTTTAGGTGAGGTATTTTCCTAATTATAATGCTAAATTAATAAAAATAAATAATATACTAAAGTAGAAAAAATGAGAGAAATATACAGTGATCCTCCACTTTGTACCCACTCAATTTTTTCATCGACTTATGAATTATTTGTTCTGACGCTTTCGCAAGCTATGCTAACACCATGCGTCTGAATAAAAAAAAAATTTTTCCTGCTTTTAGGTGAGGTATTTTCCTAATTATAATGCTAAATTAATAAAAAAAAATAATATTCTAAAGTAGAAAAATTGAGAGAAATATACAGTGAACCTCCACTTTGTACCCACTCAATTTTTTCACCGACTTATGAATTATTTGTTCTGACTCTTTCGCAAGCTATGCTAACACCATGAGTCTGAATAAAAAAAAAATTTTTCCTGCTTTTAGGTGAGGGATTCTCCTAATTATAATGCTAAATTATTAAAAAAAAATAATATTCTAAAGTAGAAAAAATGAGAGAAATATACATTGATCCTCCACTTTGTACCCACTCAATTTTTTCACCGACTTATGAATTATTTGTTCTGACACTTTCGCAAGCTATGCTAACACCATGAGTCAGAATAAAAAAAAAAATTTTCCTGCTTTTAGGTGAGGTATTTTCCTAATTATAATGCTAAATTAATAAAAAAAAATAATATTCTAAAGTAGAAAAAATGAGAGAAATATACAGTGATCCTCCACTTTGTACCCACTCAATTTTTTCACCGACTTATGAATTATTTGTTCTGACACTTTCGGAAGCTATGCTAACATCATGAGTCGGAAGAAAAAAAAAATTTGTCCTGCTTTTAGGTGAGGTATTTTCCTAATTATAATGCTAAATTAATAAAAATAAATAATATTCTAAAGTAGAAAAAATGAGGAAAATATACAGTGATCCTCCACTTTGTACCCACTGAATTTTTTCACCGACTTATGAATTATTTGTCCTGACTCTATCGCAAGCTATGCTAACACCATGAGTCTGAATAAAAAAAAAAATTTTTCCTGCTTTTAGGTGAGGTATTTTCCTAATTATAATGCTAAATTAATAAAAATAAATAATATTCTAAAGTAGAAAAAATGAGAGAAATATACAGTGATCCTCCACTTTGTACCCACTCAATTTTTTCACCGACTTATGAATTATTTGTTCTGACTCTTTCGCAAGCTATGCTAACACCATGAGTCTGAATAAAAAAAAATTTTTCCTGCTTTTAGGTGAGGTATTTTCCTAATTATAATGCTAAATTAATAAAAAAAAATAATATTCTAAAGTAGAAAAAATGAGAGAAATATACAGTGATCCTCCACTTTGTACCCACTCAATTTTTTCACCGACTTATGAATTATTTGTTCTGACTCTTTCGCAAGCTATGCTAACACCATGAGTCTGAATAAAAAAAAATTTTTTCCTGCTTTTAGGTGAGGTATTTTCCTAATTATAATGCTAAATTAATAAAAATAAATAATATTCTAAAGTAGAAAAAATGAGAGAAATATACAGTGATCCTCCACTTTGTACCCACTCAATTTTTTCACCGACATGAATTATTTGTTCTGACTCTTTCACAAGCTATGCTAACACCATGAGTCTGAATAAAAAAAAAATTTTTCCTGCTTTTAGTTGAGGGATTTTCCTAATTATAATGCTAAATTAATAAAAAAAAATAATATTCTAAAGTAGAAAAAATGAGAGAAATATACAGTGATCCTCCACTTTGTACCCACTCAATTTTTTCACCGACTTATGAATTATTTGTTCTGACTATTTCGCAAGCTATGCTAACACCATGAGTCTGAATAAAATAAAAATTTTTCCTGCTTTTAGGTGAGGTATTTTCCTAATTATAATGCTAAATTAATAAAAATAAATAATATACTAAAGTAGAAAAAATGAGAGAAATATACAGTGATCCTCCACTTTGTACCCACTCAATTTTTTCATCGACTTATGAATTATTTGTTCTGACGCTTTCGCAAGCTATGCTAACACCATGCGTCTGAATAAAAAAAAAATTTTTCCTGCTTTTAGGTGAGGTATTTTCCTAATTATAATGCTAAATTAATAAAAAAAAATAATATTCTAAAGTAGAAAAATTGAGAGAAATATACAGTGAACCTCCACTTTGTACCCACTCAATTTTTTCACCGACTTATGAATTATTTGTTCTGACTCTTTCGCAAGCTATGCTAACACCATGAGTCTGAATAAAAAAAAAATTTTTCCTGCTTTTAGGTGAGGGATTCTCCTAATTATAATGCTAAATTATTAAAAAAAAATAATATTCTAAAGTAGAAAAAATGAGAGAAATATACAGTGATCCTCCACTTTGTACACACTCAATTTTTATACCGACTCATGAATTATTTGTTCTGACTCTTTCGCAAGCTATGCTAACACCATGAGTCTGAATAAAAAATAAATTTTTCTTTCTTTTAGGTGAGGGATTTTCCTAATTATAATGCTAAATTATTAAAAAAAAATAATATTCTAAAGTAGAAAAAATGAGAGAAATATACAGTGATCCTCCACTTTGTACCCACTCAATTTTTTCACCGACTTATGAATTATTTGTTCTGACTCTATCGCAAGCTATGCTAACACCATGCGTCTGAATAAAAAAAAAATTTTTCCTGCTTTTAGGTGAGGGATTTTCCTAATTATAATGCTAAATTATTAAAAAAAAATAATATTCTAAAGTAGAAAAAATGAGAGAAATATACAGTGATCCTCCACTTTGTTCACACTCAATTTTTTCACCGACTTATGAATTATTTGTTCTGACACTTTCGCAAGCTATGCTAACACCATGAGTCAGAATAAAAAAAAAAATTTTCCTGCTTTTAGGTGAGGTATTTTCCTAATTATAATGCTAAATTAATAAAAAAAAATAATATTCTAAAGTAGAAAAAATGAGAGAAATATACAGTGATCCTCCACTTTGTACCCACTCAATTTTTTCACCGACTTATGAATTATTTGTTCTGACACTTTCGGAAGCTATGCTAACATCATGAGTCGGAAGAAAAAAAAAATTTGTCCTGCTTTTAGGTGAGGTATTTTCCTAATTATAATGCTAAATTAATAAAAATAAATAATATTCTAAAGTAGAAAAAATGAGGAAAATATACAGTGATCCTCCACTTTGTACCCACTCAATTTTTTCACCGACTTATGAATTATTTGTCCTGACTCTATCGCAAGCTATGCTAACACCATGAGTCTGAATAAAAAAAAAAATTTTTCCTGCTTTTAGGTGAGGTATTTTCCTAATTATAATGCTAAATTAATAAAAAAAAATAATATTCTAAAGTAGAAAAAATGAGAGAAATATACAGTGATCCTCCACTTTGTACCCACTCAATTTTTTCACCGACTTATGAATTATTTGTTCTGACTATTTCGCAAGCTATGCTAACACCATGAGTCTGAATAAAATAAAAATTTTTCCTGCTTTTAGGTGAGGTATTTTCCTAATTATAATGCTAAATTAATAAAAATAAATAATATACTAAAGTAGAAAAAATGAGAGAAATATACAGTGATCCTCCACTTTGTACCCACTCAATTTTTTCATCGACTTATGAATTATTTGTTCTGACGCTTTCGCAAGCTATGCTAACACCATGCGTCTGAATAAAAAAAAAATTTTTCCTGCTTTTAGGTGAGGTATTTTCCTAATTATAATGCTAAATTAATAAAAAAAAATAATATTCTAAAGTAGAAAAATTGAGAGAAATATACAGTGAACCTCCACTTTGTACCCACTCAATTTTTTCACCGACTTATGAATTATTTGTTCTGACTCTTTCGCAAGCTATGCTAACACCATGAGTCTGAATAAAAAAAAAATTTTTCCTGCTTTTAGGTGAGGGATTCTCCTAATTATAATGCTAAATTATTAAAAAAAAATAATATTCTAAAGTAGAAAAAATGAGAGAAATATACAGTGATCCTCCACTTTGTACACACTCAATTTTTATACCGACTTATGAATTATTTGTTCTGACTCTTTCGCAAGCTATGCTAACACCATGAGTCTGAATAAAAAATAAATTTTTCTTTCTTTTAGGTGAGGGATTTTCCTAATTATAATGCTAAATTATTAAAAAAAAATAATATTCTAAAGTAGAAAAAATGAGAGAAATATACAGTGATCCTCCACTTTGTACCCACTCAATTTTTTCACCGACTTATGAATTATTTGTTCTGACTCTTTCGCAAGCTATGCTAACACCATGAGTCTGAATAAAAAAAAAATTTTTCCTGCTTTTCGTTGAGGTATTTTCCTAATTATAATGCTAAATTAATAAAAAAAAATAATATTCTAAAGTAGAAAAAATGAGAGAAATATACAGTGATCCTCCACTTTGTACCCACTCAATTTTTTCACCGACTTATGAATTATTTGGTCTGACTCTTTCGCAAGCTATGCTAACACCATGAGTCTGAATAAAAAAAAAATTTTCCTGTTTTAGGTGAGGGATTTTCCTAATTATAATGCTAAATTATTAAAAAAAAATAATATTCTAAAGTAGAAAAAATGAGAGAAATATACAGTGATCCTCCACTTTGTACCCACTAAATTTTTTCACCGACTTATGAATTATTTGTTCTGACTATTTCGCAAGCTATGCTAACACCATGAGTCTGAATAAAAAAAAAATTTTTCCTGCTTTTAGGTGAGGTATTTTCCTAATTATAATGCTAAATTATTAAAAAAAAATAATATTCTAAAGTAGAAAAAATGAGAGAAATATACAGTGATCCTCCACTTTGTACCCACTCAATTTTTTCACCGACTTATGAATTATTTGTTCTGACTATTTCGTAAGCTATGCTAACACCATGAGTCTGAATAAAAAAAAAATTTTTCCTGCTTTTAGGTTAGGTATTTTCCTAATTATAATGCTAAATTAATAAAAATAAATAATATACTAAAGTAGAAAAAATGAGAGAAATATACAGTGATCCTCCACTTTGTACCCACTCAATTTTTTCACCGACTTATGAATTATTTGTTCTGACGCTTTCGCCAGCTATGCTAACACCATGCGTCTGAATAAAAAAAAAATTTTTCCTGCTTTTAGGTGAGGTATTTTCCTAATTATAATGCTAAATTAATAAAAAAAAATAATATTCTAAAGTAGAAAAATTGAGAGAAATATACAGTGAACCTCCACTTTGTACCCACTCAATTTTTTCACCGACTTATGAATTATTTGTTCTGACTCTTTCGCAAGCTATGCTAACACCATGAGTCTGAATAAAAAAAAAATTTTTCCTGCTTTTAGGTGAGGGATTTTCCTAATTATAATGCTAAATTATTAAAAAAAAATAATATTCTAAAGTAGAAAAAATGAGAGAAATATACAGTGATCCTCCACTTTGTACACACTCAATTTTTATACCGACTTATTAATTATTTGTTCTGACTCTTTTGCAAGCTATGCTAACACCATGAGTCTGAATAAAAAATAAATTTTTCTTTCTTTTAGGTGAGGGATTTTCCTAATTATAATGCTAAATTATTAAAAAAAAATAATATTCTAAAGTAGAAAAAATGAGAGAAATATACAGTGATCCTCCACTTTGTACCCACTCAATTTTTTCACCGACTTATGAATTATTTGTTCTGACTCTTTCGCAAGCTATGCTAACACCATGAGTCTGAATAAAAAAAAAATTTTTCCTGCTTTTAGGTGAGGTATTTTCCTAATTATAATGCTAAATTAATAAAAAAAAATAATATTCTAAAGTAGAAAAAATGAGAGAAATATACAGTGATCCTCCACTTTGTACCCACTCAATTTTTTCACCGACTTATGAATTATTTGTTCTGACTCTTTCGCAATCTATGCTAACACCATGAGTCTGAATAAAAAAAAAATTTTCCTGTTTTAGGTGAGGGATTTTCCTAATTATAATGCTAAATTATTAAAAAAAAATAATATTCTAAAGTAGAAAAAATGAGAGAAATATACAGTGATCCTCCACTTTGTACCCACTCAATTTTTTCACCGACTTATGAATTATTTGTTCTGACTCTTTCGCAAGCTATGCTAACACCATGAGTCTGAATAAAAAATAAATTTTTCTTTCTTTTAGGTGAGGGATTTTCCTAATTATAATGCTAAATTATTAAAAAAAAATAATATTCTAAAGTAGAAAAAATGAGAGAAATATACAGTGATCCTCCACTTTGTACCCACTCAATTTTTTCACCGACTTATGAATTATTTGTTCTGACTCTTTCGCAAGCTATGCTAACACCATGAGTCTGAATAAAAAAAAAATTTTTCCTGCTTTTCGTTGAGGTATTTTCCTAATTATAATGCTAAATTAATAAAAAAAAATAATATTCTAAAGTAGAAAAAATGAGAGAAATATACAGTGATCCTCCACTTTGTACCCACTCAATTTTTTCACCGACTTATGAATTATTTGGTCTGACTCTTTCGCAAGCTATGCTAACACCATGAGTCTGAATAAAAAAAAAATTTTCCTGTTTTAGGTGAGGGATTTTCCTAATTATAATGCTAAATTATTAAAAAAAAATAATATTCTAAAGTAGAAAAAATGAGAGAAATATACAGTGATCCTCCACTTTGTACCCACTAAATTTTTTCACCGACTTATGAATTATTTGTTCTGACTATTTCGCAAGCTATGCTAACACCATGAGTCTGAATAAAAAAAAAATTTTTCCTGCTTTTAGGTGAGGTATTTTCCTAATTATAATGCTAAATTATTAAAAAAAAATAATATTCTAAAGTAGAAAAAATGAGAGAAATATACAGTGATCCTCCACTTTGTACCCACTCAATTTTTTCACCGACTTATGAATTATTTGTTCTGACTATTTCGTAAGCTATGCTAACACCATGAGTCTGAATAAAAAAAAAATTTTTCCTGCTTTTAGGTTAGGTATTTTCCTAATTATAATGCTAAATTAATAAAAATAAATAATATACTAAAGTAGAAAAAATGAGAGAAATATACAGTGATCCTCCACTTTGTACCCACTCAATTTTTTCACCGACTTATGAATTATTTGTTCTGACGCTTTCGCCAGCTATGCTAACACCATGCGTCTGAATAAAAAAAAAATTTTTCCTGCTTTTAGGTGAGGTATTTTCCTAATTATAATGCTAAATTAATAAAAAAAAATAATATTCTAAAGTAGAAAAATTGAGAGAAATATACAGTGAACCTCCACTTTGTACCCACTCAATTTTTTCACCGACTTATGAATTATTTGTTCTGACTCTTTCGCAAGCTATGCTAACACCATGAGTCTGAATAAAAAAAAAATTTTTCCTGCTTTTAGGTGAGGGATTTTCCTAATTATAATGCTAAATTATTAAAAAAAAATAATATTCTAAAGTAGAAAAAATGAGAGAAATATACAGTGATCCTCCACTTTGTACACACTCAATTTTTATACCGACTTATTAATTATTTGTTCTGACTCTTTTGCAAGCTATGCTAACACCATGAGTCTGAATAAAAAATAAATTTTTCTTTCTTTTAGGTGAGGGATTTTCCTAATTATAATGCTAAATTATTAAAAAAAAATAATATTCTAAAGTAGAAAAAATGAGAGAAATATACAGTGATCCTCCACTTTGTACCCACTCAATTTTTTCACCGACTTATGAATTATTTGTTCTGACTCTTTCGCAAGCTATGCTAACACCATGAGTCTGAATAAAAAAAAAATTTTTCCTGCTTTTAGGTGAGGTATTTTCCTAATTATAATGCTAAATTAATAAAAAAAAATAATATTCTAAAGTAGAAAAAATGAGAGAAATATACAGTGATCCTCCACTTTGTACCCACTCAATTTTTTCACCGACTTATGAATTATTTGTTCTGACTCTTTCGCAATCTATGCTAACACCATGAGTCTGAATAAAAAAAAAATTTTCCTGTTTTAGGTGAGGGATTTTCCTAATTATAATGCTAAATTATTAAAAAAAAATAATATTCTAAAGTAGAAAAAATGAGAGAAATATACAGTGATCCTCCACTTTGTACCCACTCAATTTTTTCACCGACTTATGAATTATTTGTTCTGACTCTTTCGCAAGCTATGCTAACACCATGAGTCTGAATAAAAAAAATTTTTTCCTGCTTTTAGGTGAGGTATTTTCCTAATTATAATGCTAAATTAATAAAAAAAAATAATATTCTAAAGTAGAAGAAATGAGAGAAATATACAGTGATCCTCCACTTTGTACCCACTCAATTTTTTCTCCGACTTATGAATTATTTGTTCTGACTCTTTCGCAAGCTATGCTAACACCATGAGTCTGAATAAAAAAAAAATTTTTCCTGCTTTTAGTTGAGGGATTTTCCTAATTATAATGCTAAATTAATAAAAAAAAATAGTATTGTAAAGTAGAAAAAATGAGAGAAATATACAGTGATCCTCCATTTTGTACCCACTCAATTTTTTCACCGACTTATGAATTATTTGTTCTGACTCTTTCGCAAGCTATGCTAACACCATGAGTCTGAATAAAAAAAAAATTTTCCTGTTTTAGGTGAGGGATTTTCCTAATTATAATGCTAAATTAATAAAAATAAATAATATTCTAAAGTAGAAAAAATGAGAGAAATATACAGTGATCCTCCACTTTGTACCCACTCAATTTTTTCACCGACTTATGAATTATTTGTTCTGACTCTTTCGCAAGCTATGCTAACACCATGAGTCTGAATAAAAAAAAATTTTTCCTGCTTTTAGTTGAGGGATTTTCATAATTATAATGCTAAATTAATAAAAAAAAATAATATTCTAAAGTAGAAAAATTGAGAGAAATATACAGTGAACCTCCACTTTGTACCCACTCAATTTTTTCACCGACTTATGAATTATTTGTTCTGACTCTTTCGCAAGCTATGCTAACACCATGAGTCTGAATAAAAAAAAAATTTTTCCTGCTTTTAGGTGAGGGATTCTCCTAATTATAATGCTAAATTATTAAAAAAAAATAATATTCTAAAGTAGAAAAAATGAGAGAAATATACAGTGATCCTCCACTTTGTACACACTCAATTTTTATACCGACTTATGAATTATTTGTTCTGACTCTTTCGCAAGCTATGCTAACACCATGAGTCTGAATAAAAAATAAATTTTTCTTTCTTTTAGGTGAGGGATTTTCCTAATTATAATGCTAAATTATTAAAAAAAAATAATATTCTAAAGTAGAAAAAATGAGAGAAATATACAGTGATCCTCCACTTTGTACCCACTCAATTTTTTCACCGACTTATGAATTATTTGTTCTGACTCTTTCGCAAGCTATGCTAACACCATGAGTCTGAATAAAAAAAAAATTTTTCCTGCTTTTCGTTGAGGTATTTTCCTAATTATAATGCTAAATTAATAAAAAAAAATAATATTCTAAAGTAGAAAAAATGAGAGAAATATACAGTGATCCTCCACTTTGTACCCACTCAATTTTTTCACCGACTTATGAATTATTTGTTCTGACTCTTTCGCAAGCTATGCTAACACCATGAGTCTGAATAAAAAAAAAATTTTTCCTGCTTTTCGTTGAGGTATTTTCCTAATTATAATGCTAAATTAATAAAAAAAAATAATATTCTAAAGTAGAAAAAATGAGAGAAATATACAGTGATCCTCCACTTTGTACCCACTCAATTTTTTCACCGACTTATGAATTATTTGGTCTGACTCTTTCGCAAGCTATGCTAACACCATGAGTCTGAATAAAAAAAAAATTTTCCTGTTTTAGGTGAAGGATTTTCCTAATTATAATGCTAAATTATTAAAAAAAAATAATATTCTAAAGTAGAAAAAATGAGAGAAATATACAGTGATCCTCCACTTTGTACCCACTAAATTTTTTCACCGACTTATGAATTATTTGTTCTGACTATTTCGCAAGCTATGCTAACACCATGAGTCTGAATAAAAAAAAAATTTTTCCTGCTTTTAGGTGAGGTATTTTCCTAATTATAATGCTAAATTATTAAAAAAAAATAATATTCTAAAGTAGAAAAAATGAGAGAAATATACAGTGATCCTCCACTTTGTACCCACTCAATTTTTTCACCGACTTATGAATTATTTGTTCTGACTATTTCGCAAGCTATGCTAACACCATGAGTCTGAATAAAAAAAAAATTTTTCCTGCTTTTAGGTGAGGTATTTTCCTAATTATAATGCTAAATTAATAAAAATGAATAATATACTAAAGTAGAAAAAATGAGAGAAATATACAGTGATCCTCCACTTTGTACCCACTCAATTTTTTCACCGACTTATGAATTATTTGTTCTGACGCTTTCGCAAGCTATGCTAACACCATGCGTCTGAATAAAAAAAAAATTTTTCCTGCTTTTAGGTGAGGTATTTTCCTAATTATAATGCTAAATTAATAAAAAAAAATAATATTCTAAAGTAGAAAAATTGAGAGAAATATACAGTGAACCTCCACTTTGTACCCACTCAATTTTTTCACCGACTTATGAATTATTTGTTCTGACTCTTTCGCAAGCTATGCTAACACCATGAGTCTGAATAAAAAAAAAATTTTTCCTGCTTTTAGGTGAGGGATTTTCCTAATTATAATGCTAAATTATTAAAAAAAAATAATATTCTAAAGTAGAAAAAATGAGAGAAATATACAGTGATCCTCCACTTTGTACACACTCAATTTTTATACCGACTTATTAATTATTTGTTCTGACTCTTTCGCAAGCTATGCTAACACCATGAGTCTGAATAAAAAATAAATTTTTCTTTCTTTTAGGTGAGGGATTTTCCTAATTATAATGCTAAATTATTAAAAAAAAATAATATTCTAAAGTAGAAAAAATGAGAGAAATATACAGTGATCCTCCACTTTGTACCCACTCAATTTTTTCACCGACTTATGAATTATTTGTTCTGACTCTTTCGCAAGCTATGCTAACACCATGAGTCTGAATAAAAAAAAAATTTTTCCTGCTTTTAGGTGAGGTATTTTCCTAATTATAATGCTAAATTAATAAAAAAAAATAATATTCTAAAGTAGAAAAAATGAGAGAAATATACAGTGATCCTCCACTTTGTACCCACTCAATTTTTTCACCGACTTATGAATTATTTGTTCTGACTCTTTCGCAAGCTATGCTAACACCATGAGTCTGAATAAAAAAAAAATTTTCCTGTTTTAGGTGAGGGATTTTCCTAATTATAATGCTAAATTATTAAAAAAAAATAATATTCTAAAGTAGAAAAAATGAGAGAAATATACAGTGATCCTCCACTTTGTACCCACTCAATTTTTTCACCGACTTATGAATTATTTGTTCTGACTCTTTCGCAAGCTATGCTAACACCATGTGTCTGAATAAAAAAAAAATTTTCCTGTTTTAGGTGAGGGATTTTCCTAATTATAATGCTAAATTATTAAAAAAAAATAATATTCTAAAGTAGAAAAAATGAGAGAAATATACAGTGATCCTCCACTTTGTACACACTCAATTTTTTCACCGACTAATGAATTATTTGTTCTGACTCTTTCGCAAGCTATGCTAACACCATGAGTCTGAATAAAAAAAAATTTTTTACTGCTTTTAGGTGAGGGATTTTCCTAATTATAATGCTAAATTAATAAAAATAAATAATATTCTAAAGTAGAAAAAATGAGAGAAATATACAGTGATCCTCCACTTTGTACCCACTCAATTTTTTCACCGTCTTAAGAATTATTTGTTCTGACTCTTTCGCAAGCTATGCTAACACCATGAGTCTGAATAAAAAAAAAAATTTTTCCTGCTATTAGGTGAGGTATTTTCCTAATTATAATGCTAAATTAATAAAAATAAATAATATTCTAAAGTAGAAAAAATGAGAGAAATATACAGTGATCCTCCACTTTGTACCCAGTCAATTTTTTCACCGACGTATGAATTATTTGTTCTGACTCTATCGCAAGCTATGCTAACACCATGAGTCTGAATAAAAAAAAAATTTTTCCTGCTTTTAGGTGAGGGATTTTCCTAATTATAATGCTAAATTAATAAAAAAAAATAATATTCTAAAGTAGAAAAAATGAGAGAAATATACAGTGATCCTCCACTTTGTACCCACTCAATTTTTTCACCGACTTATGAATTATTTGTTCTGACTCTTTCGCAAGCTATGCTAACAGCATGAGTCTGTATAAAAAACAAATTTTTACTGCTTTTAGGTGAGGGATTTTCCTAATTATAATGCTAAATTAATAAAAAAAAATAGTATTCTAAAGTAGAAAAAATGAGAGAAATATACAGTGATCCTCCACTTTGTACCCACTCAATTTTTTCACCGACTTATGAATTATTTGTTCTGACTCTTTCACAAGCTATGCTAACACCATGAGTCTGAATAAAAAAAAAATTTTCCTGTTTTAGGTGACGGATTTTCCTAATTATAATGCTAAATTATTAAAAAAAAATAATATTCTAAAGTAGGAAAAATGAGAGAAATATACAGTGATCCTCCACTTTGTACCCAGTCAATTTTTTCACCGACTTATGAATTATTTGTTCTGACTCTATCGCAAGCTATGCTAACACCATGAGTCTGAATAAAAAAAAAATTTTCCTGCTTTTAGGTGAGGAATTTTCCTAATTATAATGCTAAATTAATAAAAAAAAATAATATTCTAAAGTAGAAAAAATGAGAGAAATATACAGTGATCCTCCACTTTGTACCCACTCAATTTTTTCACCGACTTATGAATTATTTGTTCTGACTCTTTCGCAAGCTATGCTAACACCATGAGTCTGAATAAAAAAAAATTTTTACTGCTTTTAGGTGAGGGATTTTCCTAATTATAATGCTAAATTAATAAAAAAAAAATAATATTCTAAAGTAGAAAAAATGAGAGAAATATACAGTGATCCTCCACTTTGTACCCACTCAATTTTTTCACCGTCTTATGAATTATTTGTTCTGACTCTTTCGGAAGATATGCTAACACCATGAGTCGGAAGAAAAAAAAAATTTGTCCTGCTTTTAGGTGAGGTATTTTCCTAATTATAATGCTAAATTAATAAAAATAAATAATATTCTAAAGTAGAAAAAATGAGAGAAATATACAGTGATCCTCCACTTTGTACCCACTCAATTTTTTCACCGACTTATGAATTATTTGTTCTGACTCTTTCGCAAGCTATGCTAACACCATGAGTCTGAATAAAAAAAAAATTTTCCTGTTTTAGGTGAGGGATTTTCCTAATTATAATGCTAAATTATTAAAAAAAAATAATATTCTAAAGTAGAAAAAATGAGAGAAATATACAGTGATCCTCCACTTTGTACCCACTCAATTTTTTCACCGACTTATGAATTATTTGTTCTGACTCTTTCGCAAGCTATGCTAACACCATGAGTCTGAATAAAAAAAAATTTTTACTGCTTTTAGGTGAGGGATTTTCCTAATTATAATGCTAAATTAATAAAAAAAAATAGTATTCTAAAGTAGAAAAAATGAGAGAAATATACTGTGATCCTCCACTTTGTACCCACTCAATTTTTTCACCGACTTATGAATTATTTGTTCTGACTCTTTCGCAAGCTATGCTAACACCATGAGTCTGAATAAAAAAAAATTTTTCCTGTTTTAGGTGAGGGATTTTCCTAATTATAATGCTAAATTTTTAAAAAAAAATAATATTCTAAAGTAGAAAAAATGAGAGAAATATACAGTGATCCTCCACCTTGTACACACTCAATTTTTTCACCGACTTATGAATTATTTGTTCTGACTCTTTCGCAAGCTATGCTAACACCATGAGTCTGAATAAAAAAAAAATTTTTCCTGCTTTTAGGTGAGGTATTTTCCTAATTATAATGCTAAATTAATAAAAAAAAATAATATTCTAAAGTAGAAAAAATGAGAGAAATATAAAGTGATCCTCCACTTTGTACCCAGTCAATTTTTTCACCGACTTATGAATTATTTGTTCTGACTCTTTCGCAAGCTATGCTAACACCATGAGTCTGAATAAAAAAAAAATTTTTCCTGCTTTTAGGTGAGGTATTTTCCTAATTATAATGCTAAATTAATAAAAATAAATAATATTCTAAAGTAGAAAAAATGAGAGAAATATACAGTGATCCTCCACTTTGTACCCACTCAATTTTTTCACCGACTTATGAATTATTTGTTCTGACGCTTTCGGAAGCTATGCTAACACCATGAGTCGGAAGAAAAAAAAAATTTGTCCTGCTTTTAGGTGAGGTATTTTCCTAATTATAATGCTAAATTAATAAAAATAAATAATATTCTAAAGTAGAAAAAATGAGAGAAATATACAGTGATCCTCCACTTTGTACCCACTCAATTTTTTCACCGACTTATGAATTATTTGTTCTGACTCTTTCGCAAGCTATGCTAACACCATGAGTCTGAATATAAAAAAATTTTTTACTGCTTTTAGGTGAGGGATTTTCCTAATTATAATGCTAAATTAATAAAAAAAAATAGTATTCTAAAGTAGAAAAAATGAGAGAAATATACTGTGATCCTCCACTTTGTACCCACTCAATTTTTTCACCGACTTATGAATTATTTGTTCTGACTCTTTCGCAAGCTATGCTAACACCATGAGTCTGAATAAAAAAAAAATTTTCCTGTTTTAGGTGAGGGATTTTCCTAATTATAATGCTAAATTATTAAAAAAAAATAATATTCTAAAGTAGAAAAAATGAGAGAAATATACAGTGATCCTCCACTTTGTACACACTCAATTTTTTCACCGACTTATGAATTATTTGTTCTGACTCTTTCGCAAGCTATGCTAACACCATGAGTCTGAATAAAAAAAAAATTTTTCCTGCTTTTAGGTGAGGTATTTTCCTAATTATAATGCTAAATTAATAAAAAAAAATAATATTCTAAAGTAGAAAAAATGAGAGAAATATAAAGTGATCCTCCACTTTGTACCCAGTCAATTTTTTCACCGACTTATGAATTATTTGTTCTGACTATTTCGCAAGCTATGCTAACACCATGAGTCTGAATAAAATAAAAATTTTTCCTGCTTTTAGGTGAGGTATTTTCCTAATTATAATGCTAAATTAATAAAAATAAATAATATTCTAAAGTAGAAAAAATGAGAGAAATATACAGTGATCCTCCACTTTGTACCCACTCAATTTTTTCACCGACTTATGAATTATTTGTTCTGACTCTTTCGGAAGCTATGCTAACACCATGATTCGGAAGAAAAAAAAAATTTGTCCTGCTTTTAGGTGAGGTATTTTCCTAATTATAATGCTAAATTAATAAAAATAAATAATATTCTAAAGTAGAAAAAATGAGAGAAATATACAGTGATCCTCCACTTTGTACCCAGTCAATTTTTTCACCGACTTATGAATTATTTGTTCTGACTCTATCGCAAGCTATACTAACACCATGAGTCTGAATAAAAAAAAAATTTTTCCTGCTTTTAGTTGAGGGATTTTCCTAATTATAATGGTAAATTATTAAAAAAAAATAATATTCTAAAGTAGAAAAAATGAGAGAAATATACAGTGATCCTCCACTTTGTACCCACTCAATTTTTTCACCGACTTATGAATTATTTGTTCTGACTCTTTCGCAAGCTATGCTAACACCATGAGTCTGAATAAAAAAAAATTTTTACTGCTTTTAGGTGAGGGATTTTCCTAAATATAATGCTAAATTAATAAAAAAAAAATAATATTCTAAAGTAGAAAAAATGAGAGAAATATACAGTGATCCTCCACTTTGTACCCACTCAATTTTTTCACCGTCTTATGAATTATTTGTTCTGACTCTTTCGGAAGATATGCTAACACCATGAGTCGGAAGAAAAAAAAAATTTTTCCTGCTTTTAGGTGAGGGATTTTCCTAATTATAATGGTAAATTAATAAAAATAAATAATATTCTAAAGTAGAAAAAATGAGAGAAATATACAGTGATCCTCCACTTTGTACCCACTCAATTTTTTCACCGACTTATGAATTATTTGTTCTGACTCTTTCGCAAGCTATGCTAACACCATGAGACTGAATAAAAAAAAAATTTTCCTGTTTTAGGTGAGGGATTTTCCTAATTATAATGCTAAATTATTAAAAAAAAATAATATTCTAAAGTAGCAAAAATGAGAGAAATATACAGTGATCCTCCACTTTGTACCCACTCAATTTTTTCACCGACTTATGAATTATTTGTTCTGACTCTTTCGCAAGCTATGCTAACACCATGAGTCTGAATAAAAAAAAAATTTTTCCTGCTTTTAGGTGAGGGATTTTCCTAATTATAATGCTAAATTAATAAAAAAAAATAGTATTCTAAAGTAGAAAAAATGAGAGAAATATACAGTGATCCTCCACTTTGTACCCACTCAATTTTTTCACCGACTTATGAATTATTTGTTCTGACTCTTTCGCAAGCTATGCTAACACCATGAGTCTGAATAAAAAAAAAATTTTCCTGTTTTAGGTGAGGGATTTTCCTAATTATAATGCTAAATTATTAAAAAAAAATAATATTCTAAAGTAGAAAAAATGAGAGAAATATACAGTGATCCTCCACTTTGTACCCACTCAATTTTTTCACCGACTTATGAATTATTTGTTCTGACTCTTTCGGAAGCTATGCTACCACCATGAGTCGGAAGAAAAAAAAAAATTGTCCTGCTTTTAGGTGAGGTATTTTCCTAATTATAATGCTAAATTAATAAAAATAAATAATATTCTAAAGTAGAAAAAATGAGAGAAATATACAGTGATCCTCCACTTTGTACCCAGTCAATTTTTTCACCGACTTATGAATTATTTGTTCTGACTCTTTCGCAAGCTATGCTAACACCATGAGTCTGAATAAAAAAAAAATTTTTCCTGCTTTTAGGTGAGGGATTTTCCTAATTATAATGGTAAATTATTAAAAAAAAATAATATTCAAAAGTAGAAAAAATGAGGGAAATATACAGTGATCCTCCACTTTGTACACACTCAATTTTTCACCGACTTATGAATTATTTGAACTGACTCTTTCGCAAGCTATGCTAACACCATGAGTCTGAATAAAAAAAAAATTTTCCTGCTTTTAGGTGAGGTATTTTCCTAATTATAATGCTAAATTAATAAAAAAAAATAATATTCTAAAGTAGAAAAAATGAGAGAAATATAAAGTGATCCTCCACTTTGTACCCAGTCAATTTTTTCACCGACTTATGAATTATTTGTTCTGACTCTTTCGCAAGCTATGCTAACACCATGAGTCTGAATAAAAAAAAAATTTTTCCTGCTTTTAGGTGAGGTATTTTCCTAATTATAATGCTAAATTAATAAAAAAGAATAATATTCTAAAGTAGAAAAAATGAGAGAAATATAAAGTGATCCTCCACTTTGTACCCAGTTAATTTTTTCACCGACTTATGAATTATTTGTTCTGACTCTTTCGCAAGCTATGCTAACACCATGAGCCTGAATAAAAAAAAAATTTTTCCTGCTTTTAGGTGAGGTATTTTCCTAATTATAATGCTAAATTAATAAAAATAAATAATATTCTAAAGTAGAAAAAATGAGAGAAATATACAGTTATCCTCCACTTTGTACCCAGTCAATTTTTTCACCGACTTATGAATTATTTGTTCTGACTCTTTCGCAAGCTATGCTAACACCATGAGTCTGAATAAAAAAAAAATTTTTTACTGCTTTTAGGTGAGGGATTTTCCTAATTATAATGCTAAATTAATAAAAATAAATAATATTCTAAAGTAGAAAAAATGAGAGAAATATACAGTGATCCTCCACTTTGTACCCACTCAATTTTTTCACCGACTTATGAATTATTTGTTCTGACTCTATCGCAAGCTATGCTAACACCATCAGTCTGAATAAAAAAAAAATTTTTCCTGCTTTTAGGTGAGGGATTTTCCTAATTATAATGCTAAATTAATAAAAATAAATAATATTCTAAAGTAGAAAAAATGAGAGAAATATACAGTGATCCTCCACTTTGTACCCACTCAATTTTTTCACCGACTTATGAATTATTTGTTCTGACTCTTTCGCAAGCTATGCTAACACCATGAGTCTGAATAAAAAAAAATTTTTACTGCTTTTAGGTGAGGGATTTTCCTAATTATAATGCTAAATTATTAAAAAAAACTAATATTCTAAAGTAGAAAAAATGAGAGAAATATACAGTGATCCTCCACTTTGTTCACACTCAATTTTTTCACCGACTTATGAATTATTTGTTCTGACTCTTTCGCAAGCTATGCTAACACCATGAGTCTGAATAAAAAAAAAATTTTTCCTGCTTTTAGGTGAGGTATTTTCCTAATTATAATGCTAAATTAATAAAAAAAAATAATATTCTAAAGTAGAAAAAATGAGAGAAATATAAAGTGATCCTCCACTTTGTACCCAGTCAATTTTTTCACCGACTTATGAATTATTTGTTCTGACTCTTTCGCAAACTATGCTAACACCATGAGCCTGAATAAAAAAAAAATTTTTCCTGCTTTTAGGTGAGGTATTTTCCTAATTATAATGCTAAATTAATAAAAATAAATAATATTCTAAAGTAGAAAAAATGAGAGAAATATACAGTGATCCTCCACTTTGTACCCAGTCAATTTTTTCACCGACTTATGAATTATTTGTTCTGACTCTTTCGCAAGCTATGCTAACACCATGAGTCTGAATAAAAAAAAAATTTTTACTGCTTTTAGGTGAGGGATTTTCCTAATTATAATGCTAAATTAATAAAAAAAAATAGTATTCTAAAGTAGAAAAAATGAGAGAAATATACAGTGATCCTCCACTTTGTACACACTCAATTTTTTCACCGACTTATGAATTATTTGTCCTGACTCTATCGCAAGCTATGCTAACACCATGAGTCTGAATAAAAAAAAAAAATTTTCCTGCTTTTAGGTGAGGTATTTTCCTAATTATAATGCTAAATTAATAAAAATAAATAATATTCTAAAGTAGAAAAAATGAGAGAAATATACAGTGATCCTCCACTTTGTACCCAGTCAATTTTTTCACCGACTTATGAATTATTTGTTCTGACTCTTTCGCAAGCTATGCTAACGCCATGAGTCTGATTAAAAAAAAATTTTTACTGCTTATAGGTGAGGGATTTTCCTAATTATAATGCTAAATTAATAAAAAAAAATAGTATTCTAAAGTAGAAAAAATGAGAGAAATATACAGTGATCCTCCACTTTGTACCCACTCAATTTTTTCACCGACTTATGAATTATTTGTTCTGACTCTTTCGCAAGCTATGCTAACACCATGAGTCTGAATAAAAAAAAAATTTTCCTGTTTTAGGTGAGGAATTTTCCTAATTATAATGCTAAATTATTAAAAAAAAATAATATTCTAAAGTAGAAAAAATGAGAGAAATATACAGTGATCCTCCACTTTGTACACACTCAACTTTTTCACCGACTTATGAATTATTTGTTCTGACTCTTTCGCAAGCTATGCTAACACCATGAGCCTGAATAAAAAAAAAATTTTTCCTGCTTTTAGGTGAGGTATTTTCCTAATTATAATGCTAAATTAATAAAAAAAAATAATATTCTAAAGTAGAAAAAATGAGAGAAATATACAGTGATCCTCCACTTTGTACCCACTCAATTTTTTCACAGACTTATGAATTATTTGTTCTGACTCTTTCGCAAGCTATGCTAACACCATGAGTCTGAATAAAAAAAATTTTTTCCTGCTTTTAGGTGAGGTATTTTCCTAATTATAATGCTAAATTTATAAAAATAAATAATATTCTAAAGTAGAAAAAATGAGAGAAATATACAGTGATCCTCCACTTTGTACCCACTCAATTTTTTCACCGACATGAATTATTTGTTCTGACTCTTTCGCAAGCTATGCTAACACCATGAGTCTGAATAAAAAAAAATTTTTCCTGCTTTTAGGTGAGGTATTTTCCTAATTATAATGCTAAATTAATAAAAAAAAATAATATTCTAAAGTAGAAAAAATGAGAGAAATATACAGTGATCCTCCACTTTGTACCCACTCAATTTTTTCACGGACTTATGAATTATTTGTTCTGACTCTTTCGCAAGCTATGCTAACACCATGAGTCTGAATAAAAAAAAAATTTTTCCTGCTTTTAGGTGAGGTATTTTCCTAATTATAATGCTAAATTAATAAAAATAAATAATATTCTAAAGTAGAAAAAATGAGAGAAATATACAGTGATCCTCCACTTTGTACCCACTCAATTTTTTCACCGACTTATGAATTATTTGTTCTGACTCTTTCGCAAGCTATGCTAACACCATGAGTCTGAATAAAAAAAAAATTTTTCCTGCTTTTAGGTGAGGTATTTTCCTAATTATAATGCTAAATTAATAAAAAAAAATAATATTCTAAAGTAGAAAAAATGAGAGAAATATACAGTGATCCTCCACTTTGTACCCACTCAATTTTTTCACCGACTTATGAATTATTTGTTCTGACTCTTTCGCAAGCTATGCTAACACCATGAGTCTGAATAAAAAAAAAATTTTTCCTGCTTTTAGGTGAGGGATTTTCCTAATTATAATGCTAAATTATTAAAAAAAAATAATATTCTAAAGTAGAAAAAATGAGAGAAATATACAGTGATCCTCCACTTTGTACACACTCAATTTTTTCACCGACATGAATTATTTGTTCTGACTCTTTCGCAAGCTATGCTAACACCATGAGTCTGAATAAAAAAAAAATTTTTCCTGCTTTTAGGTGAGGTATTTTCCTAATTATAATGCTAAATTAATAAAAAAAAATAATATTCTAAAGTAGAAAAAATGAGAGAAATATACAGTGATCCTCCACTTTGTACCCACTCAATTTTTTCACCGACTTATGAATTATTTGTTCTGACTCTTTCGCAAGCTATGCTAACACCATGAGTCTGAATAAAAAAAAAATTTTTACTGCTTTTAGGTGAGGGATTTTCCTAATTATAATGCTAAATTAATAAAAAAAAATAGTATTCTAAAGTAGAAAAAATGAGAGAAATATACAGTGATCCTCCACTTTGTACACACTCAATTTTTTCACCGACTTATGAATTATTTGTCCTGACTCTATCGCAAGCTATGCTAACACCATGAGTCTGAATAAAAAAAAAAAATTTTCCTGCTTTTAGGTGAGGTATTTTCCTAATTATAATGCTAAATTAATAAAAATAAATAATATTCTAAAGTAGAAAAAATGAGAGAAATATACAGTGATCCTCCACTTTGTACCCACTCAATTTTTTCACCGACTTATGAATTATTTGTTCTGACTCTTTCGCAAGCTATGCTAACGCCATGAGTCTGATTAAAAAAAAATTTTTACTGCTTATAGGTGAGGGATTTTCCTAATTATAATGCTAAATTAATAAAAAAAAATAGTATTCTAAAGTAGAAAAAATGAGAGAAATATACAGTGATCCTCCACTTTGTACCCAGTCAATTTTTTCACCGACTTATGAATTATTTGTCCTGACTCTATCGCAAGCTATGCTAACACCATGAGTCTGAATAAAAAAAAAATTTCCTGCTTTTAGGTGAGGTATTTTCCTAATTATAATGCTAAATTAATAAAAATAAATAATATTCTAAAGTAGAAAAAATGAGAGAAATATACAGTGATCCTCCACTTTGTACCCACTCAATTTTTTCACCGACTTATGAATTATTTGTTCTGACTCTTTCGCAAGCTATGCTAACACCATGAGTCTGAATAAAAAAAAAATTTTTACTGCTTTTAGGTGAGGGATTTTCCTAATTATAATGCTAAATTAATAAAAAAAAATAGTATTCTAAAGTAGAAAAAATGAGAGAAATATACAGTGATCCTCCACTTTGTACACACTCAATTTTTTCACCGACTTATGAATTATTTGTCCTGACTCTATCGCAAGCTATGCTAACACCATGAGTCTGAATAAAAAAAAAAAATTTTCCTGCTTTTAGGTGAGGTATTTTCCTAATTATAATGCTAAATTAATAAAAATAAATAATATTCTAAAGTAGAAAAAATGAGAGAAATATACAGTGATCCTCCACTTTGTACCCAGTCAATTTTTTCACCGACTTATGAATTATTTGTTCTGACTCTTTCGCAAGCTATGCTAACGCCATGAGTCTGATTAAAAAAAAATTTTTACTGCTTATAGGTGAGGGATTTTCCTAATTATAATGCTAAATTAATAAAAAAAAATAGTATTCTAAAGTAGAAAAAATGAGAGAAATATACAGTGATCCTCCACTTTGTACCCAGTCAATTTTTTCACCGACTTATGAATTATTTGTCCTGACTCTATCGCAAGCTATGCTAACACCATGAGTCTGAATAAAAAAAAAATTTCCTGCTTTTAGGTGAGGTATTTTCCTAATTATAATGCTAAATTAATAAAAATAAATAATATTCTAAAGTAGAAAAAATGAGAGAAATATACAGTGATCCTCCACTTTGTACCCACTCAATTTTTTCACCGACTTATGAATTATTTGTTCTGACTCTTTCGCAAGCTATGCTAACACCATGAGTCTGAATAAAAAAAAAATTTTCCTGTTTTAGGTGAGGAATTTTCCTAATTATAATGCTAAATTATTAAAAAAAAATAATATTCTAAAGTAGAAAAAATGAGAGAAATATACAGTGATCCTCCACTTTGTACACACTCAACTTTTTCACCGACTTATGAATTATTTGTTCTGACTCTTTCGCAAGCTATGCTAACACCATGAGCCTGAATAAAAAAAAAATTTTTCCTGCTTTTAGGTGAGGTATTTTCCTAATTATAATGCTAAATTAATAAAAAAAAATAATATTCTAAAGTAGAAAAAATGAGAGAAATATACAGTGATCCTCCACTTTGTACCCACTCAATTTTTTCCCAGACTTATGAATTATTTGTTCTGACTCTTTCGCAAGCTATGCTAACACCATGAGTCTGAATAAAAAAAATTTCTTCCTGCTTTTAGGTGAGGTATTTTCCTAATTATAATGCTAAATTTATAAAAATAAATAATATTCTAAAGTAGAAAAAATGAGAGAAATATACAGTGATCCTCCACTTTGTACCCACTCAATTTTTTCACCGACATGAATTATTTGTTCTGACTCTTTCGCAAGCTATGCTAACACCATGAGTCTGAATAAAAAAAAATTTTTCCTGCTTTTAGGTGAGGTATTTTCCTAATTATAATGCTAAATTAATAAAAAAAAATAATATTCTAAAGTAGAAAAAATGAGAGAAATATACAGTGATCCTCCACTTTGTACCCACTCAATTTTTTCACGGACTTATGAATTATTTGTTCTGACTCTTTCGCAAGCTATGCTAACACCATGAGTCTGAATAAAAAAAAAATTTTTCCTGCTTTTAGGTGAGGTATTTTCCTAATTATAATGCTAAATTAATAAAAATAAATAATATTCTAAAGTAGAAAAAATGAGAGAAATATACAGTGATCCTCCACTTTGTACCCACTCAATTTTTTCACCGACTTATGAATTATTTGTTCTGACTCTTTCGCAAGCTATGCTAACACCATGAGTCTGAATAAAAAAAAAATTTTTCCTGCTTTTAGGTGAGGTATTTTCCTAATTATAATGCTAAATTAATAAAAAAAAATAATATTCTAAAGTAGAAAAAATGAGAGAAATATACAGTGATCCTCCACTTTGTACCCACTCAATTTTTTCACCGACTTATGAATTATTTGTTCTGACTCTTTCGCAAGCTATGCTAACACCATGAGTCTGAATAAAAAAAAAATTTTTCCTGCTTTTAGGTGAGGGATTTTCCTAATTATAATGCTAAATTATTAAAAAAAAATAATATTCTAAAGTAGAAAAAATGAGAGAAATATACAGTGATCCTCCACTTTGTACACACTCAATTTTTTCACCGACATGAATTATTTGTTCTGACTCTTTCGCAAGCTATGCTAACACCATGAGTCTGAATAAAAAAAAAATTTTTCCTGCTTTTAGGTGAGGTATTTTCCTAATTATAATGCTAAATTAATAAAAAAAAATAATATTCTAAAGTAGAAAAAATGAGAGAAATATACAGTGATCCTCCACTTTGTACCCACTCAATTTTTTCACCGACTTATGAATTATTTGTTCTGATTATTTCGCAAGCTATGCTAACACCATGAGTCTGAATAAAAAAAAAATTTTTCCTGCTTTTAGGTGAGGTATTTTACTAATTATAATGCTAAATTAATAAAAATAAATAATATTCTAAAGTAGAAAAAATGAGAGAAATATACAGTGATCCTCCACTTTGTACCCACTCAATTTTTTCACCGACTTATGAATTATTTGTTCTGATTCTTTCGCAAGCTATGCTAACACCATGAGTCGGAAGAAAAAAAAAATTTTTCCTGCTTTTAGGTGAGGTATTTTCCTAATTATAATGCTAAATTAATAAAAAAAAATAATATTCTAAAGTAGAAAAAATGAGAGAAATATACAGTGATCCTCCACTTTGTACCCACTCAATTTTTTCACCGACTTATGAATTATTTGTTCTGACTCTTTCGCAAGCTATGCTAACACCATGAGTCTGAATAAAAAAAAAATTTTTCCTGCTTTTAGGTGAGGTATTTTCCTAATTATAATGCTAAATTAATAAAAATAAATAATATTCCAAAGTAGAAAAAATGAGAGAAATATACAGTGATCCTCCACTTTGTAACCACTCAATTTTTTCACCGACTTATGAATTATTTGTTCTGACTCTTTCGCAAGCTATGCTAACACCATGAGTCTGAATAAAAAAAAATTTTTCCTGCTTTTAGGTGAGGTATTTCCCTAATTATAATGCTAAATTAATAAAAAAAAATAATATTCTAAAGTAGAAAAAATGAGAGAAATATACAGTGATCCTCCACTTTGTACCCAGTCAATTTTTTCACCGACTTATGAATTATTTGTTCTGACTCTTTCGCAAGCTATGCTAACACCATGAGTCTGAATAAAAAAAAAATTTTTCCTGCTTTTAGGTGAGGTATTTTCCTAATTATAATGCTAAATTAATAAAAATAAATAATATTCTAAAGTAGAAAAAATGAGAGAAATATACAGTGATCCTCCACTTTGTACCCACTCAATTTTTTCACCGACTTATGAATTATTTGTTCTGACTCTTTCGCAAGCTATGCTAACACCATAAGTCTAAATAAAAAAAAAATTTTTCCTGCTTTTAGGTGAGGGATTTTCCTAATTATAATGCTAAATTATTAAAAAAAAATAATATTCTAAAGTAGAAAAAATGAGAGAAATATACAGTGATCCTCCACTTTGTACACACTCAATTTTTATACCGACTTATGAATTATTTGTTCTGACTCTTTCGCAAGCTATGCTAACACCATGAGTCTGAATAAAAAAAAAATTTGCCTGTTTTAGGTGAGGGATTTTCCTAATTATAATGCTAAATTATTAAAAAAAAATAATATTCTAAAGTAGAAAAAATGAGAGAAATATACAGTGATCCTCCACTTTGTACACACTCAATTTTTATACCGACTTATGAATTATTTGTTCTGAATCTTTCGCAAGTTATGCTAACACCATGAGTCTGAATAAAAAAAAAATTTTTCCTGCTTTTAGGTGAGGTATTTTCCTAATTATAATGCTAAATTAATAAAAAAAAATAATATTCTAAAGTAGAAAAAATGAGAGAAATATAAAGTGATCCTCCACTTTGTACCCAGTCAATTTTTTCACCGACTAATGAATTATTTGTTCTGACTCTTTCGCAAGCTATGCTAACACCATGAGCCTAAATAAAAAAAAAATTTTTCCTGCTTTTAGGTGAGGTATTTTCCTAATTTTAATGCTAAATTAATAAAAATAAATAATATTCTAAAGTAGAAAAAATGAGAGAAATATACAGTGATCCTCCACTTTGTACACACTCAATTTTTTCACCGACATGAATTATTTGTTCTGACTCTTTCGCAAGCTATGCTAACACCATGAGTCTGAATAAAAAAAAAATTTTTCCTGCTTTTAGGTGAGGTATTTTCCTAATTATAATGCTAAATTAATAAAAAAAAGTAATATTCTAAAGTAGAAAAAATGAGAGAAATATACAGTGATCCTCCACTTTGTACCCACTCAATTTTTTCACCGACTTATGAATTATTTGTTCTGATTATTTCGCAAGCTATGCTAACACCATGAGTCTGAATAAAAAAAAAATTTTTCCTGCTTTTAGGTGAGGTATTTTACTAATTATAATGCTAAATTAAAAAAATAAATAATATTCTAAAGTAGAAAAAATGAGAGAAATATACAGTGATCCTCCACTTTGTACCCACTCAATTTTTTCACCGACTTATGAATTATTTGTTCTGATTCTTTCGCAAGCTATGCTAACACCATGAGTCGGAAGAAAAAAAAAATTTTTCCTGCTTTTAGGTGAGGTATTTTCCTAATTATAATGCTAAATTAATAAAAAAAAATAATATTCTAAAGTAGAAAAAATGAGAGAAATATACAGTGATCCTCCACTTTGTACCCACTCAATTTTTTCACCGACTTATGAATTATTTGTTCTGACTCTTTCGCAAGCTATGCTAACACCATGAGTCGGAAGAAAAAAAAAATTTTTCCTGCTTTTAGGTGAGGTATTTTCCTAATTATAATGCTAAATTAATAAAAATAAATAATATTCTAAAGTAGAAAAAATGAGAGAAATATACAGTGATCCTCCACTTTGTACCCACTCAATTTTTTCACCGACTTATGAATTATTTGTTCTGACTCTTTCGCAAGCTATGCTAACACCATGAGTCGGAAGAAAAAAAAAATTTTTCCTGCTTTTAGGTGAGGTATTTTCCTAATTATAATGCTAAATTAATAAAAATAAATAATATTCTAAAGTAGAAAAAATGAGAGAAATATACAGTGATCCTCCACTTTGTACCCACTCAATTTTTTCACGGACTTATGAATTATTTGTTCTGACTCTTTCGCAAGCTATGCTAACACCATGAGTCTGAATAAAAAAAAAATTTTTCCTGCTTTTAGGTGAGGTATTTTCCTAATTATAATGCTAAATTAATAAAAATAAATAATATTCTAAAGTAGAAAAAATGAGAGAAATATACAGTGATCCTCCACTTTGTACCCACTCAATTTTTTCACCGACTTATGAATTATTTGTTCTGACTCTTTCGCAAGCTATGCTAACACCATAAGTCTAAATAAAAAAAAAATTTTTCCTGCTTTTAGGTGAGGGATTTTCCTAATTATAATGCTAAATTATTAAAAAAAAATAATATTCTAAAGTAGAAAAAATGAGAGAAATATACAGTGATCCTCCACTTTGTACACACTCAATTTTTATACCGACTTATGAATTATTTGTTCTGACTCTTTCGCAAGCTATGCTAACACCATGAGTCTGAATAAAAAAAAAATTTGCCTGTTTTAGGTGAGGGATTTTCCTAATTATAATGCTAAATTATTAAAAAAAAATAATATTCTAAAGTAGAAAAAATGAGAGAAATATACAGTGATCCTCCACTTTGTACACACTCAATTTTTATACCGACTTATGAATTATTTGTTCTGAATCTTTCGCAAGTTATGCTAACACCATGAGTCTGAATAAAAAAAAAATTTTTCCTGCTTTTAGGTGAGGTATTTTCCTAATTATAATGCTAAATTAATAAAAAAAAATAATATTCTAAAGTAGAAAAAATGAGAGAAATATAAAGTGATCCTCCACTTTGTACCCAGTCAATTTTTTCACCGACTAATGAATTATTTGTTCTGACTCTTTCGCAAGCTATGCTAACACCATGAGCCTAAATAAAAAAAAAATTTTTCCTGCTTTTAGGTGAGGTATTTTCCTAATTTTAATGCTAAATTAATAAAAATAAATAATATTCTAAAGTAGAAAAAATGAGAGAAATATACAGTGATCCTCCACTTTGTACCCAGTCAATTTTTTCACCGACTTATGAATTATTTGTTCTGACTCTTTCGGTAGCTATGCTAACACCATGAGTCGGAAGAAAAAAAAAATTTGTCCTGATTTTAGATGAGGTATTTTCCTAATTATAATGCTAAATTAATAAAAATAAATAATATTCTAAAGTAGAAAAAATGAGAGAAATATACAGTGATCCTCCACTTTGCACCCACTCAATTTTTTCACCGACTTATGACTTATTTGTTCTGACTCTTTCGCAAGCTATGCTAACACCATGAGTCTGAATAAAAAAAAAATTTTCCTGCTTTTAGGTGAGGGATTTTCCTAATTATAATGCTAAATTAATAAAAAAAAATAATATTCTAAAGTAGAAAAAAATGAGAGAAATATACAGTGATCCTCCACTTTGTACCCACTCAATTTTTTCACCGACTTATGAATTATTTGTTCTGACTCTTTCGCAAGCTATGCTAACACCATGAGTCTGAATAAAAAAAAAATTTTCCTGTTTTAGGTGAGGGATTTTCCTAATTATAATGCTAAATTATTAAAAAAAAATAATATTCTAAAGTAGAAAAAATGAGAGAAATATACAGTGATCCTCCACTTTGTACCCAGTCAATTTTTTCACCGACTTATGAATTATTTGTTCTGACTCTTTTGCAAGCTATGCTAACACCATGAGTCTGAATAAAAAAAAATTTTTCCTGTTTTAGGTGAGGGATTTTCCTAATTATAATGCTAAATTTATGAAAATAAATAATATTCTAAAGTAGAAAAAATGAGAGAAATATACAGTGATCCTCCACTTTGTACACACTCAACTTTTTCACCGACTTATGAATTATTTGTTCTGACTCTTTCGCAAGCTATGCTAACACCATGAGTCTGAATAAAAAAAAATTTTTCCTGTTTTAGGTGAGGGATTTTCCTAATTATAATGCTAAATTTATGAAAATAAATAATATTCTAAAGTAGAAAAAATGAGAGAAATATACAGTGATCCTCCACTTTGTACACACTCAACTTTTTCACCGACTTATGAATTATTTGTTCTGACTCTTTCGCAAGCTATGCTAACACCATGAGTCTGAATAAAAAAAAAATTTTTCCTGCTTTTGGGTGAGGTATTTTCCTAATTATAATGCTAAATTAATAAAAAAAAATAATATTCTAAATTAGAAAAAATGAGAGAAATATAAAGTGATCCTCCACTTTGTACCCAGTCAATTTTTTCACCGACTTATGAATTATTTGTTCTGACTCTTTCGCAAGCTATGCTAACACCATGAGCCTGAATAAAAAAAAAATTTTTCCTGCTTTTAGGTGAGGTATTTTCCTAATTTTAATGCTAAATTAATAAAAATAAATAATATTCTAAAGTAGAAAAAATGAGAGAAATATACAGTGATCCTCCACTTTGTACCCAGTCAATTTTTTCACCGACTTATGAATTATTTGTTCTGACTCTTTCGGTAGCTATACTAACACCATGAGTCGGAAGAAAAAAAAAATTTGTCCTGCTTTTAGGTGAGGTATTTTCCTAATTATAATGCTAAATTAATAAAAATAAATAATATTCTAAAGTAGAAAAAATGAGAGAAATATACAGTGATCCTCCACTTTGTACCCACTCAATTTTTTCACCGACTTATGACTTATTTGTTCTGACTCTTTCGCAAGCTATGCTAACACCATGAGTCTGAATAAAAAAAAAATTTTCCTGTTTTATGTGAGGGATTTTCCTAATTATAATGCTAAATTATTAAAAAAAAATAATATTCTAAAGTAGAAAAAATGAGAGAAATATACAGTGATCCTCCACTTTGTACACACTCAACTTTTTCACCGACTTATGAATTATTTGTTCTGACTCTTTCGCAAGCTATGCTAACACCATGAGTCTGAATAAAAAAAAATTTTTCCTGTTTTAGGTGAGGGATTTTCCTAATTATAATGCTAAATTTATGAAAATAAATAATATTCTAAAGTAGAAAAAATGAGAGAAATATACAGTGATCCTCCACTTTGTACACACTCAACTTTTTCACCGACTTATGAATTATTTGTTCTGACTCTTTCGCAAGCTATGCTAACACCATGAGTCTGAATAAAAAAAAAATTTTTCCTGCTTTTAGGTGAGGTATTTTCCTAATTATAATGCTAAATTAATAAAAAAAAATAATATTCTAAATTAGAAAAAATGAGAGAAATATAAAGTGATCCTCCACTTTGTACCCAGTCAATTTTTTCACCGACTTATGAATTATTTGTTCTGACTCTTTCGCAAGCTATGCTAACACCATGAGCCTGAATAAAAAAAAAATTTTTCCTGCTTTTAGGTGAGGTATTTTCCTAATTTTAATGCTAAATTAATAAAAATAAATAATATTCTAAAGTAGAAAAAATGAGAGAAATATACAGTGATCCTCCACTTTGTACCCAGTCAATTTTTTCACCGACTTATGAATTATTTGTTCTGACTCTTTCGGTAGCTATACTAACACCATGAGTCGGAAGAAAAAAAAAATTTGTCCTGCTTTTAGGTGAGGTATTTTCCTAATTATAATGCTAAATTAATAAAAATAAATAATATTCTAAAGTAGAAAAAATGAGAGAAATATACAGTGATCCTCCACTTTGTACCCACTCAATTTTTTCACCGACTTATGACTTATTTGTTCTGACTCTTTCGCAAGCTATGCTAACACCATGAGTCTGATTAAAAAAAAAATTTTCCTGTTTTATGTGAGGGATTTTCCTAATTATAATGCTAAATTATTAAAAAAAAATAATATTCTAAAGTAGAAAAAATGAGAGAAATATACAGTGATCCTCCACTTTGTACCCAGTCAATTTTTTCACCGACTTATGAATTATTTGTTCTGACTCTTTCGCAAACTATGCTAACACCATGAGCCTGAATAAAAAAAAAAATTTTCCTGGTTTAGGTGAGGTATTTTCCTAATTATAATGCTAAATTAATAAAAATAAATAATATTCTAAAGTAGAAAAAATGAGAGAAATATAAAGTGATCCTCCACTTTGTACCCAGTCAATTTTTTCACCGACTTATGAATTATTTGTTCTGACTCTTTCGGTAGCTATGCTAACACCATGAGTCGGAAGAAAAAAAAAATTTGTCCCGCTTTTAGGTGAGGGATTTTCCTAATTATAATGCTAAATTATTAAAAAAAAATAATATTCTAAAGTAGAAAAAATGAGAGAAATATACAGTGATCCTCCACTTTGTACCCAGTCAATTTTTTCACCGACTTATGAATTATTTGTTCTGACTCTTTCGCAAGCTATGCTAACACCATGAGTCTGAATAAAAAAAAAATTTTCCTGTTTTAGGTGAGGGATTTTCCTAATTATAATGCTAAATTTATAAAAATAAATAATATTCTAAAGTAGAAAAAATGAGAGAAATATACAGTGATCCTCCACTTTGTACACACTCAACTTTATCACCGACTTATGAATTATTTGTTCTGACTCTTTCGCAAGCTATGCTAACACCATGAGTCTGAATAAAAAAATCATTTTCCTGTTTTATGTGAGGGATTTTCCTAATTATAATGCTAAATTATTAAAAAAAAATAATATTCTAAAGTAGAAAAAATGAGAGAAATATACAGTGATCCTCCACTTTGTACCCAGTCAATTTTTTCACCGACTTATGAATTATTTGTTCTGACTCTTTCGCAAACTATGCTAACACCATGAGCCTGAATAAAAAAAAAAATTTTCCTGCTTTTAGGTGAGGTATTTTCCTAATTATAATGCTAAATTAATAAAAATAAATAATATTCTAAAGTAGAAAAAATGAGAGAAATATACAGTGATCCTCCACTTTGTACCCACTCAATTTTTTCACCGACTTATAAATTATTTGTTCTGACTCTTTCGCAAGCTATGCTAACACCATGTGTCTGAATAAAAAAAAATTTTTTACTGCTTTTAGGTGAGGGATTTTCCTAATTATAATGCTAAATTAATAAAAATAAATAATATTCTAAAGTAGAAAAAATGAGAGAAATATACAGTGATCCTCCACTTTGTACCCACTCAATTTTTTCACCGACTTATGAATTATTTTTTTCTGACTCTTTCGGACGCTATGCTAACACCATGAGTCGGAAGAAAAAAAAAATTTGTCCTGCTTTTAGGTGAGGTATTTTCCTAATTATAATGCTAAATTAATAAAAATAAATAATATTCTAAAGTAGAAAAAATGAGAGAAATATACAGTGATCCTCCACTTTGTACCCACTCAATTTTTTCACCGACTTATGAATTATTTGTTCTGACTCTTTCGCAAGCTATGCTAACACCATGAGTCTGAATAAAAAAAAAATTTTTCCTGCTTTTAGGTGAGGTATTTTCCTAATTATAATGCTAAATTAATAAAAATAAATAATATTCTAAAGTAGAAAAAATGAGAGAAATATACAGTGATCCTCTACTTTGTACCCACTCAATTTTTTAACCGACTTATGACTTATTTGTTCTGACTCTTTCGCAAGCTATGCTAACACCATGAGTCTGAAAAAAAAAAATTTTCCTGTTTTAGGTGAGGGATTTTCCTAATTATAATGCTAAATTATTAAAAAAAAATAATATTCTAAAGTAGAAAAAATGAGAGAAATATACAGTGATCCTCCACTTTGTACACACTCAACTTTTTCACCGACTTATGAATTATTTGTTCTGACTCTTTCGCAAGCTATGCTAACACCATGAGTCTGAATAAAAAAAAAATTTTTCCTGCTTTTAGGTGAGGTATTTTCCTAATTATAATGCTAAATTAATAAAAAAAAATAATATTCTAAAGTAGAAAAAATGAGAGAAATATAAAGTGATCCTCCACTTTGTACCCACTCAATTTTTTCACCGACTTATGAATTATTTGTTCTGACTCTTTCGCAAACTATGCTAACACCATGAGCCTGAATAAAAAAAAAAATTTTCCTGCTTTTAGGTGACGTATTTTCCTAATTATAAGGCTAAATTAATAAAAATAAATAATATTCTAAAGTAGAAAAAATGAGAGAAATATAAAGTGATCCTCTACTTTGTACCCAGTCAATTTTTTCACCGACTTATGAATTATTTGTTCTGACTCTTTCGCAAGCTATGCTAACACCATGAGTCTGAATAAAAAAACAATTTTTACTGCTTTTAGGTGAGGGATTTTCCTAATTATAATGCTAAATTAATAAAAATAAATAATATTCTAAAGTAGAAAAAATGAGAGAAATATACAGTGATCCTCCACTTTGTACCCAGTCAATTTTTTCACCGACTTATGAATTATTTGTTCTGACTCTATCGCAAGCTATGCTAACACCATGAGTCTGAATAAAAAAAAATTTTTCCTGCTTTTAGGTGAGGGATTTTCCTAATTATAAGGCTAAATTAATAAAAAAAAATAATATTCTAAAGTAGAAAAAATGAGAGAAATATTCAGTGATCCTCCACTTTGTACCCACTCAATTTTTTCACCGACTTATGAATTATTTGTTCTGACTCTTTCGCAAGCTATGCTAACACCATGAGTCTGAATAAAAAAAAAATTTTTACTGCTTTTAGGTGAGGGATTTTCCTAATTATAATGCTAAATTAATAAAAAAAAATAGTATTCTAAAGTAGAAAAAATGAGAGAAATATACAGTGATCCTCCACTTTGTACCCAGTCAATTTTTTCACCGACTTATGAATTATTTGTTTTGACTCTTTCGCAAGCTATGCTTATACCATGAGTCTGAATAAAAAAAAAATTTTTCTTGCTTTTAGGTGAGGGATTTTCCTAATTATAATGCTAAATTAATAAAAAAAAATAATATTCTAAAATAGAAAAAATGAGAGAAATATACAGTGATCCTCCACTTTGTACCCACTCAATTTTTTCACCGACTTATGAATTATTTGTTCTGACTCTTTCGCAAGCTATGCTAACACCATGAGTCTGAATAAAAAAAAAATTTTTACTGCTTTTAGGTGAGGGATTTTCCTAATTATAATGCTAAATTAATAAAAAAAAATAGTATTCTAAAGTAGAAAAAATGAGAGAAATATACAGTGATCCTCCACTTTGTACCCAGTCAATTTTTTCACCGACTTATGAATTATTTGTCCTGACTCTATCGCAAGCTATGCTAACACCATGAGTCTGAATAAAAAAAAAAATTTTTCCTGCTTTTAGGTGAGGTATTTTCCTAATTATAATGCTAAATTAATAAAAATAAATAATATTCTAAAGTAGAAAAAATGAGAGAAATATACAGTGATCCTCCACTTTGTACCCACTCAATTTTTTCACCGACTTATGAATTATTTGTTCTGACTCTTTCGCAAGCTATGCTAACACCATGAGTCTGAATAAAAAAAAATTTTTCCTGCTTTTAGGTGAGGTATTTTCCTAATTATAATCCTAAATTAATAAAAAAAAATAATATTCTAAAGTAGAAAAAATGAGAGAAATATACAGTGATCCTCCACTTTGTACCCACTCAATTTTTTCACCGACTTATGAATTATTTGTTCTGACTCTTTCGCAAGCTATGCTAACACCATGAGTCTGAATGAAAAAAAAATTTTTCCTGCTTTTAGGTGAGGGATTTTCCTAATTATAATGCTAAATTAATAAAAAAAAATAATATTCTAAAGTAGAAAAAATGAGAGAAATATACAGTGATCCTCCACTTTGTACCCACTCAATTTTTTCACCGACTTATGAATTATTTGTTTTGACTCTTTCGCAAACTATGCTAACACCATGAGTCTGAATAAAAAAAAAATTTTTACTGCTTTTAGGTGAGGGATTTTCCTAATTATAATGCTAAATTAATAAAAAAAAATAGTATTCTAAAGTAGAAAAAATGAGAGAAATATACAGTGATCCTCCACTTTGTACCCACTCAATTTTTTCACCGACTTATGAATTATTTGTTCTGACTCTTTCGCAAGCTATGCTAACACCATGAGTCTGAATAAAAAAAAAATTTTTACTGCATTTAGGTGAGGGATTTTCCTAATTATAATGCTAAATTAATAAAAAAAAATAGTATTCTAAAGTAGAAAAAAATGAGAGAAATATACAGTGATCCTCCACTTTGTACCCAGTCAATTTTTTCACCGACTTATGAATTATTTGTCCTGACTCTATCGCAAGCTATGCTAACACCATGAGTCTGAATAAAAAAAAAATTTTTCCTGCTTTTAGGTGAGGTATTTTCCTAATTATAATACTAAATTAATAAAAATAAATAATATTCTAAAGTAGAAAAAATGAGAGAAATATACAGTGATCCTCCACTTTGTACCCACTCAATTTTTTCACCGACTTATGAATTATTTGTTCTGACTCTTTCGCAAGCTATGCTAACACCATGAGTCTGAATAAAAAAAATTTTTCCTGCTTTTAGGTGAGGTATTTTCCTAATTATAATGCTAAATTAATAAAAAAAAATAATATTCTAAAGTAGAAAAAATGAGAGAAATATACAGTGATCCTCCACTTTGTACCCACTCAATTTTTTCACCGACTTATGAATTATTTGTTCTGACTCTTTCGCAAGCTATGCTAACACCATGAGTCTGAATAAAAAAAAATTTTTTCCTGCTTTTAGGTGAGGTATTTTCCTAATTATAATGCTAAATTAATAAAAATAAATAATATTCTAAAGTAGAAAAAATGAGAGAAATATACAGTGATCCTCCAGTTTGTACCCACTCTATTTTTTCACCGACATGAATTATTTGTTCTGACTCTTTCGCAAGCTATGCTAACACCATGAGTCTGAATAAAAAAAAAATTTTTCCTGCTTTTAGGTGAGGTATTTTCCTAATTATAATGCTAAATTAATAAAAAAAAATAATATTCTAAAGTAGAAAAAATGAGAGAAATATACAGTGATCCTCCACTTTGTACCCACTCAATTTTTTCACCGACTTATGAATTATTTGTTCTGACTCTTTCGCAAGCTATGCTAACACCATGAGTCTGAATAAAAAAAAAATTTTTCCTGCTTTTAGGTGAGGGATTTTCCTAATTATAATGCTAAATTATTAATAAAAAATAATATTCTAAACTAGAAAAAATGAGAGAAATATACAGTGATCCTCCACTTTGTACAAACTCAATTTTTATACCGACTTATGAATTATTTGTTCTGACTCTTTCTCAAGCTATGCTAACACCATGAGTCTGAATAAAAAAAAAATTTTTCTTTCTTTTAGGTGAGGGATTTTCCTAATTATAATGCTAAATTATTAAAAAAAAATAATATTCTAAAGTAGAAAAAATGAGAGAAATATACAGTGATCCTCCACTTTGTACCCACACAATTTTTTCACCGACTTATGAATTATTTGTTCTGACTCTTTCGCAAGCTATGCTAACACTATGAGTCTGAATAAAAAAAAAATTTGTCCTCCTTTTAGGTGAGGGATTTTCCTAATTATAATGCTAAATTAATGAAAGAAAACAATATTCTAAAGGAGAAAAAATGAGAGAAATATACAGTGAGCATCCACTTTGTAACCACTCAATTTTTTCATCGACTTTTGAATTATTTGTTCTGACTCTTTCGCAAGCTATGCTAACACCATGAGTCTGAATAAAAAAAAATTTTTTACTGCTTTTAGGTGAGCGATTTTCCTAATTATAATGCTAAATTAATAAAAATAAATAATATTCTAAAGTAGAAAAAATGAGAGAAATATACAGTGATCCTCCACTTTGTACCCAGTCAATTTTTTCACCGACTTATGAATTATTTGTTCTGACTCTTTCGCAAGCTATGCTAACACCATGAGTCTGAATAAAAAAAAATTTTTTACTGCTTTTAGGTGAGGGATTTTCCTAATTATAATGCTAAATTAATAAAAATAAATAATATTCTAAAGTAGAAAAAATGAGAGAAATATACAGTGATCCTCCACTTTGTACCCACTCAATTTTTTCACCGACTTATGAATTATTTGTTCTGACTCTTTCGGAAGCTATGCTAACACCATGAGTCGGAAGAAAAAAAAAATTTGTCCTGCTTTTAGGTGAGGTATTTTCCTAATTATAATGCTAAATTAATAAAAATAAATAATATTCTAAAGTAGAAAAAATGAGAGAAATATAAAGTGATCCTCCACTTTGTACCCACTCAATTTTTTCACCGACTTATGAATTATTTGTTCTGACTCTTTCGCAAGCTATGCTAACACCATGAGTCTGAATAAAAAAAAAATTTTTACTGCTTTTAGGTGAGGGATTTTCCTAATTATAATGCTAAATTAATAAAAAAAAATAGTATTCTAAAGTAGAAAAAATGAGAGAAATATACAGTGATCCTCCACTTTGTACCCAGTCAATTTTTTCACCGACTTATGAATTATTTGTCCTGACTCTATCGCAAGCTATGCTAACACCATGAGTCTGAATAAAAAAAAAAATTTTTCCTGTTTTAGGTGAGGTATTTTCCTAATTATAATACTAAATTAATAAAAATAAATAATATTCTAAAGTAGAAAAAATGAGAGAAATATACAGTGATCCTCCACTTTGTACCCACTCAATTTTTTCACGGACTTATGAATTATTTGTTCTGACTCTTTCGCAAGCTATGCTAACACCATGAGTCTGAATAAAAAAAATTTTTCCTGCTTTTAGGTGAGGGATTTTCCTAATTATAATGCTAAATTAATAAAAAAAAATAATATTCTAAAGTAGAAAAAATGAGAGAAATATACAGTGATCCTCCACTTTGTACCCACTCAATTTTTTCACCGACTTATGAATTATTTGTTCTGACTCTTTCGCAAGCTATGCTAACACCATGAGTCTGAATAAAAAAAAATTTTTTCCTGCTTTTAGGTGAGGTATTTTCCTAATTATAATGCTAAATTAATAAAAATAAATAATATTCTAAAGTAGAAAAAATGAGAAAAATATACAGTGATCCTCCACTTTGTACCCACTCTATTTTTTCACCGACATGAATTATTTGTTCTGACTCTTTCGCAAGCTATGCTAACACCATGAGTCTGAATAAAAAAAAAATTTTTCCTGCTTTTAGGTGAGGTATTTTCCTAATTATAATGCTAAATTAATAAAAAAAAATAATATTCTAAAGTAGAAAAAATGAGAGAAATATACAGTGATCCTCCACTTTGTACCCACTCAATTTTTTCACCGACTTATGAATTATTTGTTCTGACTCTTTCGCAAGCTATGCTAACACCATGAGTCTGAATAAAAAATAAATTTTTCCTGCTTTTAGGTGAGGGATTTTCCTAATTATAATGCTAAATTATTAATAAAAAATAATATTCTAAAGTAGAAAAAATGAGAGAAATATACAGTGATCCTCCACTTTGTACAAACTCAATTTTTATACCGACTTATGAATTATTTGTTCTGACTCTTTCTCAAGCTATGCTAACACCATGAGTCTGAATAAAAAAAAAATTTTTCTTTCTTTTAGGTGAGGGATTTTCCTAATTATAATGCTAAATTATTAAAAAAAAATAATATTCTAAAGTAGAAAAAATGAGAGAAATATACAGTGATCCTCCACTTTGTACCCACTCAATTTTTTCACCGACTTATGAATTATTTGTTCTGACTCTTTCGCAAGCTATGCTAACACTATGAGTCTGAATAAAAAAAAAATTTGTCCTCCTTTTAGGTGAGGGATTTTCCTAATTATAATGCTAAATTAATGAAAGAAAACAATATTCTAAAGGAGAAAAAATGAGAGAAATATAAAGTGAGCATCCACTTTGTAACCACTCAATTTTTTCATCGACTTTTGAATTATTTGTTCTGACTCTTTCGGAAGCTATGCTAACACCATGAGTCGGAAGAAAAAAAAAATTTGTCCTGCTTTTAGGTGAGATATTTTCCTAATTATAATGCTAAATTAATAAAAATAAATAATATTCTAAAGTAGAAAAAATGAGAGAAATATACAGTGATCCTCCACTTTGTACCCAGTCAATCTTTTCACCGACTTATGAATTATTTGTTCTGACTCTTTCGCAAGCTATGCTAACACCATGAGTCTGAATAAAAAAAAATTTTTTACTGCTTTTAGGTGAGGGATTTTCCTAATTATAATGCTAAATTAATAAAAATAAATAATATTCTAAAGTAGAAAAATGAGAGAAATATACAGTGATCCTCCACTTTGTACCCACTCAATTTTTTCACCGACTTATGAATTATTTGTTCTGACTCTTTCGGAAGCTATGCTAACACCATGAGTCGGAAGAAAAAAAAAATTTGTCCTGCTTTTAGGTGAGGTATTTTCCTAATTATAATGCTAAATTAATAAAAATAAATAATATTCTAAAGTAGAAAAAATGAGAGAAATATAAAGTGATCCTCCACTTTGTACCCACTCAATTTTTTCACCGACTTATGAATTATTTGTTCTGACTCTTTCGCAAGCTATGCTAACACCATGAGTCTGAATAAAAAAAAAATTTTTACTGCTTTTAGGTGAGGGATTTTCCTAATTATAATGCTAAATTAATAAAAAAAAATAGTATTCTAAAGTAGAAAAAATGAGAGAAATATACAGTGATCCTCCACTTTGTACCCAGTCAATTTTTTCACCGACTTATGAATTATTTGTCCTGCCTCTATCGCAAGCTATGCTAACACCATGAGTATGAATAAAAAAAAAAATTTTTCCTGCTTTTAGGTGAGGTATTTTCCTAATTATAATGTTAAATTAATAAAAATAAATAATATTCTAAAGTAGAAAAAATGAGAGAAATATACAGTGATCCTCCACTTTGTACCCACTCAATTTTTTCACCGACTTATGAATTATTTGTTCTGACTCTTTCGCAAGCTATGCTAACACCATGAGTCTGAATAAAAAAAAAAATTTTACTGCTTTTAGGTGAGGGATTTTCGTAATTATAATGCTAAATTAATAAAAATAAATAATATTCTAAAGCAGAAAAAATGAGAGAAATATACAGTGATCCTCTACTTTGTACCCAGTCAATTTTTTCACCGACTTATGACTTATTTGTTCTGACTCTTTCGCAAGCTATGCTAACACCATGAGTCTGAATAAAAAAAAAATTTTCCTGTTTTAGGTGAGGGATTTTCCTAATTATAAAGCTAAATTAATAAAAAAAAATAGTATTCTAAAGTAGAAAAAATGAGAGAAATATACAGTGATCCTCCACTTTGTACCCAGTCAATTTTTTCACCGACTTATGAATTATTTGTCCTGACTCTATCGCAAGCTATGCTAACACCATGAGTATGAATAAAAAAAAAAATTTTTCCTGCTTTTAGGTGAGGTATTTTCCTAATTATAATGCTAAATTAATAAAAATAAATAGTATTCTAAAGTAGAAAAAATGAGAGAAATATACAGTGATCCTCCACTTTGTACCCAGTCAATTTTTTCACCGACTTATGAATTATTTGTTCTGATTCTTTCGCAAGCTATGCTAACACCATGAGTCTGAATAAAAAAAAATTTTTTCCTGCTTTTAGGTGAGGTATTTTCCTAATTATAATGCTAAATTAATAAAAATAAATAATATTCTAAAGTAGAAAAAATGAGAGAAATATACAGTGATCCTCCACTTTGTACCCACTCTATTTTTTCACCGACATGAATTATTTGTTCTGACTCTTTCGCAAGCTATGCTAACACCATGAGTCTGAATAAAAAAAAAATTTGTCCTGCTTTTAGGTGAGGTATTTTCCTAATTATAAAGCTAAATTAATAAAAAAAAATAATATTCTAAAGTAGAAAAAATGAGAGAAATATACAGTGATCCTCCACTTTATACCCACTCAATTTTTTCACCGACTTATGAATTATTTGTTCTGACTCTTTCGGAAGCTATGCTAACACCATGAGTCGGAAGAAAAAAAAAATTTGTCCTGCTTTTAGGTGAGGTATTTTCCTAATTATAATGCTAAATTAATAAAAATAAATAATATTCTAAAGTAGAAAAAATGAGGGAAATATACAGTGATCCTCCACTTTGTACCCACTCAATTTTTTCACCGACTTATGAATTATTTGTTCTGACTCTTTCGCAAGCTATGCTAACACCATGAGTCTGAATAAAAAAAAAATTTTTCCTGCTATTAGGTGAGTTATTTTCCTAATTATAATGCTAAATTAATAAAAAAAAATAATATTCTAAAGTAGAAAAAATGAGAGAAATATACAGTGATCCTCCACTTTGTACCCACTCAATTTTTTCACCGACTTATGAATTATTTGTTCTGACTCTTTCGCAAGCTATCCTAACACCATGAGTCTGAATAAAAAAAAAATTTTTACTGCTTTTAGGTGAGGGATTTTCCTAATTATAATGCTAAATTAATAAAAAAAAATAGTATTCTAAGGTAGAAAAAATGAGAGAAATATACAGTGATCCTCCACTTTGTACCCACTCAATTTTTTCACCGACTTATGAATTATTTGTTCTGACTCTTTCGCAAGCTATGCTAACACCATGAGTCTGAATAAAAAAAAAATTTTCCTGTTTTAGGTGAGGGATTTTCCTAATTATAATGCTAAATTAATAAAAATAAATAATATCCTAAAGTAGAAAAAATGAGAGAAATATACAGTGATCCTCCACTTTGTACCCACTCAATTTTTTCACCGACTTATGAATTATTTGTTCTGACTCTTTCGGAAGCTATGCTAACACCATGAGTCGGAAGAAAAAAAAAATTTGTCCTGCTTTTAGGTGAGGTATTTTCTTAATTATAATGCTAAATTAATAAAAATAAATAATATTCTAAAGTAGAAAAAATGAGAGAAATATACAGTGATCCTCCACTTTGTACCAACTCAATTTTTTCACCGTCTTATGAATTATTTGTTCTGACTCTTTCGCAAGCTATGCTAACACCATGAGTCTGAATAAAAAAAAATTTTTCCTGCTATTAGGTGAGGTATTTTCCTAATTATAATGCTAAATTAATAAAAATAAATAATATTCTAAAGTAGAAAAAATGAGAGAAATATACAGTGATCCTCCACTTTGTACCCACTCAACTTTTTCACCGACTTATGAATTATTTGTTCTGACTCTTTCGCAAGCTATGCTAACACCATGAGTCTGAATAAAAAAAAAAATTTTCCTGCTTTTAGGTGACGTATTTTCCTAATTATAATGCTAAATTAATAAAAAAAAATAATATTCTAAAGTAGAAAAAATGAGAGAAATATAAAGTTATCCTCCACTTTGTACCCAGTCAATTTTTTCACCGACTTATGAATTATTTGTTCTGACTCTTTCGCAAGCTATGCTTACACCATGAGTCTGAATAAAAAAAAAAATTTTACTGCTTTTATGTGAGGGATTTTCCTAATTATAATGCTAAATTAATAAAAATAAATAATATTCTAAAGTAGAAAAAATGAGAGAAATATACAGTGATCCTCTACTTTGTACCCAGTCAATTTTTTCACCGACTTATGACTTATTTGTTCTGACTCTTTCGCAAGCTATGCTAACACCATGAGTCTGAATAAAAAAAAAATTTTCCTGTTTTAGGTGAGGGATTTTCCTAATTATAATGCTAAATTATTAAAAAAAAATAATATTCTAAAGTAGAAAAAATGAGAGAAATATACAGTGATCCTCCACTTTGTACACACTCAATTTTTTCACCGACTTATGAATTATTTGTTCTGACTCTTTCGCAAGCTATGCTAACACCATGAGTCTGAATAAAAAAAAAATTTTTTCCTGATTTTAGGTGAGGTATTTTCCTAATTATAATGCTAAATTAATAAAAAAAAATAATATTCTAAAGTAGAAAAAATGAGAGAAATATACAGTGATCCTCCACTTTGTACCCACTCAATTTTTTCACCGACTTATGAATTATTTGTTCTGAATCTTTTGCAAGCTATGCTAACACCATGAGTCTGAATAAAAAAAAAATTTTTCCTGATTTTAGGTGAGGTATTTTCCTAATTATAATGCTAAATTTATAAAAAAAAATAATATTCTAAAGTAGAAAAAATGAGAGAAATATACAGTGATCCTCCACTTTGTACCCACTCAATTTTTTCACCGACTTATGAATTATTTGTTCTGACTCTTTTGGAAGCTATGCTAACACCATGAGTCGGAAGAAAAAAAAAATTTGTCCTGCTTTTAGGTGAGGGATTTTCCTAATTATAATGCTAAATTAATGAAAGAAAACAATATTCTAAAGGAGAAAAAATGAGAGAAATATACAGTGAGCATCCACTTTGTAACCACTCAATTTTTTCACCGACTTATGAATTATTTGTTCTGACTCTTTCGCAAGCTATGCTAATACCATGAGTCTGAAGAAAAAAAAAATTTGTCCTGCTTTTAGGTGAGGTATTTTCCTAATTATAATGCTAAATTAATAAAAAAAAATAATATTCTTAAGTAGAAAAATGAGAGAAATATACAGTGATCCTCCACTTTGTACCCACTCAATTTTTTCACCGACTTATGCATTATTTGTTCTGAATCTTTTGCAAGCTATGCTAACACCATGAGTCTGAAGAAAAAAAAAATTTTTCCTGCTTATAGGTGAGGGATTTTCCTAATTATAATGCTAAATTAATAAAAAAAAATAGTATTCTAAAGTAGAAAAAATGAGAGAAATATACAGTGATCCTCCACTTTGTACCCACTCAATTTTTTCACCAACTTATGAATTATTTGTTTTGACTCTTTCGCAAGCTATGCTTATACCATGAGTCTGAATAAAAAAAAAATTTTTCTTGCTTTTAGGTGAGGGATTTTCCTAATTATAATGCTAAATTAATAAAAAAAAATAGTATTCTAAAGTAGAAAAAATGAAAGAAATATACAGTGATCCTCCACTTTGTACCCAGTCAATTTTTTCACCGACTTATGAATTATTTGTCCTGACTCTATCGCAAGCTATGCTAACACCATGAGTCTGAATAAAAAAAAAAATTTTTCCTGCTTTTAGGTGAGGTATTTTCCTAATTATAATGTTAAATTAATAAAAATAAATAATATTCTAAAGTAGAAAAAATGAGAGAAATATACAGTGATCCTCCACTTTGTACCCACTCAATTTTTTCACCGACTTATGAATTATTTGTTCTGACTCTTTCGCAAGCTATGCTAACACCATGAGTCTGAATAAAAAAAAAATTTTCCTGCTTTGAGGTGAGGTATTTTCCTAATTATAATGCTAAATTAATAAAAAAAAATAATATTCTAAAGTAGAAAAAAATGAGAGAAATATACAGTGATCCTCCACTTTGTACCCACTCAATTTTTTCACCGACTTATGAATTATTTGTTCTGACTCTTTCGCAAGCTATGCTAACACCATGAGTCTGAATAAAAAAAAATTTTTTCCTGCTTTTAGGTGAGGTATTTTCCTAATAATAATGCTAAATTAATAAAAATAAATAATATTCTAAAGTAGAAAAAATGAGAGAAATATACAGTGATCCTCCACTTTGTACCCACTCTATTTTTTCACCGACATGAATTATTTGTTCTGACTCTTTCGCAAACTATGCTAACACCATGAGTCTGAATAAAAAAAAAATTTTTCCTGCTTTTAGGTGAGGTATTTTCCTAATTATAATGCTAAATTAATAAAAAAAAATAATATTCTAAAGTAGAAAAAATGAGAGAAATATACAGTGATCCTCCACTTTGTACCCACTCAATTTTTTCACCGACTTATGAATTATTTGTTCTGACTCTTTCGCAAGCTATGCTAACACCATGAGTCTGAATAAAAAAAAAATTTTTCCTGCTTTTAGGTGAGGGATTTTCCTAATTATAATGCTAAATTAATAAAAAAAAATAATATTCTAAAGTAGAAAAAATGAGAGAAATATACAGTGATCCTCCACTTTGTACCCACTCAATTTTTTCACCGACTTATGAATTATTTGTTCTGACTCTTTCGGAAGCTATGCTAACACCATGAGTCGGAAGAAAAAAAAAATTTGTCCTGCTTTTAGGTGAGGTATTTTCCTAATTATAATGCTAAATTAATAAAAATAAATAATATTCTAAAGTAGAAAAAATGAGGGAAGTATACAGTGATCCTCCACTTTGTACCCACTCAATTTTTTCACCGACTTATGAATTATTTGTTCTGACTCTTTCGCAAGCTATGCTAACACCATGAGTCTGAATAAAAAAAAAATTTTTCCTGCTATTAGGTGAGGTATTTTCCTAATTATAATGCTAAATTAATAAAAATAAATAATATTCTAAAGTAGAAAAAATGAGAGAAATATACAGTGATCCTCCACTTTGTACCAACTCAATTTTTTCACCGTCTTATGAATTATTTGTTCTGACTCTTTCGCAAGCTATGCTAACACCATGAGTCTGAATAAAAAAAAATTTTTCCTGCTATTAGGTGAGGTATTTTCCTAATTATAATGCTAAATTAATAAAAATAAATAATATTCTAAAGTAGAAAAAATGAGAGAAATATACAGTGATCCTCCACTTTGTACACACTCAACTTTTTCACCGACTTATGAATTATTTGTTCTGATTCTTTCGCAAGCTATGCTAACACCATGAGTCTGAATAAAAAAAAAATTTTTCCTGCTTTTAGGTGACGTATTTTCCTAATTATAATGCTAAATTAATAAAAAAAAATAATATTCTAAAGTAGAAAAAATGAGAGAAATATAAAGTTATCCTCCACTTTGTACGCAGTCAATTTTTTCACCGACTTATGAATTATTTGTTCTGACTCTTTCGCAAGCTATGCTAACACCATGAGTCTGAATAAAAAAAAAATTTTCCTGTTTTAGGTGAGGGATTTTCCTAATTATAATGCTAAATTATTAAAAAAAAATAATATTCTAAAGTAGAAAAAATGAGAGAAATATACAGTGATCCTCCACTTTGTACACACTCAATTTTTTCACCGACTTATGAATTATTTGGTCTGACTCTTTCGGAAGCTATGCTAACACCATGAGTCTGAATAAAAAAAAAATTTTTCCTGCTTTTAGGTGAGGTATTTTCCTAATTATAATGCTAAATTAATAAAAACAAATAATATTCTAAAGTAGAAAAAATGAGAGAAATATAAAGTGATCCTCCACTTTGTACCCAGTCAATTTTTTCACCGACTTATGAATTATTTGTTCTTACTCTTTCGCAAGCTATGCTAACACCATGAGCCTGAATAAAAAAAAAATTTTTCCTACTTTTAGGTGAGGTATTTTCCTAATTATAATGCTAAATTAATAAAAATAAATAATATTCTAAAGTAGAAAAAATGAGAGAAATATACAGTGATCCTCCACTTTGTACCCAGTCAATTTTTTCACCGACTTATGAATTATTTGTTCTGACTCTTTCGGAAGCTATGCTAACACCATGAGTCGGAAGAAAAAAAAAATTTGTCTTGCTTTTAGGTGAGGTATTTTCCTAATTATAATTCTAAATTAATAAAAATAAATAATATTCTAAAGTAGAAAAAATGAGAGAAATATACAGTGATCCTCCACTTTGTACCCACTCAATTTTTTCACCGTCTTATGAATTATTTGTTCTGACTCTTTTGCAAGCTATGCTAACACCATGAGTCTGAATAAAATAAATATTTTTCCTGCTATTAGGTGAGGTATTTTCCTAATTATAATGCTAAATTAATAAAAATAAATAATATTCTAAAGTAGAAAAAATGAGAGAAATATACAGTGATCCTCCACTTTGTACCCAGTCAATTTTTTCACCGACTTATGAATTATTTGTTCTGACTCTATCGCAAGCTATGCTAACACCATGAGTCTGAATAAAAAAAAAATTTTTACTGCTTTTAGGTGAGGGATTTTCCTAATTATAATGCTAAATTAATAAAAAAAAATAGTATTCTAAAGTAGAAAAAATGAGAGAAATATACAGTGATCCTCCACTTTGTACCCACTCAATTTTTTCACCGACTTATGAATTATTTGTTCTGACTCTATCGCAAGCTATGCTAACACCATGAGTCTGAATAAAAAAAAAATTTTTCCTGCATTTAGGTGAGGTATTTTCCTAATTATAATGCTAAATTAATAAAAAAAAATAATATTCTAAAGTAGAAAAAATGAGAGAAATATACAGTGATCCTCCACTTTGTACCCAGTCAATTTTTTCACCGACTTATGAATTATTTGTTCTGACTCTTTCGCAAGCTATACTAATACCATGAGCCTGAATAAAAAAAAAATTTTTCCTGCTTTTAGGTGAGGTATTTTCCTAATTATAATGCTAAATTAATAAAAATAAAAAATATTCTAAAGTAGAAAAAATGAGAGAAATATACAGTGATCCTCCACTTTGTACCCAGTCAATTTTTTCACCGACTTATGAATTATTTGTTCTGACTCTTTCGCAAGCTATGCTAACACCATGAGTCTGAATAAAAAAAAATTTTTTACTGCTTTTAGGTGAGGGATTTTCCTACTTATAATGCTAAATTAAAAAAATAAATAATATACTAAAGTAGAAAAAATGAGAGAAATATACAGTGATCCTCCACTTTGTACCCACTCAATTTTTTCACCGACTTATGAATTATTTGTTCTGACTCTTTTGGAAGCTATGCTAACACCATGAGTCGGAAGAAAAAAAAAATTTGTCTTGCTTTTAGGTGAGGTATTTTCCTAATTATAATGCTAAATTAATAAAAATAAATAATATTCTAAAGTAGAAAAAATGAGAGAAATATACAGTGATCCTCCACTTTGTACCCACTCAATTTTTTCACCGTCTTATGAATTATTTGTTCTGACTCTTTCGCAAGCTATGCTAACACCATGCGTCTGAATAAAATAAAAATTTTTCCTGCTATTAGGTGAGGTATTTTCCTAATTATAATGCTAAATTAATAAAAATAAATAATATACTAAAGTAGAAAAAATGAGAGAAATATACAGTGATCCTCCACTTTGTACCCAGTCAATTTTTTCACCGACTTATGAATTATTTGTTCTGACTCTATCGCAAGCTATGCTAACACCATGAGTCTGAATAAAAAAAAAATTTTTCCTGCTTTTAGGTGAGGTATTTTCCTAATTATAATGCTAAATTAATAAAAAAAAATAAGATTCTAAAGTAGAAAAAATGAGAGAAATATACAGTGATCCTCCACTTTGTACCCACTCAATTTTTTCACCGACTTATGAATTATTTGTTCTGACTCTTTAGCAAGCTATGCTAACACCATGAGTCTGAATAAAAAAAAAATTTTTCTTGCTTTTAGGTGAGGGATTTTCCTAATTATAATGCTAAATTAATAAAAAAAAATAATATTCTAAAGTAGAAAAAATGAGAGAAATATACAGTGATCCTCCACTTTGTACCCAGTCAATTTTTTCACCGACTTATGAATTATTTGTCCTGACTCTATCGCAAGCTATGCTAACACCATGAGCCTGAATAAAAAAAAAAATTTTTCCTGCTTTATGTGAGGTATTTTCCTAATTATAATGCTAAATTAATAAAAATAAATAATATTCTAAAGTAGAAAAAATGAGAGAAATATACAGTGATCCTCCACTTTGTACCCACTCAATTTTTTCACCGTCTTATGAATTATTTGTTCTGACTCTTTCGCAAGCTATGCTAACACCATGAGTCTGAATAAAAAAAAAATTTGCCTGTTTTAGGTGAGGGATTTTCCTAATTATAATGCTAAATTAATAAAAATAAATAATATTCTAAAGTAGAAAAAATGAGAGAAATATACAGTGATCCTCCACTTTGTACCCAGTCAATTTTTTCACCGACTTATGAATTATTTGTTCTGACTCTTTCGCAAGCTATGCTAACACCATGAGTCTGAAGAAAAAAAAAAATTTTTCCTGCTTTTAGGTGAGGTATTTTCCTAATTATAATGCTAAATTAATAAAAAAAAATAAGATTCTAAAGTAGAAAAAATGAGAGAAATATACAGTGATCCTCCACTTTGTACCCACTCAATTTTTTCACCGACTTATGAATTATTTGTTCTGACTCTTTAGCAAGCTATGCTAACACCATGAGTCTGAATAAAAAAAAAATTTTTCTTGCTTTTAGGTGAGGGATTTTCCTAATTATAATGCTAAATTAATAAAAAAAAATAATATTCTAAAGTAGAAAAAATGAGAGAAATATACAGTGATCCTCCACTTTGTACCCAGTCAATTTTTTCACCGACTTATGAATTATTTGTCCTGACTCTATCGCAAGCTATGCTAACACCATGAGCCTGAATAAAAAAAAAAATTTTTCCTGCTTTATGTGAGGTATTTTCCTAATTATAATGCTAAATTAATAAAAATAAATAATATTCTAAAGTAGAAAAAATGAGAGAAATATACAGTGATCCTCCACTTTGTACCCACTTAATTTTTTCACCGTCTTATGAATTATTTGTTCTGACTCTTTTGCAAGCTATGCTAACACCATGAGTCTGAATAAAATAAAAATTTTTCCTGCTATTAGGTGAGGTATGTTCCTAATTATAATGCTAAATTAATAAAAATAAATAATATTCTAAAGTAGAAAAAATGAGAGAAATATACAGAGATCCTCCACTTTGTACCCACTCAATTTTTTCACCGACTTATGAATTATTTGTTCTGACTCTTTCACAAGCTATGCTAACACCATGAGTCTGAAGAAAAAAAAAAATTTTTCTTGCTTTTAGGTGAGGGATTTTCCTAATTATAATGCTAAATTAATAGAAAAAAAATAATATTCTAAAGTACAAAAAATGAGAGAAATATAGAGTGATCCTCCACTTTGTACCCACTCAATTTGTTTACCGACTTATGAATTATTTGTTCTGACTCTTTCGCAAGCTATGCTAATACCATGAGTCTGAATAAAAAAAAAATTTTTCTTGCTTTTAGGTGAGGGATTTTCCTAATTATAAAGCTAAATTAATAAAAAAATATAATATTCTAAAGTAGAAAAAATGAGAGAAATATACAGTGATCCTCCACTTTGTACCCAGTCAATTTTTTCACCGACTTATGAATTATTTGTTCTGACTCTTTCGCAAGCTATGCTAAAACCATGAGTCTGAATAAAAAAAAAATTTTTCTTTCTTTTAGGTTAGGGATTTTCCTAATTATAATGCTAAATTAATAAAAAAAAATAATATTCTGAAGTAGAAAAAATGAGAGAAATATACAGTGATCCTCCACTTTGTACCCAGTCAATTTTTGCACCGACTTATGAATTATTTGTTCTGACTCTATCGCAAGCTATGCTAACACCATGAGCCTGAATAAAAAAAAAATTTTTCCTGATTTTAGGTGAGGTATTTTCCTAATTATAATGCTAAATTAATAAAAATAAATAATAATCTAAAGTAGAAAAAATGAGAGAAATATACAGTGATCCTCCACTTTGTACCCAGTCAATTTTTTCACCGACTTATGAATTATTTGTTCTGACTCTTTCGCAAGCTATGCTAACACCATGAGTCTGAATAAAAAAAAATTTTTTACTGCTTTTAGGTGAGGGATTTTCCTAATTATAATGCTAAATTAAAAAAATAAATAATATACTAAAGTAGAAAAAATGAGAGAAATATACAGTGATCCTCCACTTTGTACCCACTCAATTTTTTCACCGACTTATGAATTATTTGTTCTGACTCTTTCGGAAGCTATGCTAACACCATGAGTCTGAATAAAAAAAAAATTTTTCCTGCTTTTAGGTGAGGTATTTTCCTAATTATAATGCTAAATTAATAAAAAAAAATAAGATTCTAAAGTAGAAAAAATGAGAGAAATATACAGTGATCCTCCACTTTGTACCCACTCAATTTTTTCACCGACTTATGAATTATTTGTTCTGACTCTTTAGCAAGCTATGCTAACACCATGAGTCTGAATAAAAAAAAAATTTTTCTTGCTTTTAGGTGAGGGATTTTCCTAATTATAATGCTAAATTAATAAAAAAAAATAATATTCTAAAGTAGAAAAAATGAGAGAAATATACAGTGATCCTCCACTTTGTACCCAGTCAATTTTTTCACCGACTTATGAATTATTTGTCCTGACTCTATCGCAAGCTATGCTAACACCATGAACCTGAATAAAAAAAAAAATTTTTCCTGCTTTATGTGAGGTATTTTCCTAATTATAATGCTAAATTAATAAAAATAAATAATATTCTAAAGTAGAAAAAATGAGAGAAATATACAGTGATCCTCCACTTTGTACCCACTTAATTTTTTCACCGTCTTATGAATTATTTGTTCTGACTCTTTTGCAAGCTATGCTAACACCATGAGTCTGAATAAAATAAAAATTTTTCCTGCTATTAGGTGAGGTATTTTCCTAATTATAATGCTAAATTAATAAAAATAAATAATATTCTAAAGTAGAAAAAATGAGAGAAATATACAGTGATCCTCCACTTTGTACCCACTCAATTTTTTCACCGACTTATGAATTATTTGTTCTGACTCTTTCACAAGCTATGCTAACACCATGAGTCTGAAGAAAAAAAAAAAATTTTTCTTGCTTTTAGGTGAGGGATTTTCCTAATTATAATGCTAAATTAATAAAAAAAAATAATATTCTAAAGTAGAAAAAATGAGAGAAATATAGAGTGATCCTCCACTTTGTACCCACTCAATTTGTTCACCGACTTATGAATTATTTGTTCTGACTCTTTCGCAAGCTATGCTAATACCATGAGTCTGAATAAAAAAAAAATTTTTCTTGCTTTTAGGTGAGCGATTTTCCTAATTATAAAGCTAAATTAATAAAAAAAAATAATATTCTAAAGTAGAAAAAATGAGAGAAATATACAGTGATCCTCCACTTTGTACCCAGTCAATTTTTTCACCGACTTATGAATTATTTGTTCTGACTCTTTCGCAAGCTATGCTAAAACCATGAGTCTGAATAAAAAAAAAATTTTTCTTTCTTTTAGGTTAGGGTTTTTCCTAATTATAATGCTAAATTAATAAAAAAAAATAATATTCTGAAGTAGAAAAAATGAGAGAAATATACAGTGATCCTCCACTTTGTACCCACTCAATTTTTTCACCGTCTTATGAATTATTTGTTCTGACTCTTTCGCAAGCTATGCTAACACCATGCGTCTGAATAAAATAAAAATTTTTCCTGCTATTAGGTGAGGTATTTTCCTAATTATAATGCTAAATTAATAAAAATAAATAATATACTAAAGTAGAAAAAATGAGAGAAATATACAGTGATCCTCCACTTTGTACCCAGTCAATTTTTTCACCGACTTATGAATTATTTGTTCTGACTCTATCGCAAGCTATGCTAACACCATGAGTCTGAATAAAAAAAAAATTTTTCCTGCTTTTAGGTGAGGTATTTTCCTAATTATAATGCTAAATTAATAAAAAAAAATAAGATTCTAAAGTAGAAAAAATGAGAGAAATATACAGTGATCCTCCACTTTGTACCCACTCAATTTTTTCACCGACTTATGAATTATTTGTTCTGACTCTTTAGCAAGCTATGCTAACACCATGAGTCTGAATAAAAAAAAAATTTTTCTTGCTTTTAGGTGAGGGATTTTCCTAATTATAATGCTAAATTAATAAAAAAAAATAATATTCTAAAGTAGAAAAAATGAGAGAAATATACAGTGATCCTCCACTTTGTACCCAGTCAATTTTTTCACCGACTTATGAATTATTTGTCCTGACTCTATCGCAAGCTATTCTAACACCATGAGCCTGAATAAAAAAAAAAATTTTTCCTGCTTTATGTGAGGTATTTTCCTAATTATAATGCTAAATTAATAAAAATAAATAATATTCTAAAGTAGAAAAAATGAGAGAAATATACAGTGATCCTCCACTTTGTACCCACTTAATTTTTTCACCGTCTTATGAATTATTTGTTCTGACTCTTTTGCAAGCTATGCTAACACCATGAGTCTGAATAAAATAAAAATTTTTCCTGCTATTAGGTGAGGTATTTTCCTAATGATAATGCTAAATTAATAAAAAAAAATAATATTCTAAAGTAGAAAAAATGAGAGAAATATACAGTGATCCTCCACTTTGTACCCACTCAATTTGTTCACCGACTTATGAATTATTTGTTCTGACTCTTTCGCAAGCTATGCTAATACCATGAGTCTGAATAAAAAAAAAAATTTTCTTGCTTTTAGGTGAGGGATTTTCCTAATTATAAAGCTAAATTAATAAAAAAAAATAATATTCTAAAGTAGAAAAAATGAGAGAAATATACAGTGATCCTCCACTTTGTACCCAGTCAATTTTTTCACCGACTTATGAATTATTTGTTCTGACTCTTTCGCAAGCTATGCTAAAACCATGAGTCTGAATAAAAAAAAAATTTTTCTTTCTTTTAGGTTAGGGATTTTCCTAATTATAATGCTAAATTAATAAAAAAAAATAATATTCTGAAGTAGAAAAAATGAGAGAAATATACAGTGATCCTCCACTTTGTACCCAGTCAATTTTTGCACCGACTTGTGAATTATTTGTTCTGACTCTATCGCAAGCTATGCTAACACCATGAGCCTGAATAAAAAAAAAATTTTTCCTGATTTTAGGTGAGGTATTTTCCTAATTATAATGCTAAATTAATAAAAATAAATAATAATCTAAAGTAGAAAAAATGAGAGAAATATACAGTGATCCTCCACTTTGTACCCAGTCAATTTTTTCACCGACTTATGAATTATTTGTTCTGACTCTTTCGCAAGCTATGCTAACACCATGAGTCTGAATAAAAAAAAATTTTTTACTGCTTTTAGGTGAGGGATTTTCCTAATTATAATGCTAAATTAAAAAAATAAATAATATACTAAAGTAGAAAAAATGAGAGAAATATACAGTGATCCTCCACTTTGTACCCACTCAATTTTTTCACCGACTTATGAATTATTTGTTCTGACTCTTTCGGAAGCTATGCTAACACCATGAGTCGGAAGAAAAAAAAAATTTGTCTTGCTTTTAGGTGAGGTATTTTCCTAATTATAATGCTAAATTAATAAAAATAAATAATATTCTAAAGTAGAAAAAATGAGAGAAATATACAGTGATCCTCCACTTTGTACCCACTCAATTTTTTCACCGTCTTATGAATTATTTGTTCTGACTCTTTCGCAAGCTATGCTAACACCATGCGTCTGAATAAAATAAAAATTTTTCCTGCTATTAGGTGAGGTATTTTCCTAATTATAATGCTAAATTAATAAAAATAAATAATATTCTAAATTAGAAAAAATGAGAGAAATATACAGTGATCCTCCACTTTGTACCCAGTCAATTTTTTCACCGACTTATGAATTATTTGTTCTGACTCTATCGCAAACTATGCTAACACCATGAGTCTGAATAAAAAAAAAATTTTTCCTGCTTTTAGGTGAGGTATTTTCCTAATTATAATGCTAAATTAATAAAAAAAAATAATATTCTTAAGTAGAAAAAATGAGAGAAATATACAGTGATCCTCCACTTTGTACCCACTCCATTTTTTCACCGACTTATGAATTATTTGTTCTGACTCTTTCGCAAGCTATGCTAATACCATGAGTCTGAATAAAAAAAAAATTTTTCTTGCTTTTATGTGAGGGATTTTCCTAATTATAATGCTAAATTAATAAAAAAAAATAATATTCTAAAGTAGAAAAAATGAGAGAAATATACAGTGAACCTCCACTTTGTACCCACTCAATTTTTTCACCGACTTATGAATTATTTGTTCTGACTCTTTCGCAAGCTATGCTAATACCATGAGTCTGAATAAAAAAAAAATTTTTCTTGCTTTTAGGTGAGGGATTTTCCTAATTATAATGCTAAATTAATAAAAAAAAATAATATTCTAAAGTAGAAAAAATGAGAGAAATATACAGTGATCCTCCACTTTGTACCCACTCAATTTTTTCACCGAGTTATGAATTATTTGTTCTGACTCTTTAGCAAGCTATGCTAACACCATGAGTCTGAATAAAAAAAAAATATGTCCTGCTTTTAGGTGAGGTATTTTACTAATTATAATGCTAAATTAATAAAAAAAAATAGTATTCTAAAGTAGAAAAAATGAGAGAAATATACAGTGATCCTCCACTTTGTACCCACTCAATTTTTTCACCGAGTTATGAATTATTTGTTCTGACTCTTTAGCAAGCTATGCTAACACCATGAGTCTGAATAAAAAAAAAATTTTTCCTGCTTTTAGGTGAGGTATTTTCCTAATTATAATGCTAAATTAATAAAAAAAAATAGTATTCTAAAGTAGAAAAAATGAGAGAAATATACAGTGATCCTCCACTTTGTACCCACTCAATTTTTTCACCGAGTTATGAATTATTTGTTCTGACTCTTTAGCAAGCTATGCTAACACCATGAGTCTGAATAAAAAAAAAATTTCTCCTGCTTTTAGGTCAGGTATTTTCCTAATTATAATGCTAAATTAATAAAAAAAAATAGTATTCTAAAGTAGAAAAAATGAGAGAAATATACAGTGATCCTCCACTTTAACCACTCAATTTTTTCACTGAGTTATGAATTATTTGTTCTGACTCTTTAGCAAGATATGCTAACACCATGAGTCTGAATAAAAAAAAAATTTGTCCTGCTTTTAGGTCAGGTATTTTCCTAATTATAATGCTAAATTAATAAAAAAAAATAGTATTCTAAAGTAGAAAAAATGAGAGAAATATACAGTGATCCTCCACTTTGTACCCACTCAATTTTTTCACCGACTTATGAATTATTTGTTCTGACTCTTTAGCAAGCTATGCTAACACCATGAGTCTGAATAAAAAAAAAATTTCTCCTGCTTTTAGGTCAGGTATTTTCCTAATTATAATGCTAAATTAATAAAAAAAAATAGTATTCTAAAGTAGAAAAAATGAGAGAAATATACAGTGATCCTCCACTTTGTACCCACTCAATTTTTTCACCGAGTTATGAATTATTTGTTCTGACTCTTTAGCAAGCTATGCTAACACCATGAGTCTGAATAAAAAAAAAATTTGTCCTGCTTTTAGGTGAGGTATTTTCCTAATTATAATGCTAAATTAATAAAAAAAAATAGTATTCTAAAGTAGAAAAAATGAGAGAAATATACAGTGATCCTCCACTTTGTACCCACTCAATTTTTTCACCGAGTTATGAATTATTTGTTCTGACTCTTTAGCAAGCTATGCTAATACCATGAGTCTGAATAAAAAAAAAATTTTTCTTGCTTTTAGGTGAGGGATTTTCCTAATTATAATGCTAAATTAATAAAAAAAAATAATATTCTAAAGTAGAAAAAATGAGAGAAATATACAGTGAACCTCCACTTTGTACCCACTCAATTTTTTCACCGACTTATGAATTATTTGTTCTGACTCTTTAGCAAGCTATGCTAATACCATGAGTCTGAATAAAAAAAAAATTTTTCTTGCTTTTAGGTGAGGGATTTTCCTAATTATAATGCTAAATTAATAAAAAAAAATAATATTCTAAAGTAGAAAAAATGAGAGAAATATACAGTGATCCTCCACTTTGTACCCACTCAATTTTTTCACCGAGTTATGAATTATTTGTTCTGACTCTTTAGCAATCTATGCTAACACCATGAGTCTGAATAAAAAAAAAATTTGTCCTGCTTTTAGGTGAGGTATTTTACTAATTATAATGCTAAATTAATAAAAAAAAATAGTATTCTAAAGTAGAAAAAATGAGAGAAATATACAGTGATCCTCCACTTTGTACCCACTCAATTTTTTCACCGAGTTATGAATTATTTGTTCTGACTCTTTAGCAAGCTATGCTAACACCATGAGTCTGAATAAAAAAAAAATTTTTCCTGCTTTTAGGTGAGGTATTTTCCTAATTATAATGCTAAATTAATAAAAAAAAATAGTATTCTAAAGTAGAAAAAATGAGAGAAATATACAGTGATCCTCCACTTTGTACCCACTCAATTTTTTCACCGAGTTATGAATTATTTGTTCTGACTCTTTAGCAAGCTATGCTAACACCATGAGTCTGAATAAAAAAAAAATTTCTCCTGCTTTTAGGTCAGGTATTTTCCTAATTATAATGCTAAATTAATAAAAAAAAATAGTATTCTAAAGTAGAAAAAATGAGAGAAATATACAGTGATCCTCCACTTTTACCCACTCAATTTTTTCACTGAGTTATGAATTATTTGTTCTGACTCTTTAGCAAGATATGCTAACACCATGAGTCTGAATAAAAAAAAAATTTGTCCTGCTTTTAGGTCAGGTATTTTCCTAATTATAATGCTAAATTAATAAAAAAAAATAGTATTCTAAAGTAGAAAAAATGAGAGAAATATACAGTGATCCTCCACTTTGTACCCACTCAATTTTTTCACCGAGTTATGAATTATTTGTTCTGACTCTTTAGCAAGCTATGCTAACACCATGAGTCTGAATAAAAAAAAAATTTCTCCTGCTTTTAGGTCAGGTATTTTCCTAATTATAATGCTAAATTAATAAAAAAAAATAGTATTCTAAAGTAGAAAAAATGAGAGAAATATACAGTGATCCTCCACTTTGTACCCACTCAATTTTTTCACCGAGTTATGAATTATTTGTTCTGACTCTTTAGCAAGCTATGCTAACACCATGAGTCTGAATAAAAAAAAAATTTTTCCTGCTTTTAGGTGAGGTATTTTCCTAATTATAATGCTAAATTAATAAAAAAAAATAGTATTCTAAAGTAGAAAAAATGAGAGAAATATACAGTGATCCTCCACTTTGTACCCACTCAATTTTTTCACCGAGTTATGAATTATTTGTTCTGACTCTTTAGCAAGCTATGCTAACACCATGAGTCTGAATAAAAAAAAAATTTTTCCTGCTTTTAGGTGAGGTATTTTCCTAATTATAATGCTAAATTAATAAAAAAAAATAGTATTCTAAAGTAGAAAAAATGAGAGAAATATACAGTGATCCTCCACTTTGTACCCACTCAATTTTTTCACCGAGTTATGAATTATTTGTTCTGACTCTTTAGCAAGCTATGCTAACACCATGAGTCTGAATAAAAAAAAAATTTCTCCTGCTTTTAGGTCAGGTATTTTCCTAATTATAATGCTAAATTAATAAAAAAAAATAGTATTCTAAAGTAGAAAAAATGAGAGAAATATACAGTGATCCTCCACTTTTACCCACTCAATTTTTTCACTGAGTTATGAATTATTTGTTCTGACTCTTTAGCAAGCTATGCTAACACCATGAGTCTGAATAAAAAAAAAATTTGTCCTGCTTTTAGGTCAGGTATTTTCCTAATTATAATGCTAAATTAATAAAAAAAAATAGTATTCTAAAGTAGAAAAAATGAGAGAAATATACAGTGATCCTCCACTTTGTACCCACTCAATTTTTTCACCGAGTTATGAATTATTTGTTCTGACTCTTTAGCAAGCTATGCTAACACCATGAGTCTGAATAAAAAAAAAATTTCTCCTGCTTTTAGGTCAGGTATTTTCCTAATTATAATGCTAAATTAATAAAAAAAAATAGTATTCTAAAGTAGAAAAAAATGAGAGAAATATACAGTGATCCTCCACTTTTACCCACTCAATTTTTTCACTGAGTTATGAATTATTTGTTCTGACTCTTTAGCAAGCTATGCTAACACCATGAGTCTGAATAAAAAAAAAATTTGTCCTGCTTTTAGGTGAGGTATTTTCCTAATTATAATGCTAAATTAATAAAAAAAAATAGTATTCTAAAGTAGAAAAAATGAGAGAAATATACAGTGATCCTCCACTTTGTACCCACTCAATTTTTTCACCGAGTTATGAATTATTTGTTCTGACTCTTTAGCAAGCTATGCTAACACCATGAGTCTGAATAAAAAAAAAATTTCTCCTGCTTTTAGGTCAGGTATTTTCCTAATTATAATGCTAAATTAATAAAAAAAAATAGTATTCTAAAGTAGAAAAAAATGAGAGAAATATACAGTGATCCTCCACTTTTACCCACTCAATTTTTTCACTGAGTTATGAATTATTTGTTCTGACTCTTTAGCAAGCTATGCTAACACCATGAGTCTGAATAAAAAAAAAATTTGTCCTGCTTTTAGGTGAGGTATTTTCCTAATTATAATGCTAAATTAATAAAAAAAAATAGTATTCTAAAGTAGAAAAAATGAGAGAAATATACAGTGATCCTCCACTTTGTACCCACTCAATTTTTTCACCGAGTTATGAATTATTTGTTCTGACTCTTTAGCAAGCTATGCTAACACCATGAGTCTGAATAAAAAAAAAATTTCTCCTGCTTTTAGGTCAGGTATTTTCCTAATTATAATGCTAAATTAATAAAAAAAAATAGTATTCTAAAGTAGAAAAAATGAGAGAAATATACAGTGATCCTCCACTTTGTACCCACTCAATTTTTTCACTGAGTTATGAATTATTTGTTCTGACTCTTTAGCAAGCTATGCTAACACCATGAGTCTGAATAAAAAAAAAATTTGTCCTGCTTTTAGGTGAGGTATTTTCCTAATTATAATGCTAAATTAATAAAAAAAAAAAGTATTCTAAAGTAGAAAAAATGAGAGAAATATACAGTGATCCTCCACTTTGTACCCACTCAATTTTTTCACCGAGTTATGAATTATTTGTTCTGACTCTTTAGCAAGCTATGCTAACACCATGAGTCTGAATAAAAAAAAAATTTGTCCTGCTTTTAGGTGAGGTATTTTACTAATTATAATGCTAAATTAATAAAAAAAAATAGTATTCTAAAGTAGAAAAAATGAGAGAAATATACAGTGATCCTCCACTTTGTACCCACTCAATTTTTTCACCGAGTTATGAATTATTTGTTCTGACTCTTTAGCAAGCTATGCTAACACCATGAGTCTGAATAAAAAAAAAATTTTTCCTGCTTTTAGGTGAGGTATTTTCCTAATTATAATGCTAAATTAATAAAAAAAAATAGTATTCTAAAGTAGAAAAAATGAGAGAAATATACAGTGATCCTCCACTTTGTACCCACTCAATTTTTTCACCGAGTTATGAATTATTTGTTCTGACTCTTTAGCAAGCTATGCTAACACCATGAGTCTGAATAAAAAAAAAATTTCTCCTGCTTTTAGGTCAGGTATTTTCCTAATTATAATGCTAAATTAATAAAAAAAAATAGTATTCTAAAGTAGAAAAAATGAGAGAAATATACAGTGATCCTCCACTTTTACCCACTCAATTTTTTCACTGAGTTATGAATTATTTGTTCTGACTCTTTAGCAAGCTATGCTAACACCATGAGTCTGAATAAAAAAAAAATTTGTCCTGCTTTTAGGTCAGGTATTTTCCTAATTATAATGCTAAATTAATAAAAAAAAATAGTATTCTAAAGTAGAAAAAATGAGAGAAATATACAGTGATCCTCCACTTTGTACCCACTCAATTTTTTCACCGAGTTATGAATTATTTGTTCTGACTCTTTAGCAAGCTATGCTAACACCATGAGTCTGAATAAAAAAAAAATTTCTCCTGCTTTTAGGTCAGGTATTTTCCTAATTATAATGCTAAATTAATAAAAAAAAATAGTATTCTAAAGTAGAAAAAATGAGAGAAATATACAGTGATCCTCCACTTTGTACCCACTCAATTTTTTCACCGAGTTATGAATTATTTGTTCTGACTCTTTAGCAAGCTATGCTAACACCATGAGTCTGAATAAAAAAAAAATTTCTCCTGCTTTTAGGTCAGGTATTTTCCTAATTATAATGCTAAATTAATAAAAAAAAATAGTATTCTAAAGTAGAAAAAATGAGAGAAATATACAGTGATCCTCCACTTTGTACCCACTCAATTTTTTCACCGAGTTATGAATTATTTGTTCTGACTCTTTAGCAAGCTATGCTAACACCATGAGTCTGAATAAAAAAAAAATTTCTCCTGCTTTTAGGTCAGGTATTTTCCTAATTATAATGCTAAATTAATAAAAAAAAATAGTATTCTAAAGTAGAAAAAATGAGAGAAATATACAGTGATCCTCCACTTTGTACCCACTCAATTTTTTCACCGAGTTATGAATTATTTGTTCTGACTCTTTAGCAAGATATGCTAACACCATGAGTCTGAATAAAAAAAAAATTTGTCCTGCTTTTAGGTGAGGTATTTTCCTAATTATAATGCTAAATTAATAAAAAAAAATAGTATTCTAAAGTAGAAAAAATGAGAGAAATATACAGTGATCCTCCACTTTGTACCCACTCAATTTTTTCACCGACTTATGAATTATTTGTTCTGACTCTTTCGCAAGCTATGCTAACACCATGAGTCTGAATAAAAAAAAAATTTGTCCTGCTTTTAGGTGAGGTATTTTCCTAATTATAATGCTAAATTAATAAAAAAAAATAGTATTCTAAAGTAGAAAAAATGAGAGAAATATACAGTGATCCTCCACTTTGTACCCACTCAATTTTTTCACCGAGTTATGAATTATTTGTTCTGACTCTTTAGCAAGCTATGCTAACACCATGAGTCTGAATAAAAAAAAAATTTGTCCTGCTTTTAGGTGAGGTATTTTCCTAATTATAATGCTAAATTAATAAAAAAAAATAGTATTCTAAAGTAGAAAAAATGAGAGAAATATACAGTGATCCTCCACTTTGTACCCACTCTATTTTTTCACCGAGTTATGAATTATTTGTTCTGACTCTTTAGCAAGCTATGCTAACACCATGAGTCTGAATAAAAAAAAAATTTGTCCTGCTTTTAGGTGAGGTATTTTCCTAATTATAATGCTAAATTAATAAAAAAAAATAGTATTCTAAAGTAGAAAAAATGAGAGAAATATACAGTGATCCTCCACTTTGTACCCACTCAATTTTTTCACCGAGTTATGAATTATTTGTTCTGACTCTTTAGCAAGCTATGCTAACACCATGAGTCTGAATAAAAAAAAAATTTGTCCTGCTTTTAGGTGAGGTATTTTCCTAATTATAATGCTAAATTAATAAAAAAAAATAGTATTCTAAAGTAGAAAAAATGAGAGAAATATACAGTGATCCTCCATTTTGTACCCACTCAATTTTTTCACCGACTTATGAATTATTTGTTCTGACTCTTTAGCAAGCCATGCTAACACCATGAGTCTGAATAAAAAAAAAATTTGTCCTGCTTTTAGGTGAGGTATTTTCCTAATTATAATGCTAAATTAATAAAAAAAATAGTATTCTAAAGTAGAAAAAATGAGAGAAATATACAGTGATCCTCCACTTTGTACCCACTCAATTTTTTCACCGAGTTATGAATTATTTGTTCTGACTCTTTAGCAAGCTATGCTAACACCATGAGTCTGAATAAAAAAAAAATTTCTCCTGCTTTTAGGTCAGGTATTTTCCTAATTATAATGCTAAATTAATAAAAAAAAATAGTATTCTAAAGTAGAAAAAATGAGAGAAATATACAGTGATCCTCCACTTTGTACCCACTCAATTTTTTCACCGAGTTATGAATTATTTGTTCTGACTCTTTAGCAAGCTATGCTAACACCATGAGTCTGAATAAAAAAAAAATTTCTCCTGCTTTTAGGTCAGGTATTTTCCTAATTATAATGCTAAATTAATAAAAAAAAATAGTATTCTAAAGTAGAAAAAATGAGAGAAATATACAGTGATCCTCCACTTTGTACCCACTCAATTTTTTCACCGAGTTATGAATTATTTGTTCTGACTCTTTAGCAAGCTATGCTAACACCATGAGTCTGAATAAAAAAAAAATTTGTCCTGCTTTTAGGTGAGGTATTTTCCTAATTATAATGCTAAATTAATAAAAAAAAATAGTATTCTAAAGTAGAAAAAATGAGAGAAATATACAGTGATCCTCCACTTTGTACCCACTCAATTTTTTCACCGAGTTATGAATTATTTGTTCTGACTCTTTAGCAAGATATGCTAACACCATGAGTCTGAATAAAAAAAAAATTGTCCTGCTTTTAGGTGAGGTATTTTCCTAATTATAATGCTAAATTAATAAAAAAAAATAGTATTCTAAAGTAGAAAAAATGAGAGAAATATACAGTGATCCTCCACTTTGTACCCACTCAATTTTTTCACCGACTTATGAATTATTTGTTCTGACTCTTTCGCAAGCTATGCTAACACCATGAGTCTGAATAAAAAAAAAATTTGTCCTGCTTTTAGGTGAGGTATTTTCCTAATTATAATGCTAAATTAATAAAAAAAAATAGTATTCTAAAGTAGAAAAAATGAGAGAAATATACAGTGATCCTCCACTTTGTACCCACTCAATTTTTTCACCGAGTTATGAATTATTTGTTCTGACTCTTTAGCAAGCTATGCTAACACCATGAGTCTGAATAAAAAAAAAATTTGTCCTGCTTTTATGTGAGGTATTTTCCTAATTATAATGCTAAATTAATAAAAAAAAATAGTATTCTAAAGTAGAAAAAATGAGAGAAATATACAGTGATCCTCCACTTTGTACCCACTCTATTTTTTCACCGAGTTATGAATTATTTGTTCTGACTCTTTAGCAAGCTATGCTAACACCATGAGTCTGAATAAAAAAAAAATTTGTCCTGCTTTTAGGTGAGGTATTTTCCTAATTATAATGCTAAATTAATAAAAAAAAATAGTATTCTAAAGTAGAAAAAATGAGAGAAATATACAGTGATCCTCCACTTTGTACCCACTCAATTTTTTCACCGAGTTATGAATTATTTGTTCTGACTCTTTAGCAAGCTATGCTAACACCATGAGTCTGAATAAAAAAAAAATTTGTCCTGCTTTTAGGTGAGGTATTTTCCTAATTATAATGCTAAATTAATAAAAAAAAATAGTATTCTAAAGTAGAAAAAATGAGAGAAATATACAGTGATCCTCCATTTTGTACCCACTCAATTTTTTCACCGACTTATGAATTATTTGTTCTGACTCTTTAGCAAGCCATGCTAACACCATGAGTCTGAATAAAAAAAAAATTTGTCCTGCTTTTAGGTGAGGTATTTTCCTAATTATAATGCTAAATTAATAAAAAAAATAGTATTCTAAAGTAGAAAAAATGAGAGAAATATACAGTGATCCTCCACTTTGTACCCACTCAATTTTTTCACCGAGTTATGAATTATTTGTTCTGACTCTTTAGCAAGCTATGCAAACACCATGAGTCTGAATAAAAAAAAAATTTGTCCTGCTTTTAGGTGAGGTATTTTCCTAATTATAATGCTAAATTAATAAAAAAAAATAGTATTCTAAAGTAGAAAAAATGAGAGAAATATACAGTGATCCTCCACTTTGTACCCACTCAATTTTTTCACCGAGTTATGAATTATTTGTTCTGACTCTTTAGCAAGCTATGCTAACACCATGAGTCTGAATAAAAAAAAAATTTGTCCTGCTCTTAGGTGAGGTATTTTCCTAATTATAATGCTAAATTAATAAAAAAAAATAGTATTCTAAAGTAGAAAAAATGAGAGAAATATACAGTGATCCTCCACTTTGTACCCACTCAATTTTTTCACCGAGTTATGAATTATTTGTTCTGACTCTTTAGCAAGCTATGCTAACACCATGAGTCTGAATAAAAAAAAAATTTGTCCTGCTTTTAGGTGAGGTATTTTCCTAATTATAAGGCTAAATTAATAAAAAAAAATAGTATTCTAAAGTAGAAAAAATGAGAGAAATATACAGTGATCCTCCACTTTGTACCCACTCAATTTTTTCACCGAGTTATGAATTATTTGTTCTGACTCTTTAGCAAGCTATGCTAACACCATGAGTCTGATTAAAAAAAAAATTTGTCCTGCTTTTAGGTGAGGTATTTTCCTAATTATAATGCTAAATTAATAAAAAAAAATAGTATTCTAAAGTAGAAAAAATGAGAGAAATATACAGTGATCCTCCACTTTGTACCCACTCAATTTTTTCACCGAGTTATGAATTATTTGTTCTGACTCTTTAGCAAGCTATGCTAACACCATGAGTCTGAATAAAAAAAAAATTTTTCCTGCTTTTAGGTGAGGTATTTTCCTAATTATAATGCTAAATTAATAAAAAAAAATAGTATTCTAAAGTAGAAAAAATGAGAGAAATATACAGTGATCCTCCACTTTGTACCCACTCAATTTTTTCACCGAGTTATGAATTATTTGTTCTGACTCTTTAGCAAGCTATGCTAACACCATGAGTCTGATTAAAAAAAAAATTTGTCCTGCTTTTAGGTGAGGTATTTTCCTAATTATAATGCTAAATTAATAAAAAAAAATAGTATTCTAAAGTAGAAAAAATGAGAGAAATATACAGTGATCCTCCACTTTGTACCCACTCAATTTTTTCACCGAGTTATGAATTATTTGTTCTGACTCTTTAGCAAGCTATGCTAACACCATGAGTCTGAATAAAAAAAAAATTTTTCCTGCTTTTAGGTGAGGTATTTTCCTAATTATAATGCTAAATTAATAAAAAAAAATAGTATTCTAAAGTAGAAAAAATGAGAGAAATATACAGTGATCCTCCACTTTGTACCCACTCAATTTTTTCACCGAGTTATGAATTATTTGTTCTGACTCTTTAGCAAGCTATGCTAACACCATGAGTCTGATTAAAAAAAAAATTTGTCCTGCTTTTAGGTGAGGTATTTCCCTAATTATAATGCTAAATTAATAAAAAAAAATAGTATTCTAAAGTAGAAAAAATGAGAGAAATATACAGTGATCCTCCACTTTGTACCCACTCAATTTTTTCACCGAGTTATGAATTATTTGTTCTGACTCTTTAGCAAGCTATGCTAACACCATGAGTCTGAATAAAAAAAAAATTTTTCCTGCTTTTAGGTGAGGTATTTTCCTAATTATAATGCTAAATTAATAAAAAAAAATAGTATTCTAAAGTAGAAAAAATGAGAGAAATATACAGTGATCCTCCACTTTGTACCCACTCAATTTTTTCACCGACTTATGAATTATTTGTTCTGACTCTTTAGCAAGCTATGCTAACACCATGAGTCTGAATAAAAAAAAAATTTGTCCTGCTTTTAGGTGAGGTATTTTCCTAATTATAATGCTAAATTAATAAAAAAAAATAGTATTCTAAAGTAGAAAAAATGAGAGAAATATACAGTGATCCTCCACTTTGTACCCACTCAATTTTTTCACCGAGTTATGAATTATTTGTTCTGACTCTTTAGCAAGCTATGCTAACACCATGAGTCTGATTAAAAAAAAAATTTGTCCTGCTTTTAGGTGAGGTATTTCCCTAATTATAATGCTAAATTAATAAAAAAAAATAGTATTCTAAAGTAGAAAAAATGAGAGAAATATACAGTGATCCTCCACTTTGTACCCACTCAATTTTTTCACCGAGTTATGAATTATTTGTTCTGACTCTTTAGCAAGCTATGCTAACACCATGAGTCTGAATAAAAAAAAAATTTTTCCTGCTTTTAGGTGAGGTATTTTCCTAATTATAATGCTAAATTAATAAAAAAAAATAGTATTCTAAAGTAGAAAAAATGAGAGAAATATACAGTGATCCTCCACTTTGTACCCACTCAATTTTTTCACCGAGTTATGAATTATTTGTTCTGACTCTTTAGCAAGCTATGCTAACACCATGAGTCTGAATAAAAAAAAAATTTGTCCTGCTCTTAGGTGAGGTATTTTCCTAATTATAATGCTAAATTAATAAAAAAAAATAGTATTCTAAAGTAGAAAAAATGAGAGAAATATACAGTGATCCTCCACTTTGTACCCACTCAATTTTTTCACCGAGTTATGAATTATTTGTTCTGACTCTTTAGCAAGCTATGCTAACACCATGAGTCTGAATAAAAAAAAAATTTGTCCTGCTTTTAGGTGAGGTATTTTCCTAATTATAATGCTAAATTAATAAAAAAAAATAGTATTCTAAAGTAGAAAAAATGAGAGAAATATACAGTGATCCTCCACTTTGTACCCACTCAATTTTTTCACCGAGTTATGAATTATTTGTTCTGACTCTTTAGCAAGCTATGCTAACACCATGAGTCTGATTAAAAAAAAAATTTGTCCTGCTTTTAGGTGAGGTATTTTCCTAATTATAATGCTAAATTAATAAAAAAAAATAGTATTCTAAAGTAGAAAAAATGAGAGAAATATACAGTGATCCTCCACTTTGTACCCACTCAATTTTTTCACCGAGTTATGAATTATTTGTTCTGACTCTTTAGCAAGCTATGCTAACACCATGAGTCTGAATAAAAAAAAAATTTTTCCTGCTTTTAGGTGAGGTATTTTCCTAATTATAATGCTAAATTAATAAAAAAAAATAGTATTCTAAAGTAGAAAAAATGAGAGAAATATACAGTGATCCTCCACTTTGTACCCACTCAATTTTTTCACCGAGTTATGAATTATTTGTTCTGACTCTTTAGCAAGCTATGCTAACACCATGAGTCTGATTAAAAAAAAAATTTGTCCTGCTTTTAGGTGAGGTATTTTCCTAATTATAATGCTAAATTAATAAAAAAAAATAGTATTCTAAAGTAGAAAAAATGAGAGAAATATACAGTGATCCTCCACTTTGTACCCACTCAATTTTTTCACCGAGTTATGAATTATTTGTTCTGACTCTTTAGCAAGCTATGCTAACACCATGAGTCTGAATAAAAAAAAAATTTTTCCTGCTTTTAGGTGAGGTATTTTCCTAATTATAATGCTAAATTAATAAAAAAAAATAGTATTCTAAAGTAGAAAAAATGAGAGAAATATACAGTGATCCTCCACTTTGTACCCACTCAATTTTTTCACCGAGTTATGAATTATTTGTTCTGACTCTTTAGCAAGCTATGCTAACACCATGAGTCTGATTAAAAAAAAAATTTGTCCTGCTTTTAGGTGAGGTATTTCCCTAATTATAATGCTAAATTAATAAAAAAAAATAGTATTCTAAAGTAGAAAAAATGAGAGAAATATACAGTGATCCTCCACTTTGTACCCACTCAATTTTTTCACCGAGTTATGAATTATTTGTTCTGACTCTTTAGCAAGCTATGCTAACACCATGAGTCTGAATAAAAAAAAAATTTTTCCTGCTTTTAGGTGAGGTATTTTCCTAATTATAATGCTAAATTAATAAAAAAAAATAGTATTCTAAAGTAGAAAAAATGAGAGAAATATACAGTGATCCTCCACTTTGTACCCACTCAATTTTTTCACCGACTTATGAATTATTTGTTCTGACTCTTTAGCAAGCTATGCTAACACCATGAGTCTGAATAAAAAAAAAATTTGTCCTGCTTTTAGGTGAGGTATTTTCCTAATTATAATGCTAAATTAATAAAAAAAAATAGTATTCTAAAGTAGAAAAAATGAGAGAAATATACAGTGATCCTCCACTTTGTACCCACTCAATTTTTTCACCGAGTTATGAATTATTTGTTCTGACTCTTTAGCAAGCTATGCTAACACCATGAGTCTGATTAAAAAAAAAATTTGTCCTGCTTTTAGGTGAGGTATTTCCCTAATTATAATGCTAAATTAATAAAAAAAAATAGTATTCTAAAGTAGAAAAAATGAGAGAAATATACAGTGATCCTCCACTTTGTACCCACTCAATTTTTTCACCGAGTTATGAATTATTTGTTCTGACTCTTTAGCAAGCTATGCTAACACCATGAGTCTGAATAAAAAAAAAATTTTTCCTGCTTTTAGGTGAGGTATTTTCCTAATTATAATGCTAAATTAATAAAAAAAAATAGTATTCTAAAGTAGAAAAAATGAGAGAAATATACAGTGATCCTCCACTTTGTACCCACTCAATTTTTTCACCGACTTATGAATTATTTGTTCTGACTCTTTAGCAAGCTATGCTAACACCATGAGTCTGAATAAAAAAAAAATTTTTCCTGCTTTTAGGTGAGGTATTTTCCTAATTATAATGCTAAATTAATAAAAAAAAATAGTATTCTAAAGTAGAAAAAATGAGAGAAATATACAGTGATCCTCCACTTTGTACCCACTCAATTTTTTCACCGAGTTATGAATTATTTGTTCTGACTCTTTAGCAAGCTATGCTAACACCATGAGTCTGATTAAAAAAAAAATTTGTCCTGCTTTTAGGTGAGGTATTTCCCTAATTATAATGCTAAATTAATAAAAAAAAATAGTATTCTAAAGTAGAAAAAATGAGAGAAATATACAGTGATCCTCCACTTTGTACCCACTCAATTTTTTCACCGAGTTATGAATTATTTGTTCTGACTCTTTAGCAAGCTATGCTAACACCATGAGTCTGAATAAAAAAAAAATTTTTCCTGCTTTTAGGTGAGGTATTTTCCTAATTATAATGCTAAATTAATAAAAAAAAATAGTATTCTAAAGTAGAAAAAATGAGAGAAATATACAGTGATCCTCCACTTTGTACCCACTCAATTTTTTCACCGACTTATGAATTATTTGTTCTGACTCTTTAGCAAGCTATGCTAACACCATGAGTCTGAATAAAAAAAAAATTTGTCCTGCTTTTAGGTGAGGTATTTTCCTAATTATAATGCTAAATTAATAAAAAAAAATAGTATTCTAAAGTAGAAAAAATGAGAGAAATATACAGTGATCCTCCACTTTGTACCCACTCAATTTTTTCACCGAGTTATGAATTATTTGTTCTGACTCTTTAGCAAGCTATGCTAACACCATGAGTCTGAATAAAAAAAAAATTTGTCCTGCTTTTAGGTGAGGTATTTTCCTAATTATAATGCTAAATTAATAAAAAAAAATAGTATTCTAAAGTAGAAAAAATGAGAGAAATATACAGTGATCCTCCACTTTGTACCCACTCAATTTTTTCACCGAGTTATGAATTATTTGTTCTGACTCTTTAGCAAGCTATGCTAACACCATGAGTCTGAATAAAAAAAAAATTTGTCCTGCTTTTAGGTGAGGTATTTTCCTAATTATCATGCTAAATTAATAAAAAAAAATAGTATTCTAAAGTAGAAAAAATGAGAGAAATATACAGTGATCCTCCACTTTGTACCCACTCAATTTTTTCACCGAGTTATGAATTCTTTGTTCTGACTCTTTAGCAAGCTATGCTAACACCATGAGTCTGAATAAAAAAAAAATTTGTCCTGCTTTTAGGTGAGGTATTTTCCTAATTATAATGCTAAATTAATAAAAAAAAATAGTATTCTAAAGTAGAAAAAATGAGAGAAATATACAGTGATCCTCCACTTTGTACCCACTCAATTTTTTCACCGAGTTATGAATTATTTGTTCTGACTCTTTAGCAAGCTATGCTAACACCATGAGTCTGATTAAAAAAAAAATTTGTCCTGCTTTTAGGTGAGGTATTTTCCTAATTATAATGCTAAATTAATAAAAAAAAATAGTATTCTAAAGTAGAAAAAATGAGAGAAATATACAGTGATCCTCCACTTTGTACCCACTCAATTTTTTCACCGAGTTATGAATTATTTGTTCTGACTCTTTAGCAAGCTATGCTAACACCATGAGTCTGAATAAAAAAAAAATTTGTCCTGCTTTTAGGTGAGGTATTTTCCTAATTATAATGCTAAATTAATAAAAAAAAATAGTATTCTAAAGTAGAAAAAATGAGAGAAATATACAGTGATCCTCCACTTTGTACCCACTCAATTTTTTCACCGACTTATGAATTATTTGTTCTGACTCTTTAGCAAGCTATGCTAACACCATGAGTCTGAATAAAAAAAAAATTTGTCCTGCTTTTAGGTGAGGTATTTTCCTAATTATAATGCTAAATTAATAAAAAAAAATAGTATTCTAAAGTAGAAAAAATGAGAGAAATATACAGTGATCCTCCACTTTGTACCCACTCAATTTTTTCACCGACTTATGAATTATTTGTTCTGACTCTTTAGCAAGCTATGCTAACACCATGAGTCTGAATAAAAAAAAAATTTGTCCTGCTTTTAGGTGAGGTATTTTCCTAATTATAATGCTAAATTAATAAAAAAAAATAGTATTCTAAAGTAGAAAAAATGAGAGAAATATACAGTGATCCTCCACTTTGTACCCACTCAATTTTTTCACCGAGTTATGAATTATTTGTTCTGACTCTTTAGCAAGCTATGCTAACACCATGAGTCTGAATAAAAAAAAAATTTGTCCTGCTTTTAGGTGAGGTATTTTCCTAATTATAATGCTAAATTAATAAAAAAAAATAGTATTCTAAAGTAGAAAAAATGAGAGAAATATACAGTGATCCTCCACTTTGTACCCACTCAATTTTTTCACCGAGTTATGAATTATTTGTTCTGACTCTTTAGCAAGCTATGCTAACACCATGAGTCTGAATAAAAAAAAAATTTGTCCTGCTTTTAGGTGAGGTATTTTCCTAATTATAATGCTAAATTAATAAAAAAAAATAGTATTCTAAAGTAGAAAAAATGAGAGAAATATACAGTGATCCTCCACTTTGTACCCACTCAATTTTTTCACCGAGTTATGAATTATTTGTTCTGACTCTTTAGCAAGCTATGCTAACACCATGAGTCTGAATAAAAAAAAAATTTGTCCTGCTTTTAGGTGAGGTATTTTCCTAATTATAATGCTAAATTAATAAAAAAAATAGTATTCTAAAGTAGAAAAAATGAGAGAAATATACAGTGATCCTCCACTTTGTACCCACTCAATTTTTTCACCGAGTTATGAATTATTTGTTCTGACTCTTTAGCAAGCTATGCTAACACCATGAGTCTGAATAAAAAAAAAATTTGTCCTGCTTTTAGGTGAGGTATTTTCCTAATTATAATGCTAAATTAATAAAAAAAAATAGTATTCTAAAGTAGAAAAAATGAGAGAAATATACAGTGATCCTCCACTTTGTACCCACTCAATTTTTTCACCGAGTTATGAATTATTTGTTCTGACTCTTTAGCAAGCTATGCTAACACGATGAGTCTGAATAAAAAAAAAAATTTTCCTGCTTTTAGGTGAGGTATTTTCCTAATTATAATGCTAAATTAATAAAAAAAAATAGTATTCTAAAGTAGAAAAAATGAGAGAAATATACAGTGATCCTCCACTTTGTACCCACTCAATTTTTTCACCGAGTTATGAATTATTTGTTCTGACTCTTTAGCAAGCTATGCTAACACCATGAGTCTGAATAAAAAAAAAATTTGTCCTGCTTTTAGGTGAGGTATTTTCCTAATTATAATGCTAAATTAATAAAAAAAAATAGTATTCTAAAGTAGAAAAAATGAGAGAAATATACAGTGATCCTCCACTTTGTACCCACTCAATTTTTTCACCGAGTTATGAATTATTTGTTCTGACTCTTTAGCAAGCTATGCTAACACGATGAGTCTGAATAAAAAAAAAATTTTTCCTGCTTTTAGGTGAGGTATTTTCCTAATTATAATGCTAAATTAATAAAAAAAAATAGTATTCTAAAGTAGAAAAAATGAGAGAAATATACAGTGATCCTCCACTTTGTACCCACTCAATTTTTTCACCGAGTTATGAATTATTTGTTCTGACTCTTTAGCAAGCTATGCTAACACCATGAGTCTGAATAAAAAAAAAATTTGTCCTGCTTTTAGGTGAGGTATTTTCCTAATTATAATGCTAAATTAATAAAAAAAAATAGTATTCTAAAGTAGAAAAAATGAGAGAAATATACAGTGATCCTCCACTTTGTACCCACTCAATTTTTTCACCGAGTTATGAATTATTTGTTCTGACTCTTTAGCAAGCTATGCTAACACCATGAGTCTGAATAAAAAAAAAATTTTTCCTGCTTTTAGGTGAGGTATTTTCCTAATTATAATGCTAAATTAATAAAAAAAAATAGTATTCTAAAGTAGAAAAAATGAGAGAAATATACAGTGATCCTCCACTTTGTACCCACTCAATTTTTTCACCGAGTTATGAATTATTTGTTCTGACTCTTTAGCAAGCTATGCTAACACCATGAGTCTGAATAAAAAAAAAATTTTTCCTGCTTTTAGGTGAGGTATTTTCCTAATTATAATGCTAAATTAATAAAAAAAAATAGTATTCTAAAGTAGAAAAAATGAGAGAAATATACAGTGATCCTCCACTTTGTACCCACTCAATTTTTTCACCGAGTTATGAATTATTTGTTCTGACTCTTTAGCAAGCTATGCTAACACCATGAGTCTGAATAAAAAAAAAATTTTTCCTGCTTTTAGGTGAGGTATTTTCCTAATTATAATGCTAAATTAATAAAAAAAAATAGTATTCTAAAGTAGAAAAAATGAGAGAAATATACAGTGATCCTCCACTTTGTACCCACTCAATTTTTTCACCGAGTTATGAATTATTTGTTCTGACTCTTTAGCAAGCTATGCTAACACCATGAGTCTGAATAAAAAAAAAATTTGTCCTGCTTTTAGGTGAGGTATTTTCCTAATTATAATGCTAAATTAATAAAAAAAAATAGTATTCTAAAGTAGAAAAAATGAGAGAAATATACAGTGATCCTCCACTTTTTACCCACTCAATTTTTTCACCGAGTTATGAATTATTTGTTCTGACTCTTTAGCAAGCTATGCTAACACCATGAGTCTGAATAAAAAAAAAATTTGTCCTGCTTTTAGGTGAGGTATTTTCCTAATTATAATGCTAAATTAATAAAAAAAAATAGTATTCTAAAGTAGAAAAAATGAGAGAAATATACAGTGATCCTCCACTTTGTACCCACTCAATTTTTTCACCGAGTTATGAATTATTTGTTCTGACTCTTTAGCAAGCTATGCTAACACCATGAGTCTGAATAAAAAAAAAATTTGTCCTGTTTTAGGTGATGTATTTTCCTAATTATAATGCTAAATTAATAAAAAAAAATAGTATTCTAAAGTAGAAAAAATGAGAGAAATATACAGTGATCCTCCACTTTGTACCCACTCAATTTTTTCACCGAGTTATGAATTATTTGTTCTGACTCTTTAGCAAGCTATGCTAACACCATGAGTCTGAATAAAAAAAAAATTTGTCCTGCTTTTAGGTGAGGTATTTTCCTAATTATAATGCTAAATTAATAAAAAAAAATAGTATTCTAAAGTAGAAAAAATGAGAGAAATATACAGTGATCCTCCACTTTGTACCCACTCAATTTTTTCACCGAGTTATGAATTATTTGTTCTGACTCTTTAGCAAGCTATGCTAACACCATGAGTCTGAATAAAAAAAAAAATTTTCCTGCTTTTAGGTGAGGGATTTTCCTAATTATAATGCTAAATTAATAAAAAAAAATTAATTTTCTAAAGTAGAAAAAATGAGAGAAATATACAGTGATCCTCCACTTTGTACCCACTCAATTTTTGCACCGACTTATGAATTATTTGTTCTGACTCTATCGCAAGCTATGTTAACACCATGAGTCTGAATAAAAAAAAAATTTTTCCTGCTTTTAGGTGAGGTATTTTCCTAATTATAATGCTAAATTAATAAAAAAAAATAGTATTCTAAAGTAGAAAAAATGAGAGAAATATACAGTGATCCTCCACTTTGTACCCACTCAATTTTTTCACCGAGTTATGAATTATTTGTTCTGACTCTTTAGCAAGCTATGCTAACACCATGAGTCTGAATAAAAAAAAAATTTTTCCTGCTTTTAGGTGAGGTATTTTCCTAATTATAATGCTAAATTAATAAAAAAAAATAGTATTCTAAAGTAGAAAAAATGAGAGAAATATACAGTGATCCTCCACTTTGTACCCACTCAATTTTTTCACCGTGTTATGAATTATTTGTTCTGACTCTTTAGCAAGCTATGCTAACACCATGAGTCTGAATAAAAAAAAAATTTTTCTTGCTTTTAGGTGAGGGATTTTCCTAATTATAATGCTAAATTAATAAAAAAAAATAATATTCTAAAGTAGAAAAAATGAGAGAAATATACAGTGATCCTCCACTTTGTACCCAGTCAATTTTTGCACCGACTTATGAATTATTTGTTCTGACTCTATCGCAAGCTATGCTAACACCATGAGTCTGAATAAAAAAAAAATTTTTCCTGCTTTTAGGTGAGGTATTTTCCTAATTATAATGCTAAATTAATAAAAAAAAATAATATTCTAAAGTAGAAAAAATGAGAGAAATATACAGTGATCCTCCACTTTGTACCCACTCAATTTTTTCACCGAGTTATGAATTATTTGTTCTGACTCTTTAGCAAGCTATGCTAACACCATGAGTCTGAATAAAAAAAAAATTTTTCTTGCTTTTAGGTGAGGGATTTTCCTAATTATAATGCTAAATTAATAAAAAAAAATAATATTCTAAAGTAGAAAAAATGAGAGAAATATACAGTGATCCTCCACTTTGTACCCAGTCAATTTTTGCACCGACTTATGAATTATTTGTTCTGACTCTTTCGCAAGCTATGCTAAAACCATGAGTCTGAATAAAAAAAAAATTTTTCTTTCTTTTAGGTGAGGGATTTTCCTAATTATAATGCTAAATTAATAAAAAAAAATAATATTCTAAAGTAGAAAAAATCAGAGAAATATACAGTGATCCTCCACTTTGTACCCAGTCAATTTTTTCACCGACTTATGAATTATTTGTTCTGACTCTTTCGCAAGCTACGATAATACCATGAGTCTGAATGAAAAAAAAATTTTTCTTGCTTTTAGGTGAGGGATTTTCCTAATTATAATGCTAAATTAATAAAAAAAAATAATATTCTAAAGTAGAAAAAATGAGAGAAATATACAGTTATCCTCCACTTTGTACCCAGTCAATTTTTTCACCGACTTATGAATTATTTGTTCTGACTCTTTCGCAAGCTATGCTAACACCATGAGTCTGAATAAAAAAAAAATTTTTACTGCTTTTAGGTGAGGGATTTTCCTAATTATAATGCTAAATTAATAAAAAAAAATAGTATTCTATAGTAGAAAAAATGAGAGAAATATACAGTGATCCTCCACTTTGTACCCAGTCAATTTTTTCACCGACTTATGAATTATTTGTCCTGACTCTATCGCAAGCTATGCTAACACCATGAGACTGAATAAAAAAAAAAATTTTTCCTGCTTTTAGGTGATGTATTTTCCTAATTATAATGCTAAATTAATAAAAAGAAATAATATTCTAAAGTAGAAAAAATGAGAGAAATATACAGTGATCCTCCACTTTGTACCCAGTCAATTTTTTCACCGACTTATGAATTATTTGTTCTGATTCTTTCGCAAGCTATGCTAAAACCATGAGTCTGAATAAAAAAAAAATTTTTCTTTCTTTTAGGTGAGGGATTTTCCTAATTATAATGCTAAATTAATAAAAAAAAAATAATATTCTAAAGTAGAAAAAATGAGAGAAATATACAGTCATCCTACACTTTGTACCCAGTCAATTTTTTCACCGACTTATGAATTATTTGTCCTGACTCTATCGCAAGCTATGCTAACACCATGAGTCTGAATAAAAAAAAAATTTTTTCCTGTTTTAGGTGATGTATTTTCCTAATTATAATGCGAAATTAATAAAAAAAAATAATATTCTAAAGTAGAAAAAATGAGAGAAATATACAGTGATCCTCCACTTTGTACCCACTCAATTTTTTCACCGACTTATGAATTATTTGTTCTGACTCTTTCGCAAGCTATGCTAAAACCATGAGTCTGAATAAAAAAAAAATTTTTCTTTCTTTTAGATTAGGGATTTTCCTAATTATAATGCTAAATTAATAAAAAAAAATAATATTCTAAAGTAGAAAAAATGAGAGAAATATACAGTGATCCTCCACTTTGTACCCAGTCAATTTTTTCACCGACTTATGAATTATTTGTTCTGACTCTATCGCAAGCTATGCTAACACCATGAGTCTGAATAAAAAAAAAATTTTTACTGCTTTTAGGTGAGGGATTTTCCTAATTATAATGCTAAATTAATAAAAAAAAATAGTATTCTATAGCAGAAAAAATGAGAGAAATATACAGTGATCCTCCACTTTGCACGCAGTCAATTTTTTCACCGACTTATGAATTATTTGTCCTGACTCTATCGCAAGCTATGCTAACACCATGAGTCTGAATAAAAAAAAAAATTTTTCCTGCTTTTAGGTGATGTATTTTCCTAATTATAATGCTAAATTAATAAAAAAAAATAATATTCTAAAGTAGAAAAAATGAGAGAAATATACAGTGATCCTCCACTTTGTACCCACTCAATTTTTTCACCGACTTATGAATTATTTGTTCTGACTCTTTCGCAAGCTATGCTAATACCATGAGTCTGAATAAAAAAAAAATTTTTCTTGCTTTTAGGTGAGGGATTTTCCTAATTATAATGCTAAATTAATAAAAAAAAATAATATTCTAAAGTAGAAAAAATGAGAGAAATATACAGTGATCCTCCACTTTGTACCCAGACAATTTTTTCACCGACTTATGAATTATTTGTTCTGACTCTTTCGCAAGCTATGCTAATACCATGAGTCTGAATAAAAAAAAAATTTTTCTTGCTTTTAGGTGAGGGATTTTCCTAATTATAAGGCTAAATTAATAAAAAAAAATAATATTCTAAAGTAGAAAAAATGAGAGAAATATACAGTGATCCTCCACTTTGTACCCACTCAATTTTTTCACCGACTTATGAATTATTTGTTCTGACTCTTTCGCAAGCTATTCTAATACCATGAGTCTGAATAAAAAAAAAATTTTTCTTGCTTTTAGGTGAGGGATTTTCCTAATTATAATGCTAAATTAATAAAAAAAAATAATATTCTAAAGTAGAAAAAATGAGAGAAATATACAGTGATCCACCACTTTGTACCCACTCAATTTTTTCACCGACTTATGAATTATTTGTTCTGACTCTATCGCAAGCTATGCTAATACCATGAGTCTGAATAAAAAAATAATTTTTCTTGCTTTTAGGTGAGGGATTTTCCTAATTATAATGCTAAATTAATAAAAAAAAATAATATTCTAAAGTAGAAAAAATGAGAGAAATATACAGTGATCTTCCACTTTGTACACACTCAATTTTTTCACCGACTTATGAATTATTTGTTCTGACTCTTTCGCAAGCTATGCTAACACCATGAGTCTGAATAAAAAAAAAAATTTTCCTGCTTTTAGGTGAGGTATTTTCCTAATTATAATGCTAAATTAATAAAAACAAATAATATTCTAAAGTAGAAAAAATGAGAGAAATATAAAGTGATCCTCCACTTTGTACCCACTCAATTTTTTCACCGACTTATGAATTATTTGTTCTGACTCTTTCGCAAGCTATGCTAATACCATGAGTCTGAATAAAAAAAAAATTTTTCTTGCTTTTAGGTGAGGGATTTTCCTAATTATAATGCTAAATTAATAAAAAAAAATAATATTCTAAAGTAGAAAAAATGAGAGAAATATACAGTGATCCTCCACTTTGCACGCAGTCAATTTTTTCACCGACTTATGAATTATTTGTCCTGACTCTATCGCAAGCTATGCTAACACCATGAGTCTGAATAAAAAAAAAAATTTTTCCTGCTTTTAGGTGATGTATTTTCCTAATTATAATGCTAAATTAATAAAAAAAAATAATATTCTAAAGTAGAAAAAATGAGAGAAATATACAGTGATCCTCCACTTTGTACCCACTCAATTTTTTCACCGACTTATGAATTATTTGTTCTGACTCTTTCGCAAGCTATGCTAATACCATGAGACTGAATAAAAAAAAAATTTTTCTTGCTTTTAGGTGATGGATTTTCCTAATTATAATGCTAAATTAATAAAAAAAAATAATATTATAAAGTAGAAAAAATGAGAGAAATATACAGTGATCCTCCACTTTGTACCCAGTCAATTTTTTCACCGACTTATGAATTATTTGTTCTGACTCTTTCGCAAGCTATGCTAATACCATGAGTCTGAATAAAAAAAAAATTTTTCTTGCTTTTAGGTGAGGGATTTTCCTAATTATAAGGCTAAATTAATAAAAAAAAATAATATTCTAAAGTAGAAAAAATGAGAGAAATATACAGTGATCCTCCACTTTGTACCCACTCAATTTTTTCACCGACTTTTGAATTATTTGTTCTGACTCTTTCGCAAGCTATGCTAATACCATGAGTCTGAATAAAAAAAAAATTTTTCTTGCTTTTAGGTGAGGGATTTTCCTAATTATAATGCTAAATTAATAAAAAAAAATAATATTCTAAAGTAGAAAAAATGAGAGAAATATACAGTGATCCTCCACTTTGTACCCACTCAATTTTTTCACCGACTTATGAATTATTTGTTCTGACTCTTTCGCAAGCTATGCTAAAACCATGAGTCTGAATAAAAAAAAAATTTTTCTTTCTTTTAGATTAGGGATTTTCCTAATTATAATGCTAAATTAATAAAAAAAAATAATATTCTAAAGTAGAAAAAATGAGAGAAATATACAGTGATCCTCCACTTTGTACCCAGTCAATTTTTTCACCGACTTATGAATTATTTGTTCTGACTCTATCGCAAGCTATGCTAACACCATGAGTCTGAATAAAAAAAAAATTTTTACTGCTTTTAGGTGAGGGATTTTCCTAATTATAATGCTAAATTAATAAAAAAAAATAGTATTCTATAGCAGAAAAAATGAGAGAAATATACAGTGATCCTCCACTTTGCACGCAGTCAATTTTTTCACCGACTTATGAATTATTTGTCCTGACTCTATCGCAAGCTATGCTAACACCATGAGTCTGAATAAAAAAAAAAATTTTTCCTGCTTTTAGGTGATGTATTTTCCTAATTATAATGCTAAATTAATAAAAAAAAATAATATTCTAAAGTAGAAAAAATGAGAGAAATATACAGTGATCCTCCACTTTGTACCCACTCAATTTTTTCACCGACTTATGAATTATTTGTTCTGACTCTTTCGCAAGCTATGCTAATACCATGAGTCTGAATAAAAAAAAAATTTTTCTTGCTTTTAGGTGAGGGATTTTCCTAATTATAATGCTAAATTAATAAAAAAAAATAATATTCTAAAGTAGAAAAAATGAGAGAAATATACAGTGATCCTCCACTTTGTACCCAGACAATTTTTTCACCGACTTATGAATTATTTGTTCTGACTCTTTCGCAAGCTATGCTAATACCATGAGTCTGAATAAAAAAAAAATTTTTCTTGCTTTTAGGTGAGGGATTTTCCTAATTATAAGGCTAAATTAATAAAAAAAAATAATATTCTAAAGTAGAAAAAATGAGAGAAATATACAGTGATCCTCCACTTTGTACCCACTCAATTTTTTCACCGACTTATGAATTATTTGTTCTGACTCTTTCGCAAGCTATTCTAATACCATGAGTCTGAATAAAAAAAAAATTTTTCTTGCTTTTAGGTGAGGGATTTTCCTAATTATAATGCTAAATTAATAAAAAAAAATAATATTCTAAAGTAGAAAAAATGAGAGAAATATACAGTGATCCACCACTTTGTACCCACTCAATTTTTTCACCGACTTATGAATTATTTGTTCTGACTCTATCGCAAGCTATGCTAATACCATGAGTCTGAATAAAAAAATAATTTTTCTTGCTTTTAGGTGAGGGATTTTCCTAATTATAATGCTAAATTAATAAAAAAAAATAATATTCTAAAGTAGAAAAAATGAGAGAAATATACAGTGATCTTCCACTTTGTACACACTCAATTTTTTCACCGACTTATGAATTATTTGTTCTGACTCTTTCGCAAGCTATGCTAACACCATGAGTCTGAATAAAAAAAAAGATTTTCCTGCTTTTAGGTGAGGTATTTTCCTAATTATAATGCTAAATTAATAAAAACAAATAATATTCTAAAGTAGAAAAAATGAGAGAAATATAAAGTGATCCTCCACTTTGTACCCACTCAATTTTTTCACCGACTTATGAATTATTTGTTCTGACTCTTTCGCAAGCTATGCTAATACCATGAGTCTGAATAAAAAAAAAATTTTTCTTGCTTTTAGGTGAGGGATTTTCCTAATTATAATGCTAAATTAATAAAAAAAAATAATATTCTAAAGTAGAAAAAATGAGAGAAATATACAGTGATCCTCCACTTTGTACCCAGTCAATTTTTTCACCGACTTATGAATTATTTGTTCTGACTCTTTCGCAAGCTATGCTAAAACCATGAGTCTGAATAAAAAAAAAATTTTTCTTTCTTTTAGGTTAGGGATTTTCCTAATTATAATGCTAAATTAATAAAAAAAAATAATATTCTAAAGTAGAAAAAATGAGAGAAATATACAGTGATCCCCCACTTTGTACCCAGTCAATTTTTGCACCGACTTATGAATTATTTGTTCTGACTCTTTCGCAAACTATGCTAACACCATGAGTCTGAATGAAAAAAAAAATTTTTCTTGCTTTTAGGTGAGGGATTTTCCTAATTATAATGCTAAATTAATAAAAAAAAATAATATTCTAAAGTAGAAAAAATGAGAGAAATATACAGTGATCCTCCACTTTGTACCCACTCAATTTTTGCACCGACTTATGAATTATTTGTTCTGACTCTTTCGCAAACTATGCTAACACCATGAGTCTGAATAAAAAAAAAATTTTTCTTGCTTTTAGGTGAGGGATTTTCCTAATTATAATGCTAAATTAATAAAAAAAAATAATATTCTAAAGTAGAAAAAATGAGAGAAATATACAGTGATCCTCCACTTTGTACCCACTCAATTTTTTCTCCGACTTTTGAATTATTTGTTCTGACTCTATCGCAAGCTATGCTAACACCATGAGTCTGAATAAAAAAAAAAATTTTTCCTGCTTTTAGGTGAGGTATTTTCCTAATTATAATGCTAAGTTAATAAAAAAAAATAATATTCTAAAGTAGAAAAAATGAGAGAAATATACAGTGATCCTCCACTTTGTACCCAGTCAATTTTTTCACCGACTTATGAATTATTTGTTCTGACTCTTTCGCAAGCTATGCTAATACCATGAGTCTGAATAAAAAAAAAATTTTTCTTGCTTTTAGGTGAGGGATTTTCCTAATTATAAGGCTAAATTAATAAAAAAAAATAATATTCTAAAGTAGAAAAAATGAGAGAAATATACAGTGATCCTCCACTTTGTACCCACTCAATTTTTTCACCGACTTATGAATTATTTGTTCTGACTCATTCGCAAGCAATGCTAATACCATGAGTCTGAATAAAAAAAAAATTTTTCTTGCTTTTAGGTGAGGGATTTTCCTAATTATAATGCTAAATTAATAAAAAAAAATAATATTCTAAAGTAGAAAAAATGAGAGAAATATACAGTGATCCTCCACTTTGTACCCACTCAATTTTTTCACCGACTTATGAATTATTTGTTCTGACTCATTCGCAAGCAATGCTAATACCATGAGTCTGAATAAAAAAAAATTTTTTCTTGCTTTTAGGTGAGGGATTTTCCTAATTATAATGCTAAATTAATAAAAAAAAATAATATTCTAAAGTAGAAAAAATGAGAAAAATATACAGTGATCCTCCACTTTGTACCCACTCAATTTTTTCACCGACTTATGAATTATTTGTTGTGACTCTTTCGCAAGCTATGCTAATACCATGAGTCTGAATAAAAAAAAAATTTTTCTTTCTTTTAGGTGAGGGATTTTCCTAATTATAATGCTAAATTAATAAAAAAAAATAATATTCTAAAGTAGAAAAAATGAGAGAAATATACAGTGATCCTCCACTTTGTACCCAGTTAACTTTTTCACCGACTTATGAATTATTTGTTCTGACTCTTTCGCAAGCTATGCTAAAACCATGAGTCTGAATAAAAAAAAAATTTTTCTTGCTTTTAGGTGAGGGATTTTCCTAATTATAATGCTAAATTAATAAAAAAAAATAATATTCTAAAGTAGAAAAAATGAGAGAAATATACAGTGATCCTCCACTTTGTACCCACTCAATTTTTTCACCGACTTATGAATTATTTGTTCTGACTCTTTCGCAAGCTATGCTAATACCATGAGTCTGAATAAAAAAAAAATTTTTCTTGCTTTTAGGTGAGGGATTTTCCTAATTATAATGCTAAATTAATAAAAAAAAATAATATTCTAAAGTAGAAAAAATGAGAGAAATATACAGTGATCCTCCACTTTGTACCCAGTCAATTTTTTCACCGACTTATGAATTATTTGTTCTGACTCTTTCGCAAGCTATGCTAAAACCATGAGTCTGAATAAAAAAAAAATTTTTCTTTCTTTTAGGTTAGGGATTTTCCTAATTATAATGCTAAATTAATAAAAAAAAATAATATTCTAAAGTAGAAAAAATGAGAGAAATATACAGTGATCCTCCACTTTGTACCCAGTCAATTTTTGCACCGACTTATGAATTATTTGTTCTGACTCTTTCGCAAACTATGCTAACACCATGAGTCTGAATGAAAAAAAAAATTTTTCTTGCTTTTAGGTGAGGGATTTTCCTAATTATAATGCTAAATTAATAAAAAAAAATAATATTCTAAAGTAGAAAAAATGAGAGAAATATACAGTGATCCTCCACTTTGTACCCACTCAATTTTTGCACCGACTTATGAATTATTTGTTCTGACTCTTTCGCAAACTATGCTAACACCATGAGTCTGAATAAAAAAAAAATTTTTCTTGCTTTTAGGTGAGGGATTTTCCTAATTATAATGCTAAATTAATAAAAAAAAATAATATTCTAAAGTAGAAAAAATGAGAGAAATATACAGTGATCCTCCACTTTGTACCCACTCAATTTTTTCTCCGACTTTTGAATTATTTGTTCTGACTCTATCGCAAGCTATGCTAACACCATGAGTCTGAATAAAAAAAAAAATTTTTCCTGCTTTTAGGTGAGGTATTTTCCTAATTATAATGCTAAATTAATAAAAAAAAATAATATTCTAAAGTAGAAAAAATGAGAGAAATATACAGTGATCCTCCACTTTGTACCCAGTCAATTTTTTCACCGACTTATGAATTATTTGTTCTGACTCTTTCGCAAGCTATGCTAATACCATGAGTCTGAATAAAAAAAAAATTTTTCTTGCTTTTAGGTGAGGGATTTTCCTAATTATAAGGCTAAATTAATAAAAAAAAATAATATTCTAAAGTAGAAAAAATGAGAGAAATATACAGTGATCCTCCACTTTGTACCCACTCAATTTTTTCACCGACTTATGAATTATTTGTTCTGACTCATTCGCAAGCAATGCTAATACCATGAGTCTGAATAAAAAAAAAATTTTTCTTGCTTTTAGGTGAGGGATTTTCCTAATTATAATGCTAAATTAATAAAAAAAAATAATATTCTAAAGTAGAAAAAATGAGAGAAATATACAGTGATCCTCCACTTTGTACCCACTCAATTTTTTCACCGACTTATGAATTATTTGTTCTGACTCATTCGCAAGCAATGCTAATACCATGAGTCTGAATAAAAAAAAATTTTTTCTTGCTTTTAGGTGAGGGATTTTCCTAATTATAATGCTAAATTAATAAAAAAAAATAATATTCTAAAGTAGAAAAAATGAGAGAAATATACAGTGATCCTCCACTTTGTACCCACTCAATTTTTTCACCGACTTATGAATTATTTGTTGTGACTCTTTCGCAAGCTATGCTAATACCATGAGTCTGAATAAAAAAAAAATTTTTCTTTCTTTTAGGTGAGGGATTTTCCTAATTATAATGCTAAATTAATAAAAATAAATAATATTCTAAAGTAGAAAAAATGAGAGAAATATACAGTGATCCTCCACTTTGTACCCAGTTAACTTTTTCACCGACTTATGAATTATTTGTTCTGACTCTTTCGCAAGCTATGCTAAAACCATGAGTCTGAATAAAAAAAAAATTTTTCTTTCTTTTAGGTGAGGGATTTTCCTAATTATAATGCTAAATTAATAAAAAAAAAATAATATTCTAAAGTAGAAAAAATGAGAGAAATATACAGTGATCCTCCACTTTGTACCCACTCAATTTTTTCACCGACTTATGAATTATTTGTTGTGACTCTTTCGCAAGCTATGCTAATACCATGAGTCTGAATAAAAAAAAAATTTTTCTTTCTTTTAGGTGAGGGATTTTCCTAATTATAATGCTAAATTAATAAAAAAAAATAATATTCTAAAGTAGAAAAAATGAGAGAAATATACAGTGATCCTCCACTTTGTACCCAGTTAATTTTTCACCGACTTATGAATTATTTGTTCTGACTCTTTCGCAAGCTATGCTAATACCATGAGTCTGAATAAAAAAAAAATTTTTCTTGCTTTTAGGTGAGGGATTTTCCTAATTATAATGCTAAATTAATAAAAAAAAATAATATTCTAAAGTAGAAAAAATGAGAGAAATATACAGTGATCCTCCACTTTGTACCCACTTAATTTTTTCACCGACTTATGAATTATTTGTTCTGACTCTTTCGCAAGCTATGCTAATACCATGAGTCTGAATAAAAAAAAAATTTTTCTTGCTTTTAGGTGAGGGATTTTCCTAATTATAATGCTAAATTAATAAAAAAAAATAATATTCTAAAGTAGAAAAAATGAGAGAAATATACAGTGATCCTCCACTTTGTACCCAGTCAATTTTTTCACCGACTTATGAATTATTTGTTCTGACTCTTTCGCAAGCTATGCTAAAACCATGAGTCTGAATAAAAAAAAAATTTTTCTTTCTTTTAGGTTAGGGATTTTCCTAATTATAATGCTAAATTAATAAAAAAAAATAATATTCTAAAGTAGAAAAAATGAGAGAAATATACAGTGATCCTCCACTTTGTACCCAGTCAATTTTTGCACCGACTTATGAATTATTTGTTCTGACTCTTTCGCAAACTATGCTAACACCATGAGTCTGAATGAAAAAAAAAATTTTTCTTGCTTTTAGGTGAGGGATTTTCCTAATTATAATGCTAAATTAATAAAAAAAAATAATATTCTAAAGTAGAAAAAATGAGAGAAATATACAGTGATCCTCCACTTTGTATCCACTCAATTTTTGCACCGACTTATGAATTATTTGTTCTGACTCTTTCGCAAACTATGCTAACACCATGAGTCTGAATAAAAAAAAAATTTTTCTTGCTTTTAGGTGAGGGATTTTCCTAATTATAATGCTAAATTAATAAAAAAAAATAATATTCTAAAGTAGAAAAAATGAGAGAAATATACAGTGATCCTCCACTTTGTACCCACTCAATTTTTTCTCCGACTTTTGAATTATTTGTTCTGACTATTTCGCAAGCTATGCTAATACCATGAGTCTGAATAAAAAAAAAATTTTTCTTGCTTTTAGGTGAGGGATTTTCCTAATTATAATGCTAAATTAATAAAAAAAAATAATATTCTAAAGTAGAAAAAATGAGAGAAATATACAGTGATCCTCCACTTTGTACCCAGTCAATTTTTTCACCGACTTATGAATTATTTGTTCTGACTCTTTCGCAAGCTATGCTAAAACCATGAGTCTGAATAAAAAAAAAATTTTTCTTTCTTTTAGGTTAGGGATTTTCCTAATTATAATGCTAAATTAATAAAAAAAAATAATATTCTAAAGTAGAAAAAATGAGAGAAATATACAGTGATCCTCCACTTTGTACCCAGTCAATTTTTGCACCGACTTATGAATTATTTGTTCTGACTCTTTCGCAAACTATGCTAACACCATGAGTCTGAATGAAAAAAAAAATTTTTCTTGCTTTTAGGTGAGGGATTTTCCTAATTATAATGCTAAATTAATAAAAAAAAATAATATTCTAAAGTAGAAAAAATGAGAGAAATATACAGTGATCCTCCACTTTGTATCCACTCAATTTTTGCACCGACTTATGAATTATTTGTTCTGACTCTTTCGCAAACTATGCTAACACCATGAGTCTGAATAAAAAAAAAATTTTTCTTGCTTTTAGGTGAGGGATTTTCCTAATTATAATGCTAAATTAATAAAAAAAAATAATATTCTAAAGTAGAAAAAATGAGAGAAATATACAGTGATCCTCCACTTTGTACCCACTCAATTTTTTCTCCGACTTTTGAATTATTTGTTCTGACTATTTCGCAAGCTATGCTAATACCATGAGTCTGAATAAAAAAAAAATTTTTCTTGCTTTTAGGTGAGGGATTTTCCTAATTATAATGCTAAATTAATAAAAAAAAATAATATTCTAAAGTAGAAAAAATGAGAGAAATATACAGTGATCCTCCACTTTGTACCCAGTCAATTTTTTCACCGACTTATGAATTATTTGTTCTGACTCTTTCGCAAGCTATGCTAAAACCATGAGTCTGAATAAAAAAAAAATTTTTCTTTCTTTTAGATTAGGGATTTTCCTAATTATAATGCTAAATTAATAAAAAAAAATAATATTCTAAAGTAGAAAAAATGAGAGAAATATACAGTGATCCTCCACTTTGTACCCAGTCAATTTTTTCACCGACTTATGAATTATTTGTTCTGACTCTATCGCAAGCTATGCTAACACCATGAGTCTGAATAAAAAAAAAATTTTTACTGCTTTTAGGTGAGGGATTTTCCTAATTATAATGCTAAATTAATAAAAAAAAATAGTATTCTATAGCAGAAAAAATGAGAGAAATATACAGTGATCCTCCACTTTGCACGCAGTCAATTTTTTCACCGACTTATGAATTATTTGTCCTGACTCTATCGCAAGCTATGCTAACACCATGAGTCTGAATAAAAAAAAAAATTTTTCCTGCTTTTAGGTGATGTATTTTCCTAATTATAATGCTAAATTAATAAAAAAAAATAATATTCTAAAGTAGAAAAAATGAGAGAAATATACAGGGATCCTCCACTTTGTACCCACTCAATTTTTTCACCGACTTATGAATTATTTGTTCTGACTCTTTCGCAAGCTATGCTAATACCATGAGTCTGAATAAAAAAAAAATTTTTCTTGCTTTTAGGTGAGGGATTTTCCTAATTATAATGCTAAATTAATAAAAAAAAATAATATTCTAAAGTAGAAAAAATGAGAGAAATATACAGTGATCCTCCACTTTGTACCCACTCAATTTTTTCACCGACTTATGAATTATTTGTTCTGACTCTTTCGCAAGCTATGCTAATACCATGAGACTGAATAAAAAAAAAATTTTTCTTGCTTTTAGGTGAGGGATTTTCCTAATTATAATGCTAAATTAATAAAAAAAAATAATATTATAAAGTAGAAAAAATGAGAGAAATATACAGTGATCCTCCACTTTGTACCCAGTCAATTTTTTCACCGACTTATGAATTATTTGTCCTGACTCTATCGCAAGCTATGCTAACACCATGAGTCTGAATAAAAAAAAAAATTTTTCCTGCTTTTAGGTGAGGTATTTTCCTAATTATAATGCTAAATTAATAAAAAAAAATAATATTCTAAAGTAGAAAAAATGAGAGAAATATACAGTGATCCTCCACTTTGTACCCAGTCAATTTTTTCACCGACTTATGAATTATTTGTTCTGACTCTTTCGCAAGCTATGCTAATACCATGAGTCTGAATAAAAAAAAAATTTTTTTAGCTTTTAGGTGAGGGATTTTCCTAATTATAAGGCTAAATTAATAAAAAAAAATAATATTCTAAAGTAGAAAAAATGAGAGAAATATACAGTGATCCTCCACTTTGTACCCACTCAATTTTTTCACCGACTTATGAATTATTTGTTCTGACTCTATCGCAAGCTATGCTAATACCATGAGTCTGAATAAAAAAAAAAATTTTCTTGCTTTTAGGTGAGGGATTTTCCTAATTATAATGCTAAATTAATAAAAAAAAATAATATTCTAAAGTAGAAAAAATGAGAGAAATATACAGTGATCCTCCACTTTGTACCCACTCAATTTTTTCACCGACTTATGAACTATTTGTTCTGACTCATTCGCAAGCTATGCTAATACCATGAGTCTGAATAAAAAAAAAATTTTTCTTCCTTTTAGGTGAGGGATTTTCCTAATTATAAGGCTAAATTAATAAAAAAAAATAATATTCTAAAGTAGAAAAAATGAGAGAAATATACAGTGATCCTCCACTTTGTACCCACTCAATTTTTTCACCGACTTATGAATTATTTGTCCTGACTCTATCGCAAGCTATGCTAGCACCATGAGTCTGAATAAAAAAAAAAATTTTTCCTGCTTTTAGGTGAGGTATTTTCCTAATTATAATGCTAAATTAATAAAAAAAAATAATATTCTAAAGTAGAAAAAATGAGAGAAATATACAGTGATCCTCCACTTTGTACCCACTCAATTTTTTCACCGACTTATGAATTATTTGTTCTGACTCTTTCGCAAGCTATGCTAAAACCATGAGTCTGAATAAAAAAAAAATTTTTCTTTCTTTTAGGTTAGGGATTTTCCTAATTATAATGCTAAATTAATAAAAAAAAATAATATTCTAAAGTAGAAAAAATGAGAGAAATATACAGTGATCCTCCACTTTGTACCCAGTCAATTTTTGCACCGACTTATGAATTATTTGTTCTGACTCTTTCGCAAACTATGCTAACACCATGAGTCTGAATGAAAAAAAAAATTTTTCTTGCTTTTAGGTGAGGGATTTTCCTAATTATAATGCTAAATTAATAAAAAAAAATAATATTCTAAAGTAGAAAAAATGAGAGAAATATACAGTGATCCTCCACTTTGTATCCACTCAATTTTTGCACCGACTTATGAATTATTTGTTCTGACTCTTTCGCAAACTATGCTAACACCATGAGTCTGAATAAAAAAAAAATTTTTCTTGCTTTTAGGTGAGGGATTTTCCTAATTATAATGCTAAATTAATAAAAAAAAATAATATTCTAAAGTAGAAAAAATGAGAGAAATATACAGTGATCCTCCACTTTGTACCCACTCAATTTTTTCTCCGACTTTTGAATTATTTGTTCTGACTATTTCGCAAGCTATGCTAATACCATGAGTCTGAATAAAAAAAAAATTTTTCTTGCTTTTAGGTGAGGGATTTTCCTAATTATAATGCTAAATTAATAAAAAAAAATAATATTCTAAAGTAGAAAAAATGAGAGAAATATACAGTGATCCTCCACTTTGTACCCAGTCAATTTTTTCACCGACTTATGAATTATTTGTTCTGACTCTTTCGCAAGCTATGCTAAAACCATGAGTCTGAATAAAAAAAAAATTTTTCTTTCTTTTAGGTTAGGGATTTTCCTAATTATAATGCTAAATTAATAAAAAAAAATAATATTCTAAAGTAGAAAAAATGAGAGAAATATACAGTGATCCTCCACTTTGTACCCAGTCAATTTTTGCACCGACTTATGAATTATTTGTTCTGACTCTTTCGCAAACTATGCTAACACCATGAGTCTGAATGAAAAAAAAAATTTTTCTTGCTTTTAGGTGAGGGATTTTCCTAATTATAATGCTAAATTAATAAAAAAAAATAATATTCTAAAGTAGAAAAAATGAGAGAAATATACAGTGATCCTCCACTTTGTACCCACTCAATTTTTTCTCCGACTTTTGAATTATTTGTTCTGACTATTTCGCAAGCTATGCTAATACCATGAGTCTGAATAAAAAAAAAATTTTTCTTGCTTTTAGGTGAGGGATTTTCCTAATTATAATGCTAAATTAATAAAAAAAAATAATATTCTAAAGTAGAAAAAATGAGAGAAATATACAGTGATCCTCCACTTTGTACCCAGTCAATTTTTTCACCGACTTATGAATTATTTGTTCTGACTCTTTCGCAAGCTATGCTAAAACCATGAGTCTGAATAAAAAAAAAATTTTTCTTTCTTTTAGATTAGGGATTTTCCTAATTATAATGCTAAATTAATAAAAAAAAATAATATTCTAAAGTAGAAAAAATGAGAGAAATATACAGTGATCCTCCACTTTGTACCCAGTCAATTTTTTCACCGACTTATGAATTATTTGTTCTGACTCTATCGCAAGCTATGCTAACACCATGAGTCTGAATAAAAAAAAAATTTTTACTGCTTTTAGGTGAGGGATTTTCCTAATTATAATGCTAAATTAATAAAAAAAAATAGTATTCTATAGCAGAAAAAATGAGAGAAATATACAGTGATCCTCCACTTTGCACGCAGTCAATTTTTTCACCGACTTATGAATTATTTGTCCTGACTCTATCGCAAGCTATGCTAACACCATGAGTCTGAATAAAAAAAAAAATTTTTCCTGCTTTTAGGTGATGTATTTTCCTAATTATAATGCTAAATTAATAAAAAAAAATAATATTCTAAAGTAGAAAAAATGAGAGAAATATACAGGGATCCTCCACTTTGTACCCACTCAATTTTTTCACCGACTTATGAATTATTTGTTCTGACTCTTTCGCAAGCTATGCTAATACCATGAGTCTGAATAAAAAAAAAATTTTTCTTGCTTTTAGGTGAGGGATTTTCCTAATTATAATGCTAAATTAATAAAAAAAAATAATATTCTAAAGTAGAAAAAATGAGAGAAATATACAGTGATCCTCCACTTTGTACCCACTCAATTTTTTCACCGACTTATGAATTATTTGTTCTGACTCTTTCGCAAGCTATGCTAATACCATGAGACTGAATAAAAAAAAAATTTTTCTTGCTTTTAGGTGAGGGATTTTCCTAATTATAATGCTAAATTAATAAAAAAAAATAATATTATAAAGTAGAAAAAATGAGAGAAATATACAGTGATCCTCCACTTTGTACCCAGTCAATTTTTTCACCGACTTATGAATTATTTGTCCTGACTCTATCGCAAGCTATGCTAACACCATGAGTCTGAATAAAAAAAAAAATTTTTCCTGCTTTTAGGTGAGGTATTTTCCTAATTATAATGCTAAATTAATAAAAAAAAATAATATTCTAAAGTAGAAAAAATGAGAGAAATATACAGTGATCCTCCACTTTGTACCCAGTCAATTTTTTCACCGACTTATGAATTATTTGTTCTGACTCTTTCGCAAGCTATGCTAATACCATGAGTCTGAATAAAAAAAAAATTTTTTTAGCTTTTAGGTGAGGGATTTTCCTAATTATAAGGCTAAATTAATAAAAAAAAATAATATTCTAAAGTAGAAAAAATGAGAGAAATATACAGTGATCCTCCACTTTGTACCCACTCAATTTTTTCACCGACTTATGAATTATTTGTTCTGACTCTATCGCAAGCTATGCTAATACCATGAGTCTGAATAAAAAAAAAAATTTTCTTGCTTTTAGGTGAGGGATTTTCCTAATTATAATGCTAAATTAATAAAAAAAAATAATATTCTAAAGTAGAAAAAATGAGAGAAATATACAGTGATCCTCCACTTTGTACCCACTCAATTTTTTCACCGACTTATGAACTATTTGTTCTGACTCATTCGCAAGCTATGCTAATACCATGAGTCTGAATAAAAAAAAAATTTTTCTTCCTTTTAGGTGAGGGATTTTCCTAATTATAAGGCTAAATTAATAAAAAAAAATAATATTCTAAAGTAGAAAAAATGAGAGAAATATACAGTGATCCTCCACTTTGTACCCACTCAATTTTTTCACCGACTTATGAATTATTTGTCCTGACTCTATCGCAAGCTATGCTAGCACCATGAGTCTGAATAAAAAAAAAAATTTTTCCTGCTTTTAGGTGAGGTATTTTCCTAATTATAATGCTAAATTAATAAAAAAAAATAATATTCTAAAGTAGAAAAAATGAGAGAAATATACAGTGATCCTCCACTTTGTACCCACTCAATTTTTTCACCGACTTATGAATTATTTGTTCTGACTCTTTCGCAAGCTATGCTAAAACCATGAGTCTGAATAAAAAAAAAATTTTTCTTTCTTTTAGGTTAGGGATTTTCCTAATTATAATGCTAAATTAATAAAAAAAAATAATATTCTAAAGTAGAAAAAATGAGAGAAATATACAGTGATCCTCCACTTTGTACCCAGTCAATTTTTGCACCGACTTATGAATTATTTGTTCTGACTCTTTCGCAAACTATGCTAACACCATGAGTCTGAATGAAAAAAAAAATTTTTCTTGCTTTTAGGTGAGGGATTTTCCTAATTATAATGCTAAATTAATAAAAAAAAATAATATTCTAAAGTAGAAAAAATGAGAGAAATATACAGTGATCCTCCACTTTGTATCCACTCAATTTTTGCACCGACTTATGAATTATTTGTTCTGACTCTTTCGCAAACTATGCTAACACCATGAGTCTGAATAAAAAAAAAATTTTTCTTGCTTTTAGGTGAGGGATTTTCCTAATTATAATGCTAAATTAATAAAAAAAAATAATATTCTAAAGTAGAAAAAATGAGAGAAATATACAGTGATCCTCCACTTTGTACCCACTCAATTTTTTCTCCGACTTTTGAATTATTTGTTCTGACTATTTCGCAAGCTATGCTAATACCATGAGTCTGAATAAAAAAAAAATTTTTCTTGCTTTTAGGTGAGGGATTTTCCTAATTATAATGCTAAATTAATAAAAAAAAATAATATTCTAAAGTAGAAAAAATGAGAGAAATATACAGTGATCCTCCACTTTGTACCCAGTCAATTTTTTCACCGACTTATGAATTATTTGTTCTGACTCTTTCGCAAGCTATGCTAAAACCATGAGTCTGAATAAAAAAAAAATTTTTCTTTCTTTTAGGTTAGGGATTTTCCTAATTATAATGCTAAATTAATAAAAAAAAATAATATTCTAAAGTAGAAAAAATGAGAGAAATATACAGTGATCCTCCACTTTGTACCCAGTCAATTTTTGCACCGACTTATGAATTATTTGTTCTGACTCTTTCGCAAACTATGCTAACACCATGAGTCTGAATGAAAAAAAAAATTTTTCTTGCTTTTAGGTGAGGGATTTTCCTAATTATAATGCTAAATTAATAAAAAAAAATAATATTCTAAAGTAGAAAAAATGAGAGAAATATACAGTGATCCTCCACTTTGTATCCACTCAATTTTTGCACCGACTTATGAATTATTTGTTCTGACTCTTTCGCAAACTATGCTAACACCATGAGTCTGAATAAAAAAAAAATTTTTCTTGCTTTTAGGTGAGGGATTTTCCTAATTATAATGCTAAATTAATAAAAAAAAATAATATTCTAAAGTAGAAAAAATGAGAGAAATATACAGTGATCCTCCACTTTGTACCCACTCAATTTTTTCTCCGACTTTTGAATTATTTGTTCTGACTATTTCGCAAGCTATGCTAATACCATGAGTCTGAATAAAAAAAAAATTTTTCTTGCTTTTAGGTGAGGGATTTTCCTAATTATAATGCTAAATTAATAAAAAAAAATAATATTCTAAAGTAGAAAAAATGAGAGAAATATACAGTGATCCTCCACTTTGTACCCAGTCAATTTTTTCACCGACTTATGAATTATTTGTTCTGACTCTTTCGCAAGCTATGCTAAAACCATGAGTCTGAATAAAAAAAAAATTTTTCTTTCTTTTAGATTAGGGATTTTCCTAATTATAATGCTAAATTAATAAAAAAAAATAATATTCTAAAGTAGAAAAAATGAGAGAAATATACAGTGATCCTCCACTTTGTACCCAGTCAATTTTTTCACCGACTTATGAATTATTTGTTCTGACTCTATCGCAAGCTATGCTAACACCATGAGTCTGAATAAAAAAAAAATTTTTACTGCTTTTAGGTGAGGGATTTTCCTAATTATAATGCTAAATTAATAAAAAAAAATAGTATTCTATAGCAGAAAAAATGAGAGAAATATACAGTGATCCTCCACTTTGCACGCAGTCAATTTTTTCACCGACTTATGAATTATTTGTCCTGACTCTATCGCAAGCTATGCTAACACCATGAGTCTGAATAAAAAAAAAAATTTTTCCTGCTTTTAGGTGATGTATTTTCCTAATTATAATGCTAAATTAATAAAAAAAAATAATATTCTAAAGTAGAAAAAATGAGAGAAATATACAGGGATCCTCCACTTTGTACCCACTCAATTTTTTCACCGACTTATGAATTATTTGTTCTGACTCTTTCGCAAGCTATGCTAATACCATGAGTCTGAATAAAAAAAAAATTTTTCTTGCTTTTAGGTGAGGGATTTTCCTAATTATAATGCTAAATTAATAAAAAAAAATAATATTCTAAAGTAGAAAAAATGAGAGAAATATACAGTGATCCTCCACTTTGTACCCACTCAATTTTTTCACCGACTTATGAATTATTTGTTCTGACTCTTTCGCAAGCTATGCTAATACCATGAGACTGAATAAAAAAAAAATTTTTCTTGCTTTTAGGTGAGGGATTTTCCTAATTATAATGCTAAATTAATAAAAAAAAATAATATTATAAAGTAGAAAAAATGAGAGAAATATACAGTGATCCTCCACTTTGTACCCAGTCAATTTTTTCACCGACTTATGAATTATTTGTCCTGACTCTATCGCAAGCTATGCTAACACCATGAGTCTGAATAAAAAAAAAAATTTTTCCTGCTTTTAGGTGAGGTATTTTCCTAATTATAATGCTAAATTAATAAAAAAAAATAATATTCTAAAGTAGAAAAAATGAGAGAAATATACAGTGATCCTCCACTTTGTACCCAGTCAATTTTTTCACCGACTTATGAATTATTTGTTCTGACTCTTTCGCAAGCTATGCTAATACCATGAGTCTGAATAAAAAAAAAATTTTTTTAGCTTTTAGGTGAGGGATTTTCCTAATTATAAGGCTAAATTAATAAAAAAAAATAATATTCTAAAGTAGAAAAAATGAGAGAAATATACAGTGATCCTCCACTTTGTACCCACTCAATTTTTTCACCGACTTATGAATTATTTGTTCTGACTCTATCGCAAGCTATGCTAATACCATGAGTCTGAATAAAAAAAAAAATTTTCTTGCTTTTAGGTGAGGGATTTTCCTAATTATAATGCTAAATTAATAAAAAAAAATAATATTCTAAAGTAGAAAAAATGAGAGAAATATACAGTGATCCTCCACTTTGTACCCACTCAATTTTTTCACCGACTTATGAACTATTTGTTCTGACTCATTCGCAAGCTATGCTAATACCATGAGTCTGAATAAAAAAAAAATTTTTCTTCCTTTTAGGTGAGGGATTTTCCTAATTATAAGGCTAAATTAATAAAAAAAAATAATATTCTAAAGTAGAAAAAATGAGAGAAATATACAGTGATCCTCCACTTTGTACCCACTCAATTTTTTCACCGACTTATGAATTATTTGTCCTGACTCTATCGCAAGCTATGCTAGCACCATGAGTCTGAATAAAAAAAAAAATTTTTCCTGCTTTTAGGTGAGGTATTTTCCTAATTATAATGCTAAATTAATAAAAAAAAATAATATTCTAAAGTAGAAAAAATGAGAGAAATATACAGTGATCCTCCACTTTGTACCCACTCAATTTTTTCACCGACTTATGAATTATTTGTTCTGACTCTTTCGCAAGCTATGCTAATACCATGAGTCTGAATAAAAAAAAAATTTTTCTTGCTTTTAGGTGAGGGATTTTCCTAATTATAATGCTAAATTAATAAAAAAAAATATTATTCTAAAGTAGAAAAAATGAGAGAAATATACAGTGATCCTCCACTTTGTACCCAGTCAATTTTTTCACCGACTTATGAATTATTTGTTCTGACTCTATCGCAAGCTATGCTAACACCATGAGTCTGAATAAAAAAAAAATTTTTCCTGCTTTTAGGTGAGGTATTTTCCTAATTATAATGCTAAATTAATAAAAAAAAATAATATTCTAAAGTAGAAAAAATGAGAGAAATATACAGTGATCCTCCACTTTGTACCTACTCAATTTTTTCACCGACTTATGAATTATTTGTTCTGACTCTTTCGCAAGCTATGCTAATACCATGAGTCTGAATAAAAAAAAAAATTTTCTTGCTTTTAGGTGAGGGATTTTCCTAATTATAATGCTAAATTAATAAAAAAAAATAATATTCTAAAGTAGAAAAAATGAGAGAAATATACAGTGATCCTCCACTTTGTACCCAGTCAATTTTTTCACCGACTTATGAATTATTTGTTCTGACTCTTTCGCAAGCTATGCTAAAACCATGAGTCTAAATAAAAAAAAAATTTTTCTTTCTTTTAGGTAAGGGATTTTCATAATTATAATGCTAAATTAATAAAAAAAAATAATATTCTAAAGTAGAAATAATGAGAGAAATATACAGTGATCCTCCACTTTGTACCCAGTCAATTTTTTCACCGACTTATGAATTATTTGTTCTGACTCTATCGCAAGCTATACTAACACCATGAGTCTGAATAAAAAAAAAATTTTTCCTGCTTTTAGGTAAGGTATTTTCCTAATTATAATGCTAAATTAATAAAAAAAAATAATATTCTAAAGTAGAAAAAATGAGAGAAATATACAGTGATCCTCCACTTTGTACCCACTCAATTTTTTCACCGACTTATTAATTATTTGTTCTGACTCTTTCGCAAGCTATGCTAATACCATGAGTCTGAATAAAAAAAAAAATTTTCTTGATTTTAGGTGAGGGATTTTCCTAATTATAATGCTAAATTAATAAAAAAAAATAATATTCTAAAGTAGAAAAAATGAGAGAAATATACAGTGATCCTCCACTTTGTACCCAGTCAATTTTTTCACCGACTTATGAATTATTTGTTCTGACTCTTTCGCAAGCTATGCTAAAACCATGAGTCTAAATAAAAAAAAAATTTTTCTTTCTTTTAGGTGAGGGATTTTCATAATTATAATGCTAAATTAATAAAAAAAAATAATATTCTAAAGTAGAAATAATGAGAGAAATATACAGTGATCCTCCACTTTGTACCCAGTCAATTTTTTCACCGACTTATGAATTATTTGTTCTGACTCTATCGCAAGCTATACTAACACCATGAGTCTGAATAAAAAAAAAATTTTTCCTGCTTTTAGGTAAGGTATTTTCCTAATTATAATGCTAAATTAATAAAAAAAAATAATATTCTAAAGTAGAAATAATGAGAGAAATATACAGTGATCCTCCACTTTGTACCCACTCAATTTTTTCACCGACTTATGAATTATTTGTTCTGACTCTTTCGCAAGCTATGCTAAAACCATGAGTCTAAATAAAAAAAAAATTTTTCTTTCTTTTAGGTAAGGGATTTTCATAATTATAATGCTAAATTAATAAAAAAAAATAATATTCTAAAGTAGAAATAATGAGAGAAATATACAGTGATCCTCCACTTTGTACCCAGTCAATTTTTTCACCGACTTATGAATTATTTGTTCTGACTCTATCGCAAGCTATACTAACACCATGAGTCTGAATAAAAAAAAAATTTTTCCTGCTTTTAGGTAAGGTATTTTCCTAATTATAATGCTAAATTAATAAAAAAAAATAATATTCTAAAGTAGAAAAAATGAGAGAAATATACAGTGATCCTCCACTTTGTACCCACTCAATTTTTTCACCGACTTATTAATTATTTGTTCTGACTCTTTCGCAAGCTATGCTAATACCATGAGTCTGAATAAAAAAAAAAATTTTCTTGATTTTAGGTGAGGGATTTTCCTAATTATAATGCTAAATTAATAAAAAAAAATAATATTCTAAAGTAGAAAAAATGAGAGAAATATACAGTGATCCTCCACTTTGTACCCAGTCAATTTTTTCACCGACTTATGAATTATTTGTTCTGACTCTTTCGCAAGCTATGCTAAAACCATGAGTCTAAATAAAAAAAAAATTTTTCTTTCTTTTAGGTGAGGGATTTTCATAATTATAATGCTAAATTAATAAAAAAAAATAATATTCTAAAGTAGAAATAATGAGAGAAATATACAGTGATCCTCCACTTTGTACCCAGTCAATTTTTTCACCGACTTATGAATTATTTGTTCTGAATCTATCGCAAGCTATACTAACACCATGAGTCTGAATAAAAAAAAAATTTTTCCTGCTTTTAGGTAAGGTATTTTCCTAATTATAATGCTAAATTAATAAAAAAAAATAATATTCTAAAGTAGAAAAAATGAGAGAAATATACAGTGATCCTCCACTTTGTACCCACTCAATTTTTTCACCGACTTATGAATTATTTGTTCTGACTCTTTCGCAAGCTATGCTAATACCATGAGTCTGAATAAAAAATAAAATTTTTCTTGTTTTTAGGTGAGGGATTTTCCTAATTATGATGCTAAATTAATAAAAAAAAATAATATTCTAAAGTAGAAAAAATGAGAGAAATATACAGTGATCCTCCACTTTGTACCCAGTCAATTTTTTCACCGACTTATGAACTATTTGTTCTGACTCTTTCGCAAGCTATGCTAACACCATGAGTCGGAAGAAAAAAAAAATTTTCCTGCTTTCAGGTGAGGGATTTACCTAATTATAATGCTAAATTAATAAAAAAAAATAATATTCTAAAGTAGAAAAAATGAGAGAAATATACAGTGATCCTCCACTTTGTACCCACTCAATTTTTTCACCGACTTATGAATTATTTGTTCTGACTCTTTCGCAAACTATGCTAACACCATGAGTCTGAATAAAAAAAAAATTTTTCCTGCTTTTAGGTGAGGTATTTTCCTAATTATAATGCTATATTAATAAAAAAAAATAATATTCTAAAGTAGAAAAAATGAGAGAAATATACAGTGATCCTCCACTTTGTACCCACTCAATTTTTTCACCGACTTATGAATTATTTGTTCTGACTCTTTCGCAAGCTATGCTAAAACCATGAGTCTGAATAAAAAAAAAATTTTTCCTGCTTTTAGGTGAGGTATTTTCCTAATTATAAAGCTAAATTGATAAAAATAAATAATATTCTAAAGTAGAAAAAATGAGAGGACTATACAGTGATCCTCCACTTTGTACCCACTCAATTTTTTCACCGACTTATGAATTATTTGTTCTGAATCTTTAGCAAGCAATGCTAACACCATGAGTCTGAATAAAAAAAAAATTTTCCTCCTTTTAGGTGAGGGATTTTCCTAATTATAATGCTAAATTAATAAAAATAAATAATATTCTAAAGTAGAAAAAATGAGAAAAATATACAGTGATCCTCCACTTTGTAACCAGTCAATTTTTTCACCGACTTATGAATTATTTGTTCTGACTCTTTCGCAAGCTATGCTAACACCATGAGTCTGAATAAAAAAAAATTTTCCTGCTTTTAGGAGAGGTATTTTCCTAATTATAATGCTAAATTAATAAAAAAAAATAATATTCTAAAGTAGAAAAAATAAGAGAAATATACAGTGATCCTCCACTTTGTACCCACTCAATTTTTTCACCGACTTATGAATTATTTGTTCTGACTCTTTCGCAAACTATGCTAACACCATGAGTCGGAAGAAAAAAAAAATTTTTCCTGCTTTTAGGTGAGGGATTTACCTAATTATAATGCTAAATTAAAAAAAAAAATCTATATTCTAAAGTAGAAAAGATGAGAGAAATATACAGTGATCGTCCACTTTGTACCCAGTCAATTTTTTCACCGACTTATGAATTATTTGTTCTGACTCTTTCGCAAGCTATGCTAATACCATGAGTCTTAATAAAAAAAAAATTTGACCTGCTTTTAGGTGAGGTATTTTCCTAATTATAATGCTAAATTAATAAAAATAAATAATATTCTAAAGTAGAAAAAATGAGAGAAATATACAGTGATCCTCCACTTTGTACCCAGTCAATTTTTTCACCGACTTATGAATTATTTGTTCTGGCTCTTTCGCAAACTATGCTAACACCATGAGTCGGAAGAAAAAAAAAATTTTCCTGCTTTTAGGAGAGGTATTTTCCTAATTATAATGCTAAATTAATAAAAAAAAATAATATTCTAAAGTAGAAAAAATAAGAGAAATATACAGTGATCCTCCACTTTGTACCCAGTCAATTTTTTCACCGACTTATGAATTATTTAATCTGGCTCTTTCGCAAACTATGCTAACACCATGAGTCGGAAGAAAAAAAAAATTTTCCTGCTTTTAGGTGAGGGATTTACCTATTTATAATGCTAAATTAAAAAAAAAATATCTATATTCTAAAGTAGAAAAGATAAGAGAAATATACAGTGATCCTCCACTTTGTAACCACTCAATTTTTTCACCGACTTATGAATTATTTGTTCTGACTCTTTCACAGATTATGCTAACACCATGAGTCGGAAAAAAAAAAAATTTTCCTGTTTTAGGTGAGTGATTTACCTAATTATAATGCTAAATTAATAAAAAAAAATAATATTCTAAAGTAGAAAAAATGAGAGAAATATACAGTGATCCTCCACTTTGTACCCAGTCAATTTTTTCACCGACTTATGAATTATTTGTTCTGACTCTTTCGCAAGCTATGCTAAAACCATGAGTCTAAATAAAAAAAAAATTTTTCTTTCTTTTAGGTGAGGGATTTTCATAATTATAATGCTAAATTAATAAAAAAAAATAATATTCTAAAGTAGAAATAATGAGAGAAATATACAGTGATCCTCCACTTTGTACCCAGTCAATTTTTTCACCGACTTATGAATTATTTGTTCTGACTCTATCGCAAGCTATACTAACACCATGAGTCTGAATAAAAAAAAAATTTTTCCTGCTTTTAGGTAAGGTATTTTCCTAATTATAATGCTAAATTAATAAAAAAAAATAATATTCTAAAGTAGAAATAATGAGAGAAATATACAGTGATCCTCCACTTTGTACCCACTCAATTTTTTCACCGACTTATGAATTATTTGTTCTGACTCTTTCGCAAGCTATGCTAAAACCATGAGTCTAAATAAAAAAAAAATTTTTCTTTCTTTTAGGTAAGGGATTTTCATAATTATAATGCTAAATTAATAAAAAAAAATAATATTCTAAAGTAGAAATAATGAGAGAAATATACAGTGATCCTCCACTTTGTACCCAGTCAATTTTTTCACCGACTTATGAATTATTTGTTCTGACTCTATCGCAAGCTATACTAACACCATGAGTCTGAATAAAAAAAAAATTTTTCCTGCTTTTAGGTAAGGTATTTTCCTAATTATAATGCTAAATTAATAAAAAAAAATAATATTCTAAAGTAGAAAAAATGAGAGAAATATACAGTGATCCTCCACTTTGTACCCACTCAATTTTTTCACCGACTTATTAATTATTTGTTCTGACTCTTTCGCAAGCTATGCTAATACCATGAGTCTGAATAAAAAAAAAAATTTTCTTGATTTTAGGTGAGGGATTTTCCTAATTATAATGCTAAATTAATAAAAAAAAATAATATTCTAAAGTAGAAAAAATGAGAGAAATATACAGTGATCCTCCACTTTGTACCCAGTCAATTTTTTCACCGACTTATGAATTATTTGTTCTGACTCTTTCGCAAGCTATGCTAAAACCATGAGTCTAAATAAAAAAAAAATTTTTCTTTCTTTTAGGTGAGGGATTTTCATAATTATAATGCTAAATTAATAAAAAAAAATAATATTCTAAAGTAGAAATAATGAGAGAAATATACAGTGATCCTCCACTTTGTACCCAGTCAATTTTTTCACCGACTTATGAATTATTTGTTCTGAATCTATCGCAAGCTATACTAACACCATGAGTCTGAATAAAAAAAAAATTTTTCCTGCTTTTAGGTAAGGTATTTTCCTAATTATAATGCTAAATTAATAAAAAAAAATAATATTCTAAAGTAGAAAAAATGAGAGAAATATACAGTGATCCTCCACTTTGTACCCACTCAATTTTTTCACCGACTTATGAATTATTTGTTCTGACTCTTTCGCAAGCTATGCTAATACCATGAGTCTGAATAAAAAATAAAATTTTTCTTGTTTTTAGGTGAGGGATTTTCCTAATTATGATGCTAAATTAATAAAAAAAAATAATATTCTAAAGTAGAAAAAATGAGAGAAATATACAGTGATCCTCCACTTTGTACCCAGTCAATTTTTTCACCGACTTATGAACTATTTGTTCTGACTCTTTCGCAAGCTATGCTAACACCATGAGTCGGAAGAAAAAAAAAATTTTCCTGCTTTCAGGTGAGGGATTTACCTAATTATAATGCTAAATTAATAAAAAAAAATAATATTCTAAAGTAGAAAAAATGAGAGAAATATACAGTGATCCTCCACTTTGTACCCACTCAATTTTTTCACCGACTTATGAATTATTTGTTCTGACTCTTTCGCAAACTATGCTAACACCATGAGTCTGAATAAAAAAAAAATTTTTCCTGCTTTTAGGTGAGGTATTTTCCTAATTATAATGCTATATTAATAAAAAAAAATAATATTCTAAAGTAGAAAAAATGAGAGAAATATACAGTGATCCTCCACTTTGTACCCACTCAATTTTTTCACCGACTTATGAATTATTTGTTCTGACTCTTTCGCAAGCTATGCTAAAACCATGAGTCTGAATAAAAAAAAAATTTTTCCTGCTTTTAGGTGAGGTATTTTCCTAATTATAAAGCTAAATTGATAAAAATAAATAATATTCTAAAGTAGAAAAAATGAGAGGACTATACAGTGATCCTCCACTTTGTACCCACTCAATTTTTTCACCGACTTATGAATTATTTGTTCTGAATCTTTAGCAAGCAATGCTAACACCATGAGTCTGAATAAAAAAAAAATTTTCCTCCTTTTAGGTGAGGGATTTTCCTAATTATAATGCTAAATTAATAAAAATAAATAATATTCTAAAGTAGAAAAAATGAGAAAAATATACAGTGATCCTCCACTTTGTAACCAGTCAATTTTTTCACCGACTTATGAATTATTTGTTCTGACTCTTTCGCAAGCTATGCTAACACCATGAGTCTGAATAAAAAAAAATTTTCCTGCTTTTAGGAGAGGTATTTTCCTAATTATAATGCTAAATTAATAAAAAAAAATAATATTCTAAAGTAGAAAAAATAAGAGAAATATACAGTGATCCTCCACTTTGTACCCACTCAATTTTTTCACCGACTTATGAATTATTTGTTCTGACTCTTTCGCAAACTATGCTAACACCATGAGTCGGAAGAAAAAAAAAATTTTTCCTGCTTTTAGGTGAGGGATTTACCTAATTATAATGCTAAATTAAAAAAAAAAATCTATATTCTAAAGTAGAAAAGATGAGAGAAATATACAGTGATCGTCCACTTTGTACCCAGTCAATTTTTTCACCGACTTATGAATTATTTGTTCTGACTCTTTCGCAAGCTATGCTAATACCATGAGTCTTAATAAAAAAAAAATTTGACCTGCTTTTAGGTGAGGTATTTTCCTAATTATAATGCTAAATTAATAAAAATAAATAATATTCTAAAGTAGAAAAAATGAGAGAAATATACAGTGATCCTCCACTTTGTACCCAGTCAATTTTTTCACCGACTTATGAATTATTTGTTCTGGCTCTTTCGCAAACTATGCTAACACCATGAGTCGGAAGAAAAAAAAAATTTTCCTGCTTTTAGGAGAGGTATTTTCCTAATTATAATGCTAAATTAATAAAAAAAAATAATATTCTAAAGTAGAAAAAATAAGAGAAATATACAGTGATCCTCCACTTTGTACCCAGTCAATTTTTTCACCGACTTATGAATTATTTAATCTGGCTCTTTCGCAAACTATGCTAACACCATGAGTCGGAAGAAAAAAAAAATTTTCCTGCTTTTAGGTGAGGGATTTACCTATTTATAATGCTAAATTAAAAAAAAAATATCTATATTCTAAAGTAGAAAAGATAAGAGAAATATACAGTGATCCTCCACTTTGTAACCACTCAATTTTTTCACCGACTTATGAATTATTTGTTCTGACTCTTTCACAGATTATGCTAACACCATGAGTCGGAAAAAAAAAAAATTTTCCTGTTTTAGGTGAGTGATTTACCTAATTATAATGCTAAATTAATAAAAAAAAATAATATTCTAAAGTAGAAAAAATGAGAGAAATATACAGTGATCCTCCACTTTGTACCCAGTCAATTTTTTCACCGACTTATGAATTATTTGTTCTGACTCTTTCGCAAGCTATGCTAACACCATGAGTCTGAAGAAAAAAAAAATTTTTCCTACTTTTAGGTGAGGTATTTTCCTAATTATAATGCTAAATTAATAAAAAAAAAATAATATTCTAAAGTAGAAAAAATGAGAGAAATATAAAGTGATCCTCCACTTTGTATCCAGTCAATTTTTTCACCGACTTATGAATTATTTGTTCTGACTCTTTCGCAAGCTATGCTAACACCATGAGTCTGAATAAAAAAAAAAATTTTCCTGCTTTTAGGTGAGGTATTTTCCTAATTATAATGCTAAATTAATAAAAATAAATAATATTCTAAAGTAGAAATAATGAGAGAAATATACAGTGATCCTCCACTTTGTACCCACTCAATTTTTTCACCGACTTATGAATTATTTGTTCTGACTCTTTCGCAAGCTATGCTAATACCATGAGTCTGAATAAAAAATAAAATTTTTCTTGTTTTTAGGTGAGGGATTTTCCTAATTATGATGCTAAATTAATAAAAAAAAATAATATTCTAAAGTAGAAAAAATGAGAGAAATATACAGTGATCCTCCACTTTGTACCCAGTCAATTTTTTCACCGACTTATGAACTATTTGTTCTGACTCTTTCGCAAGCTATGCTAACACCATGAGTCGGAAGAAAAAAAAAATTTTCCTGCTTTCAGGTGAGGGATTTACCTAATTATAATGCTAAATTAATAAAAAAAAATAATATTCTAAAGTAGAAAAAATGAGAGAAATATACAGTGATCCTCCACTTTGTACCCACTCAATTTTTTCACCGACTTATGAATTATTTGTTCTGACTCTTTCGCAAACTATGCTAACACCATGAGTCTGAATAAAAAAAAAATTTTTCCTGCTTTTAGGTGAGGTATTTTCCTAATTATAATGCTATATTAATAAAAAAAAATAATATTCTAAAGTAGAAAAAATGAGAGAAATATACAGTGATCCTCCACTTTGTACCCACTCAATTTTTTCACCGACTTATGAATTATTTGTTCTGACTCTTTCGCAAGCTATGCTAAAACCATGAGTCTGAATAAAAAAAAAATTTTTCCTGCTTTTAGGTGAGGTATTTTCCTAATTATAAAGCTAAATTGATAAAAATAAATAATATTCTAAAGTAGAAAAAATGAGAGGACTATACAGTGATCCTCCACTTTGTACCCACTCAATTTTTTCACCGACTTATGAATTATTTGTTCTGAATCTTTAGCAAGCAATGCTAACACCATGAGTCTGAATAAAAAAAAAATTTTCCTCCTTTTAGGTGAGGGATTTTCCTAATTATAATGCTAAATTAATAAAAATAAATAATATTCTAAAGTAGAAAAAATGAGAAAAATATACAGTGATCCTCCACTTTGTAACCAGTCAATTTTTTCACCGACTTATGAATTATTTGTTCTGACTCTTTCGCAAGCTATGCTAACACCATGAGTCTGAATAAAAAAAAATTTTCCTGCTTTTAGGAGAGGTATTTTCCTAATTATAATGCTAAATTAATAAAAAAAAATAATATTCTAAAGTAGAAAAAATAAGAGAAATATACAGTGATCCTCCACTTTGTACCCACTCAATTTTTTCACCGACTTATGAATTATTTGTTCTGACTCTTTCGCAAACTATGCTAACACCATGAGTCGGAAGAAAAAAAAAATTTTTCCTGCTTTTAGGTGAGGGATTTACCTAATTATAATGCTAAATTAAAAAAAAAAATCTATATTCTAAAGTAGAAAAGATGAGAGAAATATACAGTGATCGTCCACTTTGTACCCAGTCAATTTTTTCACCGACTTATGAATTATTTGTTCTGACTCTTTCGCAAGCTATGCTAATACCATGAGTCTTAATAAAAAAAAAATTTGACCTGCTTTTAGGTGAGGTATTTTCCTAATTATAATGCTAAATTAATAAAAATAAATAATATTCTAAAGTAGAAAAAATGAGAGAAATATACAGTGATCCTCCACTTTGTACCCAGTCAATTTTTTCACCGACTTATGAATTATTTGTTCTGGCTCTTTCGCAAACTATGCTAACACCATGAGTCGGAAGAAAAAAAAAATTTTCCTGCTTTTAGGAGAGGTATTTTCCTAATTATAATGCTAAATTAATAAAAAAAAATAATATTCTAAAGTAGAAAAAATAAGAGAAATATACAGTGATCCTCCACTTTGTACCCAGTCAATTTTTTCACCGACTTATGAATTATTTAATCTGGCTCTTTCGCAAACTATGCTAACACCATGAGTCGGAAGAAAAAAAAAATTTTCCTGCTTTTAGGTGAGGGATTTACCTATTTATAATGCTAAATTAAAAAAAAAATATCTATATTCTAAAGTAGAAAAGATAAGAGAAATATACAGTGATCCTCCACTTTGTAACCACTCAATTTTTTCACCGACTTATGAATTATTTGTTCTGACTCTTTCACAGATTATGCTAACACCATGAGTCGGAAAAAAAAAAAATTTTCCTGTTTTAGGTGAGTGATTTACCTAATTATAATGCTAAATTAATAAAAAAAAATAATATTCTAAAGTAGAAAAAATGAGAGAAATATACAGTGATCCTCCACTTTGTACCCAGTCAATTTTTTCACCGACTTATGAATTATTTGTTCTGACTCTTTCGCAAGCTATGCTAACACCATGAGTCTGAAGAAAAAAAAAATTTTTCCTACTTTTAGGTGAGGTATTTTCCTAATTATAATGCTAAATTAATAAAAAAAAAATAATATTCTAAAGTAGAAAAAATGAGAGAAATATAAAGTGATCCTCCACTTTGTATCCAGTCAATTTTTTCACCGACTTATGAATTATTTGTTCTGACTCTTTCGCAAGCTATGCTAACACCATGAGTCTGAATAAAAAAAAAATTTTTCCTGCTTTTAGGTGAGGTATTTTCCTAATTATAATGCTAAATTAATAAAAATAAATAATATTCTAAAGTAGAAAAAATGAGAGAAATATACAGTGATCCTCCACTTTGTACCCAGTCAATTTTTTCACCGACTTATGAATTATTTGTTCTGACTCTATCGCAAGCTATGCTAACACCATGAGTCTGAATAAAAAAAAAATTTTTACTGCTTTTAGGTGAGGGATTTTCCTAATTATAATGCTAAATTAATAAAAAAAAATAATATTCTAAAGTAGAAAAAATGAGAGAAATATACAGTGATCCTCCACTTTGTACCCAGTCAATTTTTTCACCGACTTATGAATTATTTGTTCTGACTCTTTCGCAAGCTATGCTAACACCATGAGTCTGAATAAAAGAAAAATTTTTCCTGCTTTTAGGTGAGGTATTTTCCTAAATATAATGCTATATTAATAAAAAAAAATAATATTCAAAAGTAGAAAAAATGAGAGAAATATACAGTGATCCTCCAATTTGTAACCACTTAATTTTTTCACCGAATTATGAATTATTTGTTCTGACTCATTCGCAAGCTATGCTAATACCATGAGTCTGAATAAAAAAAAAATTTTTCCTGCTTTTAGGTGAGGTATATTCCTAATTATAATGCTAAATTAATAAAAATAAATAATATTCTAAAGTAGAAAAAATGAGAGAAATATACAGTGATCCTCCACTCTGTACCCACACAATTTTTTCACCGACTTATGAATTATTTGTTCTGACTCTTTCGCAAGCTATGCTAACACCATGTGTCTGAATAAAAAAAAAATTTTTCTTGCTTTTAGGTGAGGGATTTTCCTAATTATAATGCTAAATTAATAAAAAAAAATAATATTCTAAAGTAGAAAAAATGAGAGAAATATACAGTGATCCTCCACTTTGTACCCACTCAATTTTTTCACCGACTTATGAATTATTTGTTCTGACTCTTTCGGAAGCTATGCTAACACTAGGAGTCTGAATAAAAAAAAAATTTTCTTGCTTTTAGGTGAGGGATTTTCCTAATTATAATGCTAAATTAATAAAAAAAAATAATATTCTAAAGTAGAAAAAATGAGAGAAATATACAGTGATCCTCCACTTTGTACCCACTCAATTTTTTCACCGACTTATGAATTATTTGTTCTGACTCTTTCGCAAACTCTGCTAATACCATGAGTCGGAAGAAAAAAAAAATTTTTCTTGCTTTTAGGTGAGGGATTTACCTAATTATAATGCTAAATTAATAAAAAAAAATAATATTCTAAAGTAGAAAAAATGAGACAAATATACAGTGATCCTCCACTTTGTACCCACTCAATTTTTTCACCGACTTATGAATTATTTGTTCTGACTCTTTCGCAAGCTATGCTAACACCATGAGTCGGAAGAAAAAAAAAATTTTCCTGCTTTCAGGTGAGGGATTTACGTAATTATAATGCTAAATTAATAAAAAAAAATAATATTCTAAAGTAGAAAAAATGAGAGAAATATACAGTGATCCTCCACTTTGTACCCAGTCAATTTTTTCACCGACTTATGAATTATTTGTTCTGACTCTTTCGCAAGCTCTGCTAATACCATGAGTCTGAAGAAAAAAAAAATTTTTCCTGCTTTTAGGTGAGGTATTTTCCTAATTATAATGCTAAATTATTAAAAATAAATAATATTCTACAGTAGAAAAAATGAGAGGAGTATACAGTGATCCTCCACTTTGTACCCACTCAATTTTTTCACCGACTTATGAATCATTTGTTCTGAATCTTTCGAAAGCTATCCTAACACCATGAGTCTGAATAAAAAAAAAATTTTTCCTGGATTTAGGTGAGGTATTTTCCTAATTATAATGCTAAATTAATAAAAATAAATAATATTCTAAAGTAGAAAATATGAGAGAAATATACAGTGATCCTCCACTTTGTACCCACTCAATTTTTTCACCGACTTATGAATTATTTGTTCTGACTCTTTCGCAAACTCTGCTAATACCATGAGTCGGAAGAAAAAAAAAATTTTTCTTGCTTTTAGGTGAGGGATTTACCTAATTATAATGCTAAATTAATAAAAAAAAATAATATTCTAAAGTAGAAAAAATGAGACAAATATACAGTGATCCTCCACTTTGTACCCACTCAATTTTTTCACCGACTTATGAATTATTTGTTCTGACTCTTTCGCAAGCTATGCTAACACCATGAGTCGGAAGAAAAAAAAAATTTTCCTGCTTTCAGGTGAGGGATTTACCTAATTATAATGCTAAATTAATAAAAAAAAATAATATTCTAAAGTAGAAAAAATGAGAGAAATATACAGTGATCCTCCACTTTGTACCCAGTCAATTTTTTCACCGACTTATGAATTATTTGTTCTGACTCTTTCGCAAGCTCTGCTAATACCATGAGTCTGAAGAAAAAAAAAATTTTTCCTGCTTTTAGGTGAGGTATTTTCCTAATTATAATGCTAAATTATTAAAAATAAATAATATTCTACAGTAGAAAAAATGAGAGGAGTATACAGTGATCCTCCACTTTGTACCCACTCAATTTTTTCACCGACTTATGAATCATTTGTTCTGAATCTTTCGAAAGCTATCCTAACACCATGAGTCTGAATAAAAAAAAAATTTTTCCTGGATTTAGGTGAGGTATTTTCCTAATTATAATGCTAAATTAATAAAAATAAATAATATTCTAAAGTAGAAAATATGAGAGAAATATACAGTGATCCTCCACTTTGTACCCACTCAATTTTTTCACCGACTTATGAATTATTTGTTCTGACTCTTTCGCAAGCTATGCTAATACCATGAGTCTGAAGAAAAAAAAAATTTTTCCTGCTTTTAGGTGAGGTATTTTCCTAATTATAATGCTAAATTAATAAAAATAAATAATATTCTAAAGTAGAAAAAATGAGAGAAATATACAGTGATCCTCCACTTTGTACCCAGTCAATTTTTTCACCGACTTATGAATTATTTGTTCTGACTATTTCGCAAGCTATGCTAACACCATGAGTCTGAATAAAAAAAAAATTTTTACTGCTTTTAGGTGAGGGATTTTCCTAATTATAATGCTAAATTAATAAAAATAAATAATATTCTAAAGTAGAAAAAATGAGAGAAATATACAGTTATCCTCCACTTTGTACCCACTCATTTTTTTCACCGACTTATGAATTATTTGTTCTGACTCTTTCGCAAGCTATGCTAATACCATGAGTCTGAAGAAAAAAAAATTTGTCCTGCTTTTAGGTGAGGTATTTTCCTAATTATAATGCTAAGTTAATAAAAATAAATAATATTCTAAAGTAGAAAAAATGAGAGAAATATACAGTGATTCTTCACTTTGTACCCAGTCAATTTTTTCACCGACTTATGAATTATTTGTTCTGACTCTTTCGCAAGCTATGCTAACACCATGAGTCTGAAGAAAAAAAAAATTTGTCCTGCTTTTAGGTGAGGTATTTTCCTAATTATAATGCTAAATTAATAAAAATAAATAATATTCTAAAGTAGAAAAAATGAGAGAAATGTACAGTGATCCTCCACTTTGTACCCACTCATTTTTTTCACCGACTTATGAATTATTTGTTCTGACTCTTTCGCAAGCTATGCTAACACCATGAGTCTGAAGAAAAAAAAAATTTGTCCTGCTTTTAGGTGAGGTATTTTCCTAATTATAATGCTAAATTAATAAAAATAAATAATATTCTAAAGTAGAAAAAATGAGAGAAATATACAGTGATCATCCACTTTGTACCCAGTCAATTTTTTCACCGACTTATGAATTATTTGTTCTGACTCTTTCGCAAGCTATGCTAACACCATGAGTCTGAAGAAAAAAAAAATTTGTCCTGCTTTTAGGTGAGGGATTTTCCTAATTATAATGCTAAATTAATAAAAATAAATAATATTCCAAAGTAGAAAAAATGAGAGAAATATACAGTGATCCTCCACTTTGTACCCACTCAATTTTTTCACCGACTTATGAATTATTTGTTCTGATTCTTTCGCAAGCTATGCTAATACCATGAGTCTGAAGAAAAAAAAATTTGTCCTGCTTTTAGGTGAGGTATTTTCCTAATTATAATGCTAAATTAATAAAAATAAATAATATTCTAAAGTAGAAAAAATGAGAGAAATATACAGTGATCCTTCACTTTGTACCCAGTCAATTTTTTCACCGACTTATGAATTATTTGTTCTGACTCTTTCGCAAGCTATGCTAACACCATGAGTCTGAAGAAAAAAAAAATTTGTCCTGCTTCTAGGTGAGGTATTTTCCTAATTATAATGCTAAATTAATAAAAATAAATAATATTCTAAAGTAGGAAAAAGGAGAGAAATATACAGTGATCCTCCACTTTGTACCCAGTCAATTTTTTCACCGACTTATGAATTATTTGTTCTGACTCTTTCGCAAGCTATACTAATACCATGAGTCTGAAGAAAAAAAAAATTGTCCTGCTTTTAGGTGAGGTATTTTCCTAATTATAATGCAAAATTAATAAAAATAAATAATATTCTAAAGTAGAAAAATGAGAGAAATATACAGTGATCATCCACTTTGTACCCAGTCAATTTTTTCACCGACTTATGAATTATTTGTTCTGACTCTTTCGCAAGCTATGCTAACACCATGAGTCTGAATAAAAAAAAAATTTTTCCTGCTTTTAGGTGAGGTATTTTCCTAATTATAATGCTAAATTAATAAAAATAAATAATATTCTAAAGTAGAAAAAATGAGAGAAATATACAGTGATCCTCCACTTTGTACCCAGTCAATTTTTTCACTGATTTATGAATTATTTGTTCCGACTCTTTCGCAAGCTATGCTAACACCATGAGTCTGAATAAAAAAAAAATTTGTCCTGCTTTTAGGTGAGGTACTTTCCGAATTATAATGCTAAATTAATAAAAAAAAAATAATATTCTAAGGTAGAAAAAATGAGAGAAATATACTGTGATCCTCCACTTTCTACCCAGTCAATTTTTTCACTGACTTATGAATTATTTGTTTCGACTCTTTCGCAAGCTATGCTAACACCATGAGTCTGAAGAAAAAAAAAATATTTCCTACTTTTAGGTGAGGGATTTTCCTAATTATAATGCTCAATTAATAAAAAAAAATAATATTCTAAACTAGAAAAAATGAGAGAAATATAAAGTGATCCTCCACTTTGTACCCACTCAATTTTTTCACCGACTTATGAATTATTTGTTCTGACTCTTTCGCAAGCTATGCTAACACCATGAGTCTGAAGAAAATAAAAATTTGTCCTTATTTTAGGTGTGGTATTTTCCTAATTATAATGCTAAATTAATAAAAAAAAATAATATTCTAAAGTAGAAAAAATGAGAGAAATATACAGTGATCCTCCACTTGTACCCAGTCAATTTTTTCACCGACTTATGAATTATTTGTTCTGACTCTTTCGCAAGCTATGCTAACACCATGAGTCTGAAGAAAAAAAAAATTTTCCTACTTTTAGGTGAGGTATTTTCCTAATTATAATGCTAAATTAATAAAAATAAATAATATTCTAAAGTAGAAAAAATGAGAGAAATATACAGTGATCCTCCACTTTGTACCCAGTCAATTTTTTCACCGACTTATGAATTATTTATTCTGACTCTTTCGCAAGCTATGCTAACACCATGAGACTGAATAAAAAAAAAATTTTTCCTGCTTTTAGGTGAGGTATTTTCCTAATTATAATGCTAAATTAATAAAAATAAATAATATTCTAATGTAGAAAAAATGAGAGAAATATACAGTGATCCTCCACTTTGTACCCACTCAATTTTTTCACCGATTATGAATTATTTCCTCTGAATCTTTCGCAAGCTATGCTAACACCATGAGTCTGAATAAAAAAAAATTTTTCTTGCTTTTAGTTGAGGGATTTTCCTAATTATAATGCTAAATTAATAAAAAAAAATAATATTCTAAAGTAGAAAAAATGAGAGAAATATACAGTGATCCTCCACTTTGTACCCAGTCAATTTTTTCACCGACTTATGAATTATTTGTTCTGACTCTTTCGCAAGCTATGCTAACACCATAAGTCTGAATAAAAAAAAAATTTTTCCTGCTTTTAGGTGAGGTATTTTCCTAATTATAATGCTAAATTAATAAAAATAAATAATATTCTAAAGTAGAAAAAAATGAGAGAAATATACAGTGATCCTCCACTTTGTACCCACTCAATTTTTTCACCGACTTATTAATTATTTGTTCTGACTCTTTCGCAAGCTATGCTAATACCATAAGTCTGAAGAAAAAAAATTTTCCGGCTTTTAGGTGAGGTATTTTCCTAATTATAATGCTAAATTAATAAAAATAAATAATATTCTAAAGTAGAAAAAATGAGAGAAATATACAGTGATCCTCCACTTTGTACCCAGTCAATTTTTTCACCGACTTATGAATTATTTGTTCTGACTCTTTCGCAAGCTATGCTAACACCATGAGTCTGAAGAAAAAAAAAATTTGTCCTGCTTTTAGGTGAGGTATTTTCCTAATTATAATGCTAAATTAATAGAAATAAATAATATTCTAAAGTAGAAAAAATGAGAGAAATATACAGTGATCCTCCACTTTGTACCCACTCAATTTTTTCACCGACTTATGAATTATTTGTTCTGACTCTTTCGCAAACTATGCTAACACCATGAGTCGGAAGAAAAAAAAAATTTTCCTGCTTTTAGGTGAGGGATTTACCTAATTATAATACTAAATTAATAAAAATAATTAATATTCTAAAGTAGAAAAAATGAGTGAAATATACAGTGATCCTCCACTTTGTACCCACTCAATTTTTTCACCGACTTATGAATTATTTGTTCTGACTCTTTCGCAAACTATGCTAATACCATGAGTCTGAAGAAAAAAAAAATTTTCCTGCTTTTAGGTGAGGTATTTTCCTAATTATAATGCTAAATTAATAAAAATAAATAATATTCTAAAGTAGAAAAAATGAGAGAAATATACAGTGATCCTCCACTTTGTACCCACTCATTTTTTTCACCGACTTATGAATTATTTGTTCTGACTCTTTCGCAAGCTATGCTAACACCATGAGTCTGAAGAAAAAAAAAATTTGTCCTGCTTTTAGGTGAGGGATTTTCCTAATTATAATGCTAAATTAATAAAAATAAATAATATTCTAAAGTAGAAAAAATGAGAGAAATATACAGTGATCCTCCACTTTGTACCCAGTCAATTTTTTCACCGACTAATGAATTATTTGTTCTGACTATTTCGCAAGCTATGCTAACACCATGAGTCTGAATAAAAAAAAAATTTTTACTGCTTTTAGGTGAGGGATTTTCCTAATTATAATGCTAAATTAATAAAAATAAATAATATTCTAATGTAGAAAAAATGAGAGAAATATACAGTGATTCTCCACTTTGTACCAACTCCATTTTTTCACCGATTATGAATTATTCGCTCTGAATCATTCGCAAGCTATTATAACACCATGAGTCTGAATAAAAAAAAAATTGTCTTGCTTTTAGGTGAGGGATTTTCCTAATTATAATGCTAAATTAATAAAAATAAATAATATTCTAAAGTAGAAAAAATGAGAGTAATATACAGTGATCATCCACTTTGTGCCCAGTCAATTTTTTCACCGACTTATGAATTATTTGTTCTGACTCTTTCGCAAGCTATGCTAACACCATGAGTCTGAAGAAAAAAAAAATTTGTCCTGCTTTTAGGTGAGGTATTTTCCTAATTATAATGCTAAATTAATAAAAATAAATAATAATCTAAAGTAGAAAAAATGAGAGAAATATACAGTGATCATCCACTTTGTACCCAGTCAATTTTTTCACCGACTTATGAATTATTTGTTCTGACTCTTTCGCAAGCTATGCTAACACCATGAGTCTGAAGAAAAAAAAAATTTGTCCTGCTTTTAGGTGAGGGATTTTCCTAATTATAATGCTAAATTAATAAAAATAAATAATATTCCAAAGTAGAAAAAATGAGAGAAATATACAGTGATCCTCCACTTTGTACCCACTCAATTTTTTCACCGACTTATGAATTATTTGTTCTGATTCTTTCGCAAGCTATGCTAATACCATGAGTCTGAAGAAAAAAAAATTTGTCCTGCTTTTAGGTGAGGTATTTTCCTAATTATAATGCTAAATTAATAAAAATAAATAATATTCTAAAGTAGAAAAAATGAGAGAAATATACAGTGATCCTTCACTTTGTACCCAGTCAATTTTTTCACCGACTTATGAATTATTTGTTCTGACTCTTTCGCAAGCTATGCTAACACCATGAGTCTGAAGAAAAAAAAAATTTGTCCTGCTTCTAGGTGAGGTATTTTCCTAATTATAATGCTAAATTAATAAAAATAAATAATATTCTAAAGTAGGAAAAAGGAGAGAAATATACAGTGATCCTCCACTTTGTACCCAGTCAATTTTTTCACCGACTTATGAATTATTTGTTCTGACTCTTTCGCAAGCTATGCTAATACCATGAGTCTGAAGAAAAAAAAAATTTTTCCTGCTTTTAGGTGAGGTATTTTCCTAATTATAATGCAAAATTAATAAAAATAAATAATATTCTAAAGTAGAAAAATGAGAGAAATATACAGTGATCATCCACTTTGTACCCAGTCAATTTTTTCACCGACTTATGAATTATTTGTTCTGACTCTTTCGCAAGCTATGCTAACACCATGAGTCTGAATAAAAAAAAAATTTTTCCTGCTTTTAGGTGAGGTATTTTCCTAATTATAATGCTAAATTAATAAAAATAAATAATATTCTAAAGTAGAAAAAATGAGAGAAATATACAGTGATCCTCCACTTTGTACCCAGTCAATTTTTTCACTGATTTATGAATTATTTGTTCCGACTCTTTCGCAAGCTATGCTAACACCATGAGTCTGAATAAAAAAAAAATTTCTCCTGCTTTTAGGTGAGGTACTTTCCGAATTATAATGCTAAATTAATAAAAAAAAAATAATATTCTAAGGTAGAAAAAATGAGAGAAATATACTGTGATCCTCCACTTTCTACCCAGTCAATTTTTTCACTGACTTATGAATTATTTGTTTCGACTCTTTCGCAAGCTATGCTAACACCATGAGTCTGAAGAAAAAAAAAATATTTCCTACTTTTAGGTGAGGGATTTTCCTAATTATAATGCTAAATTAATAAAAAAAAATAATATTCTAAACTAGAAAAAATGAGAGAAATATAAAGTGATCCTCCACTTTGTACCCACTCAATTTTTTCACCGACTTATGAATTATTTGTTCTGACTCTTTCGCAAGCTATGCTAACACCATGAGTCTGAAGAAAATAAAAATTTGTCCTTATTTTAGGTGTGGTATTTTCCTAATTATAATGCTAAATTAATAAAAAAAAATAATATTCTAAAGTAGAAAAAATGAGAGAAATATACAGTGATCCTCCACTTGTACCCAGTCAATTTTTTCACCGACTTATGAATTATTTGTTCTGACTCTTTCGCAAGCTATGCTAACACCATGAGTCTGAAGAAAAAAAAAATTTTCCTACTTTTAGGTGAGGTATTTTCCTAATTATAATGCTAAATTAATAAAAATAAATAATATTCTAAAGTAGAAAAAATGAGAGAAATATACAGTGATCCTCCACTTTGTACCCAGTCAATTTTTTCACCGACTTATGAATTATTTATTCTGACTCTTTCGCAAGCTATGCTAACACCATGAGACTGAATAAAAAAAAAATTTTTCCTGCTTTTAGGTGAGGTATTTTCCAAATTATAATGCTAAATTAATAAAAATAAATAATATTCTAATGTAGAAAAAATGAGAGAAATATACAGTGATCCTCCACTTTGTACCCACTCAATTTTTTCACCGATTATGAATTATTTCCTCTGAATCTTTCGCAAGCTATGCTAACACCATGAGTCTGAATAAAAAAAAATTTTTCTTGCTTTTAGGTGAGGGATTTTCCTAATTATAATGCTAAATTAATAAAAAAAAATAATATTCTAAAGTAGAAAAAATGAGAGAAATATACAGTGATCCTCCACTTTGTACCCAGTCAATTTTTTCACCGACTTATGAATTATTTGTTCTGACTCTTTCGCAAGCTATGCTAACACCATAAGTCTGAATAAAAAAAAAATTTTTCCTGCTTTTAGGTGAGGTATTTTCCTAATTATAATGCTAAATTAATAAAAATAAATAATATTCTAAAGTAGAAAAAAATGAGAGAAATATACAGTGATCCTCCACTTTGTACCCACTCAATTTTTTCACCGACTTATTAATTATTTGTTCTGACTCTTTCGCAAGCTATGCTAATACCATAAGTCTGAAGAAAAAAAATTTTCCGGCTTTTAGGTGAGGTATTTTCCTAATTATAATGCTAAATTAATAAAAATAAATAATACTCTAAAGTAGAAAAAATGAGAGAAATATACAGTGATCCTCCACTTTGTACCCACTCAATTTTTTCACCGACTTATGAATTATTTGTTCTGACTCTTTCGCTAGCTATGCTAACACCATGAGTCTGAATAAAAAAAAAATTTTTCCTGCTTTTAGGTGAGGTATTTTCCTAATTATAATGCTAAATTAATAAAAATAAATAATATTCTAAAGTAGAAAAAATGAGAGAAATATACAGTGATCCTCCACTTTGTACCCAGTCAATTTTTTCACCGACTTATGAATTATTTGTTCTGACTCTATCGCAAGCTATGCTAACACCATGAGTCTGAATAAAAAAAAAATTTTTACTGCTTTTAGGTGAGGGATTTTCCTAATTATAATGCTAAATTAATAAAAAAAAATAATATTCTAAAGTAGAAAAAATGAGAGAAATATACAGTGATCCTCCACTTTGTACCCAGTCAATTTTTTCACCGACTTATGAATTATTTGTTCTGACTCTTTTGCAAGCTATGCTAACACCATGAGTCTGAATAAAAGAAAAATTTTTCCTGCTTTTAGGTGAGGTATTTTCCTAAATATAATGCTATATTAATAAAAAAAAATAATATTCAAAAGTAGAAAAAATGAGAGAAATATACAGTGATCCTCCAATTTGTAACCACTTAATTTTTTCACCGAATTATGAATTATTTGTTCTGACTCATTCGCAAGCTATGCTAATACCATGAGTCTGAATAAAAAAAAAATTTTTCCTGCTTTTAGGTGAGGTATTTTCCTAATTATAATGCTAAATTAATAAAAATAAATAATATTCTAAAGTAGAAAAAATGAGAGAAATATATAGTGATCCTCCACTTTGTACCCAGTCAATTTTTTCACCGACTTATGAATTATTTCTTCTGACTCTTTCGCAAGGTATGCTAACTCCTTAAGTCTGAATAAAAAAAAAGTTGTTCCTGCTTTTAGGTGAGGGATTTTCCAAATTATAATGCTAAATTAATAAAAAAAATAATAATCTAGAGTAGAAAAAAAGAGAGAAATATACAGTGATTCTCCACTTTATACCCACTCAATATTTTCACCGACTTATGAATTATTTGTTCTGACTTTTTCGCAAGGTATGCTAACTCCTTAAGTCTCAATAAAAAAAAAGTTGTTCCTGCTTTTAGGTGAGGGATTTTCCAAATTATAATGCTAAATTAATAAAATAAATAATAATCCAGAGTAGAAAAAAAGAGAGAAATATACAGTGATTCTCCACTTTGTACCCACTCAATTTTTTCACCGACTTATGAATTTTTTCTTCTGACTCTTTCGCAAGGTATGCTAACTCCTTAAGTCTGAATAAAAAAAAAGTTGTTCCTGCTTTTAGGTGAGGGATTTTCATAATTATAATGCTAAATTAATAAAATAAATAATAATCTAGAGTAGAAAAAAAGAGAGAAATATACAGTGATTCTCCACTTTGTACCCACTCAATTTTTTCACCGACTTATGAATTATTTGTTCTGACTCTTTCGCAAGGTATGCTAACTCCGTAAGTCTGAATAAAAAAAAATTTTTCCTGCTTTTAGGTGAGGGATTTTCCTAATTATAATTCTAAATTAATAAAAAAAAATAATATTCTAAAGTAGAAAAAATGAGAGGAATATACAGCGATCCTCCACTTTGTACCCACTCAATTTTTTCACCGACTTATGAATTATTTGTTCTGAATCTTTCGCAAGCTATGCTAACACCATGAGTCTGAATAAAAAAAAAATTTTTCTTGCTTTTAGGTGAGGGATTTTCCTAATTATAATGCTAAATTAATAAAAATAAATAATATTCTAAAGTAGAAAAAATGAGAGAAATATACAATGATCCTCCACTTTGTACCCAGTCAATTTTTTCACCGACTTATGAATTATTTATTCTGACTCTTTCGCAAGCTATGCTAACACCATGAGACTGAATAAAAAAAAAATTTTTCCTGCTTTTAGGTGAGGTATTTTCCTAATTATAATGCTAAATTAATAAAAATAAATAATATTCTAATGTAGAAAAAATGAGAGAAATATACAGTGATCCTCCACTTTGTACCCACTCAATTTTTTCACCGATTATGAATTATTTCCTCTTAATCTTTCGCAAGCTATGCTAACACCATGAGTCTGAATAAAAAAAAAATTTTTCTTGCTTTTAGGTGAGGGATTTTCCTAATTATAATGCTAAATTAATAAAAAAAAATAATATTCTAAAGTAGAAAAAATGAGAGAAATATACAGTGATCCTCCACTTTGTACCCAGTCAATTTTTTCACCGACTTATGAATTATTTGTTCTGACTCTTTGGCAAGCTATGCTAACACCATAAGTCTGAAAAAAAAAAAAAATTTTCCTGCTTTTAGGTGAGGTATTTTCCTAATTATAATGCTAAATTAATAAAAATAAATAATATTCTAAAGTAGAAAAAATGAGAGAAATATACAGTGATCCTCCACTTTGTACCCACTCAATTTTTTCACCGACTTATGAATTATTTGTTCTGACTCTTTCGCAAGCTATGCTAACACCATGAGTCTGAATAAAAAAAAAATTTTTCCTGCTTTTAGGTGAGGTATTTTCCTAATTATAATGCTAAATTAATAAAAATAAATAATATTCTAAAGTAGAAAAAATGAGAGAAATATACAGTGATCCTCCACTTTGTACCCACTCAATTTTTTCACCGACTTATGAATTATTTGTTCTGAGTCTTTCGCAAACTATGCTAACACCATGAGTCGGAAGAAAAAAAAAATTTTTCCTGTTTGAGGTGAGGGATTTACCTAATTATAATGCTAAATTAATAAAAAAAAATAGTATTCTATAGTAGAAAAAATGAGAGAAATATACAGTGATCCTCCACTTTGTACCCAGTCAATTTTTTCACCGACTTATGAATTATTTGTCCTGACTCTATCGCAAGCTATGCTAACACCATGAGACTGAATAAAAAAAAAAATTTTTCCTGCTTTTAGGTGATGTATTTTCCTAATTATAATGCTAAATTAATAAAATGAAATAATATTCTAAAGTAGAAAAAATGAGAGAAATATATAGTGATCCTCCACTTTGTACCCAGTCAATTTTTTCACCGACTTATGAATTATTTGTTCTGACTCTTTCGCAAGCTATGCTAAAACCATGAGTCTGAATAAAAAAAAAATTTTTCTTTCTTTTAGGTGAGGGATTTTCCTAATTATAATGCTAAATTAATAAAAAAAAAATAATATTCTAAAGTAGAAAAAATGAGAGAAATATACACTCATCCTACACTTTGTACCCAGTCAATTTTTTCACCGACTTATGAATTATTTGTCCTGACTCTATCGCAAGCTATGCTAACACCATGAGTCTGAATAAAAAAAAAATTTTTTCCTGTTTTAGGTGATGTATTTTCCTAATTATAATGCGAAATTAATAAAAAAAAATAATATTCTAAAGTAGAAAAAATGAGAGAAATATACAGTGATCCTCCACTTTGTACCCACTCAATTTTTTCACCGACTTATGAATTATTTGTTCTGACTCTTTCGCAAGCTATGCTAATACCATGAGTCTGAATAAAAAAAAAATTTTTCTTGCTTTTAGGTGATGGATTTTCCTAATTATAATGCTAAATTAATAAAAAAAAATAATATTCTAAAGTAGAAAAAATGAGAGAAATATACAGTGATCCTCCACTTTGTACCCAGTCAATTTTTTCACCGACTTATGAATTATTTGTCCTGACTCTATCGCAAGCTATGCTAACACCATGAGTATGAATAAAAAAAAAAATTTTTCCTGCTTTTAGGTGAGGTATTTTCCTAATTATAATGTTAAATTAATAAAAATAAATAATATTCTAAAGTAGAAAAAATGAGAGAAATATACAGTGATCCTCCACTTTGTACCCACTCAATTTTTTCACCGACTTATGAATTATTTGTTCTGACTCTTTCGCAAGCTATGCTAACACCATGAGTCTGAATAAAAAAAAAATTTTTCCTGCTATTAGGTGAGTTATTTTCCTAATTATAATGCTAAATTAATAAAAAAAAATAATATTCTAAAGTAGAAAAAATGAGAGAAATATACAGTGATCCTCCACTTTGTACCCACTCAATTTTTTCACCGACTTATGAATTATTTGTTCTGACACTTTCGCAAGCTATCCTAACACCATGAGTCTGAATAAAAAAAAAATTTTTACTGCTTTTAGGTGAGGGATTTTCCTAATTATAATGCTAAATTAATAAAAAAAAATAGTATTCTAAAGTAGAAAAAATGAGAGAAATATACAGTGATCCTCCACTTTGTACCCACTCAATTTTTTCACCGACTTATGAATTATTTGTTCTGACTCTTTCGCAAGCTATGCTAACACCATGAGTCTGAATAAAAAAAAAATTTTCCTGTTTTAGGTGAGGGATTTTCCTAATTATAATGCTAAATTAATAAAAAAAAATAATATTCTAAAGTAGAAAAAATGAGAGAAATATACAGTGATCCTCCACTTTGTACCCAGTCAATTTTTTCACCGACTTATGAATTATTTGTTCTGACTCTTTGGCAAGCTATGCTAACACCATAAGTCTGAAAAAAAAAAAAAATTTTCCTGCTTTTAGGTGAGGTATTTTCCTAATTATAATGCTAAATTAATAAAAAAAAATAGTATTCTATAGTAGAAAAAATGAGAGAAATATACAGTGATCCTCCACTTTGTACCCAGTCAATTTTTTCACCGACTTATGAATTATTTGTCCTGACTCTATCGCAAGCTATGCTAACACCATGAGACTGAATAAAAAAAAAAATTTTTCCTGCTTTTAGGTGATGTATTTTCCTAATTATAATGCTAAATTAATAAAATGAAATAATATTCTAAAGTAGAAAAAATGAGAGAAATATATAGTGATCCTCCACTTTGTACCCAGTCAATTTTTTCACCGACTTATGAATTATTTGTTCTGACTCTTTCGCAAGCTATGCTAAAACCATGAGTCTGAATAAAAAAAAAATTTTTCTTTCTTTTAGGTGAGGGATTTTCCTAATTATAATGCTAAATTAATAAAAAAAAAATAATATTCTAAAGTAGAAAAAATGAGAGAAATATACACTCATCCTACACTTTGTACCCAGTCAATTTTTTCACCGACTTATGAATTATTTGTCCTGACTCTATCGCAAGCTATGCTAACACCATGAGTCTGAATAAAAAAAAAATTTTTTCCTGTTTTAGGTGATGTATTTTCCTAATTATAATGCGAAATTAATAAAAAAAAATAATATTCTAAAGTAGAAAAAATGAGAGAAATATACAGTGATCCTCCACTTTGTACCCACTCAATTTTTTCACCGACTTATGAATTATTTGTTCTGACTCTTTCGCAAGCTATGCTAATACCATGAGTCTGAATAAAAAAAAAATTTTTCTTGCTTTTAGGTGATGGATTTTCCTAATTATAATGCTAAATTAATAAAAAAAAATAATATTCTAAAGTAGAAAAAATGAGAGAAATATACAGTGATCCTCCACTTTGTACCCAGTCAATTTTTTCACCGACTTATGAATTATTTGTCCTGACTCTATCGCAAGCTATGCTAACACCATGAGTATGAATAAAAAAAAAAATTTTTCCTGCTTTTAGGTGAGGTATGTTCCTAATTATAATGTTAAATTAATAAAAATAAATAATATTCTAAAGTAGAAAAAATGAGAGAAATATACAGTGATCCTCCACTTTGTACCCACTCAATTTTTTCACCGACTTATGAATTATTTGTTCTGACTCTTTCGCAAGCTATGCTAACACCATGAGTCTGAATAAAAAAAAAATTTTTCCTGCTATTAGGTGAGTTATTTTCCTAATTATAATGCTAAATTAATAAAAAAAAATAATATTCTAAAGTAGAAAAAATGAGAGAAATATACAGTGATCCTCCACTTTGTACCCACTCAATTTTTTCACCGACTTATGAATTATTTGTTCTGACTCTTTCGCAAGCTATCCTAACACCATGAGTCTGAATAAAAAAAAAATTTTTACTGCTTTTAGGTGAGGGATTTTCCTAATTATAATGCTAAATTAATAAAAAAAAATAGTATTCTAAAGTAGAAAAAATGAGAGAAATATACAGTGATCCTCCACTTTGTACCCACTCAATTTTTTCACCGACTTATGAATTATTTGTTCTGACTCTTTCGCAAGCTATGCTAACACCATGAGTCTGAAAAAAAAAAAAATTTTCCTGTTTTAGGTGAGGGATTTTCCTAATTATAATGCTAAATTAATAAAAATAAATAATATCCTAAAGTAGAAAAAATGAGAGAAATATACAGTGATCCTCCACTTTGTACCCACTCAATTTTTTCACCGACTTATGAATTATTTGTTCTGACTCTTTCGGAAGCTATGCTAACACCATGAGTCGGAAGAAAAAAAAAATTTGTCCTGCTTTTAGGTGAGGTATTTTCCTAATTATAATGCTAAATTAATAAAAATAAATAATATTCTAAAGTAGAAAAAATGAGAGAAATATACAGTTATCCTCCACTTTGTACCAACTCAATTTTTTCACCGTCTTATGAATTATTTGTTCTGACTCTTTCGCAAGCTATGCTAACACCATGAGTCTGAATAAAAAAAAATTTTTCCTGCTATTAGGTGAGGTATTTTCCTAATTATAATGCTAAATTAATAAAAATAAATAATATTCTAAAGTAGAAAAAATGAGAGAAATATACAGTGATCCACCACTTTGTACCCACTCAATTTTTTCACCGACTTATGAATTATTTGTTCTGAATCTTTCGCAAGCTATGCTAACACCATGAGTCTGAATAAAAAAAAAATTTTTCTTGCTTTTAGGTGAGGGATTTTCCTAATTATAATGCTAAATTAATAAAAATAAATAATATTCTAAAGTAGAAAAAATGAGAGAAATATACAATGATCCTCCACTTTGTACCCAGTCAATTTTTTCACCGACTTATGAATTATTTATTCTGACTCTTTTGCAAGCTATGCTAACACCATGAGACTGAATAAAAAAAAAATTTTTCCTGCTTTTAGGTGAGGTATTTTCCTAATTATAATGCTAAATTAATAAAAATAAATAATATTCTAATGTAGAAAAAATGAGAGAAATATACAGTGATCCTCCACTTTGTACCCACTCAATTTTTTCACCGATTATGAATTATTTCCTCTTAATCTTTCGCAAGCTATGCTAACACCATGAGTCTGAATAAAAAAAAAAATTTTCTTGCTTTTAGGTGAGGGATTTTCCTAATTATAATGCTAAATTAATAAAAAAAAATAATATTCTAAACTAGAAAAAATGAGAGAAATATACAGTGATCCTCCACTTTGTACCCAGTCAATTTTTTCACCGACTTATGAATTATTTGTTCTGACTCTTTGGCAAGCTATGCTAACACCATAAGTCTGAAAAAAAAAAAAAATTTTCCTGCTTTTAGGTGAGGTATTTTCCTAATTATAATGCTAAATTAATAAAAATAAATAATATTCTAAAGTAGAAAAAATGAGAGAAATATACAGTGATCCTCCACTTTGTACCCACTCAATTTTTTCACCGACTTATGAATTATTTGTTCTGACTCTTTCGCAAGCTATGCTAATACCATGAGACTGAAGAAAAAAAAAATTTCCTGCTTTTAGGTGAGGTATTTTCCTAATTATAATGCTAAATTAATAAAAATAAATAATATTCTAAAGTAGAAAAAATGAGAGAAATATACAGTGATCCTCCACTTTGTACCCACTCAATTTTTTCACCGACTTATGAATTATTTGTTCTGACTCTTTCGCAAACTATGCTAACACCATGAGTCGGAAGAAAAAAAAAATTTTTCCTGTTTGAGGTGAGGGATTTACCTAATTATAATGCTAAATTAATAAAAAAAAATAGTATTCTATAGTAGAAAAAATGAGAGAAATATACAGTGATCCTCCACTTTGTACCCAGTCAATTTTTTCACCGACTTATGAATTATTTGTCCTGACTCTATCGCAAGCTATGCTAACACCATGAGACTGAATAAAAAAAAAAATTTTTCCTGCTTTTAGGTGATGTATTTTCCTAATTATAATGCTAAATTAATAAAAAGAAATAATATTCTAAAGTAGAAAAAATGAGAGAAATATATAGTGATCCTCCACTTTGTACCCAGTCAATTTTTTCACCGACTTATGAATTATTTGTTCTGACTCTTTCGCAAGCTATGCTAAAACCATGAGTCTGAATAAAAAAAAAATTTTTCTTTCTTTTAGGTGAGGGATTTTCCTAATTATAATGCTAAATTAATAAAAAAAAAATAATATTCTAAAGTAGAAAAAATGAGAGAAATATACACTCATCCTACACTTTGTACCCAGTCAATTTTTTCACCGACTTATGAATTATTTGTCCTGACTCTATCGCAAGCTATGCTAACACCATGAGTCTGAATAAAAAAAAATTTTTTTCCTGTTTTAGGTGATGTATTTTCCTAATTATAATGCGAAATTAATAAAAAAAAACAATATTCTAAAGTAGAAAAAATGAGAGAAATATACAGTGATCCTCCACTTTGTACCCACTCAATTTTTTCACCGACTTATGAATTATTTGTTCTGACTCTTTCGCAAGCTATGCTAATACCATGAGTCTGAATAAAAAAAAAATTTTTCTTGCTTTTAGGTGAGGGATTTTCCTAATTATAATGCTAAATTAATAAAAAAAAATAATATTCTAAAGAAGAAAAAATGAGAGAAATATACAGTGATCCTCCACTTTGTACACACTCAATTTTTTCACCGACTTATGAATTATTTGTTCTGACTCTTTCGCAAGCTATGCTAATACCATGAGTCTGAATAAAAAAAAAATTTTTCTTGCTTTTAGGTGAGGGATTTTCCTAATTATAATGCTAAATTAATAAAAAAAAATAATATTCTAAAGTAGAAAAAATGAGAGAAATATACAGTGATCCACCACTTTGTACCCACTCAATTTTTTCACCGACTTATGAATTATTTGTTCTGACTCTATCGCAAGCTATGCTAATACCATGAGTCTGAATAAAAAAAAAATTTTTCTTGCTTTTAGGTGAGGGATTTTCCTAATTATAATGCTAAATTAATAAAAAAAAATAATATTCTAAAGTAGAAAAAATGAGAGAAATATACAGTGATCCTCCACTTTGTACCCAGTCAATTTTTTCACCGACTTATGAATTATTTGTCCTGACTCTATCGCAAGCTATGCTAACACCATGAGTCTGAATAAAAAAAAAAATTTTTCCTGCTTTTAGGTGAGGCATTTTCCTAATTATAATGCTAAATTAATAAAAAAAAATAATATTCTAAAGTAGAAAAAATGAGAGAAATATACAGTGATCCTCCACTTTGTACACACTCAATTTTTTCACCGACTTATGAATTATTTGTTCTGACTCTTTCGCAAGCTATGCTAACACCATGAGTCTGAATAAAAAAAAAAATTTTCCTGCTTTTAGGTGAGGTATTTTCCTAATTATAATGCTAAATTAATAAAAACAAATAATATTCTAAAGTAGAAAAAATGAGAGAAATATAAAGTGATCCTCCACTTTGTACCCACTCAATTTTTTCACCGACTTATGAATTATTTGTTCTGACTCTTTCGCAAGCTATGCTAATACCATGAGTCTGAAGAAAAAAAAAATTTTTCTTGCTTTTAGGTGAGGTATTTTCCTAATTATAATGCTAAATTAATAAAAAAAAATAATATTCTAAAGTAGAAAAAATGAGAGAAATATACAGTGATCCTCCACTTTGTACCCACTCAATTTTTTCACCGACTTATGAATTATTTGTTCTGACTCTTTCGCAAGCTATGCTAATACCATGAGTCTGAATAAAAAAAAAATTTTTCTTGCTTTTAGGTGATGGATTTTCCTAATTATAATGCTAAATTAATAAAAAAAAATAATATTCTAAAGTAGAAAAAATGAGAGAAATATACAGTGATCCTCCACTTTGTACCCAGTCAATTTTTTCACCGACTTATGAATTATTTGTCCTGACTCTATCGCAAGCTATGCTAACACCATGAGTATGAATAAAAAAAAAATTTTTCCTGCTTTTAGGTGAGGTATTTTCCTAATTATAATGTTAAATTAATAAAAATAAATAATATTCTAAAGTAGAAAAAATGAGAGAAATATACAGTGATCCTCCACTTTGTACCCACTCAATTTTTTCACCGACTTATGAATTATTTGTTCTGACTCTTTCGCAAGCTATGCTAACACCATGAGTCTGAATAAAAAAAAAATTTTTCCTGCTATTAGGTGAGTTATTTTCCTAATTATAATGCTAAATTAATAAAAAAAAATAATATTCTAAAGTAGAAAAAATGAGAGAAATATACAGTGATCCTCCACTTTGTACCCACTCAATTTTTTCACCGACTTATGAATTATTTGTTCTGACTCTTTCGCAAGCTATCCTAACACCATGAGTCTGAATAAAAAAAAAATTTTTACTGCTTTTAGGTGAGGGATTTTCCTAATTATAATGCTAAATTAATAAAAAAAAATAGTATTCTAAAGTAGAAAAAATGAGAGAAATATACAGTGATCCTCCACTTTGTACCCACTCAATTTTTTCACCGACTTATGAATTATTTGTTCTGACTCTTTCGCAAGCTATGCTAACACCATGAGTCTGAATAAAAAAAAAATTTTCCTGTTTTAGGTGAGGGATTTTCCTAATTATAATGCTAAATTAATAAAAATAAATAATATCCTAAAGTAGAAAAAATGAGAGAAATATACAGTGATCCTCCACTTTGTACCCACTCAATTTTTTCACCGACTTATGAATTATTTGTTCTGACTCTTTCGGAAGCTATGCTAACACCATGAGTCGGAAGAAAAAAAAAATTTGTCCTGCTTTTAGGTGAGGTATTTTCCTAATTATAATGCTAAATTAATAAAAATAAATAATATTCTAAAGTAGAAAAAATGAGAGAAATATACAGTGATCCTCCACTTTGTACACACTCAATTTTTTCACCGACTTATGAATTATTTGTTCTGACTCTTTCGCAAGCTATGCTAACACCATGAGTCTGAATAAAAAAAAAAATTTTCCTGCTTTTAGGTGAGGTATTTTCCTAATTATAATGCTAAATTAATAAAAACAAATAATATTCTAAAGTAGAAAAAATGAGAGAAATATAAAGTGATCCTCCACTTTGTACCCACTCAATTTTTTCACCGACTTATGAATTATTTGTTCTGACTCTTTCGCAAGCTATGCTAACACCATGAGTCTGAATAAAAAAAAAAATTTTCCTGCTTTTAGGTGAGGTATTTTCCTAATTATAATGCTAAATTAATAAAAACAAATAATATTCTAAAGTAGAAAAAATGAGAGAAATATAAAGTGATCCTCCACTTTGTACCCACTCAATTTTTTCACCGACTTATGAATTATTTGTTCTGACTCTTTCGCAAGCTATGCTAATACCATGAGTCTGAATAAAAAAAAAAATTTTCCTGCTTTTAGGTGAGGTATTTTCCTAATTATAATGCTAAATTAATAAAAACAAATAATATTCTAAAGTAGAAAAAATGAGAGAAATATAAAGTGATCCTCCACTTTGTACCCACTCAATTTTTTCACCGACTTATGAATTATTTGTTCTGACTCTTTCGCAAGCTATGCTAATACCATGAGTCTGAATAAAAAAAAAATTTTTCTTGCTTTTAGGTGAGGGATTTTCCTAATTATAATGCTAAATTAATAAAAAAAAATAATATTCTAAAGTAGAAAAAATGAGAGAAATATACAGTGATCCTCCACTTTGTACCCAGTCAATTTTTGCACCGACTTATGAATTATTTGTTCTGACTCTTTCGCAAACTATGCTAACACCATGAGTCTGAATAAAAAAAAAATTTTTCTTGCTTTTAGGTGAGGGATTTTCCTAATTATAATGCTAAATTAATAAAAAAAAATAATATTCTAAAGTAGAAAAAATGAGAGAAATATACAGTGATCCTCCACTTTGTACCCACTCAATTTTTGCACCGACTTATGAATTATTTGTTCTGACTATTTCGCAAACTATGCTAACACCATGAGTCTGAATAAAAAAAAAATTTGTCTTGCTTTTAGGTGAGGGATTTTCCTAATTATAATGCTAAATTAATAAAAAAAAATAATATTCTAAAGTAGAAAAAATGAGAGAAATATACAGTGATCCTCCACTTTGTACCCAGTCAATTTTTTCACCGACTTATGAATTATTTGTCCTGACTCTATCGCAAGCTATGCTAACACCATGAGTCTGAATAAAAAAAAAAATTTTTCCTGCTTTTAGGTGAGGCATTTTCCTAATTATAATGCTAAATTAATAAAAAAAAATAATATTCTAAAGTAGAAAAAATGAGAGAAATATACAGTGATCCTCCACTTTGTACACACTATATTTTTTCACCGACTTATGAATTATTTGTTCTGACTCTTTCGCAAGCTATGCTAACACCATGAGTCTGAATAAAAAAAAAAATTTTCCTGCTTTTAGGTGAGGTATTTTCCTAATTATAATGCTAAATTAATAAAAACAAATAATATTCTAAAGTAGAAAAAATGAAAGAAATATAAAGTGATCCTCCACTTTGTACCCACTCAATTTTTTCACCGACTTATGAATTATTTGTTCTGACTCTTTCGCAAGCTATGCTAATACCATGAGTCTGAATAAAAAAAAAATTTTTCTTGCTTTTAGGTGAGGGATTTTCCTAATTATAATGCTAAATTAATAAAAAAAAATAATATTCTAAAGTAGAAAAAATGAGAGAAATATATAGTGATCCTCCACTTTGTACCCAGTCAATTTTTGCACCGACTTATGAATTATTTGTTCTGACTCTTTCGCAAACTATGCTAACACCATGAGTCTGAATAAAAAAAAAATTTTTCTTGCTTTTAGGTGAGGGATTTTCCTAATTATAATGCTAAATTAATAAAAAAAAATAATATTCTAAAGTAGAAAAAATGAGAGAAATATACAGTGATCCTCCACTTTGTACCCACTCAATTTTTGCACCGACTTATGAATTATTTGTTCTGACTATTTCGCAAACTATGCTAACACCATGAGTCTGAATAAAAAAAAAATTTGTCTTGCTTTTAGGTGAGGGATTTTCCTAATTATAATGCTAAATTAATAAAAAAAAATAATATTCTAAAGTAGAAAAAATGAGAGAAATATACAGTGATCCTCCACTTTGTACCCAGTCAATTTTTTCACCGACTTATGAATTATTTGTCCTGACTCTATCGCAAGCTATGCTAACACCATGAGTCTGAATAAAAAAAAAAATTTTTCCTGCTTTTAGGTGAGGCATTTTCCTAATTATAATGCTAAATTAATAAAAAAAAATAATATTCTAAAGTAGAAAAAATGAGAGAAATATACAGTGATCCTCCACTTTGTACACACTCAATTTTTTCACCGACTTATGAATTATTTGTTCTGACTCTTTCGCAAGCTATGCTAACACCATGAGTCTGAATAAAAAAAAAAATTTTCCTGCTTTTAGGTGAGGTATTTTCCTAATTATAATGCTAAATTAATAAAAACAAATAATATTCTAAAGTAGAAAAAATGAGAGAAATATAAAGTGATCCTCCACTTTGTACCCACTCAATTTTTTCACCGACTTATGAATTATTTGTTCTGACTCTTTCGCAAGCTATGCTAATACCATGAGTCTGAATAAAAAAAAAATTCTTCTTGCTTTTAGGTGAGGGATTTTCCTAATTATAATGCTAAATTAATAAAAAAAAATGATATTCTAAAGTAGAAAAAATGAGAGAAATATACAGTGATCCTCCACTTTGTACCCAGTCAATTTTTGCACCGACTTATGAATTATTTGTTCTGACTCTTTCGCAAACTATGCTAACACCATGAGTCTGAATAAAAAAAAAATTTTTCTTGCTTTTAGGTGAGGGATTTTCCTAATTATAATGCTAAATTAATAAAAAAAAATAATATTCTAAAGTAGAAAAAATGAGAGAAATATACAGTGATCCTCCACTTTGTACCCACTCAATTTTTGCACCGACTTATGAATTATTTGTTCTGACTATTTCGCAAACTATGCTAACACCATGAGTCTGAATAAAAAAAAAATTTGTCTTGCTTTTAGGTGAGGGATTTTCCTAATTATAATGCTAAATTAATAAAAAAAAATAATATTCTAAAGTAGAAAAAATGAGAGAAATATACAGTGATCCTCCACTTTGTACCCACTCAATTTTTTCTCCGACTTTTGAATTATTTGTTCTGACTCTTTCGCAAGCTATGCTAATACCATGAGTCTGAATAAAAAAAAAATTTTTCTTGCTTTTAGGTGAGGGATTTTCCTAATTATAATGCTAAATTAATAAAAAAAAATAATATTCTAAAGTAGAAAAAATTAGAGAAATATACAGTGATCCTCCACTTTGTACCCAGTCAATTTTTTCACCGACTTATGAATTATTTGTTCTGACTCTTTCGCAAGCTATGCTAAAACCATGAGTCTGAATAAAAAAAAAATTTTTCTTTCTTTTAGATTAGGGATTTTCCTAATTATAATGCTAAATTAATAAAAAAAAATAATATTCTAAAGTAGAAAAAATGAGAGAAATATACAGTGATCCTCCACTTTGTACCCAGTCAATTTTTTCACCGACTTATGAATTATTTGTTCTGACTCTATCGCAAGCTATGCTAACACCATGAGTCTGAATAAAAAAAAAATTTTTACTGCTTTTAGGTGAGGGATTTTCCTAATTATAATGCTAAATTAATAAAAAAAAATAGTATTCTATAGCAGAAAAAATGAGAGAAATATACAGTGATCCTCCACTTTGCACGCAGTCAATTTTTTCACCGACTTATGAATTATTTGTCCTGACGCTATCGCAAGCTATGCTAACACCATGAGTCTGAATAAAAAAAAAAATTTTTCCTGCTTTTAGGTGAGGTATTTTCCTAATTATAATGCTAAATTAATAAAAAAAAATAATATTCTAAAGTAGAAAAAATGAGAGAAATATACAGTGATCCTCCACTTTGTACCCACTCAATTTTTTCACCGACTTATGAATTATTTGTTCTGACTCTTTCGCAAGCTATGCTAATACCATGAGTCTGAATAAAAAAAAAATTTTTCTTGCTTTTAGGTGAGGGATTTTCCTAATTATAATGCTAAATTAATAAAAAAAAATAATATTATAAAGTAGAAAAAATGAGAGAAATATACAGTGATCCTCCACTTTGTACCCAGTCAATTTTTTCACCGACTTATGAATTATTTGTCCTGACTCTATCGCAAGCTATGCTAATACCATGAGTCTGAATAAAAAAAAAATTTTTCTTGCTTTTAGTTGAGGGATTTTCCTAATTATAATGCTAAATTAATAAAAAAAAATAATATTCTAAAGTAGAAAAAATGAGAGAAATATACAGTGATCCTCCACTTTGTACCCAGTCAATTTTTTCACCGACTTATGAATTATTTGTTCTGACTCTTTCGCAAGCTATGCTAATACCATGAGTCTGAATAAAAAAAAAATTTTTCTTGCTTTTAGGTGAGGGATTTTCCTAATTATAAGGCTAAATTAATAAAAAAAAATAATATTCTAAAGTAGAAAAAATGAGAGAAATATACAGTGATCCTCCACTTTGTACCCACTCAATTTTTTCACCGACTTATGAATTATTTGTTCTGACTCATTCGCAAGCAATGCTAATACCATGAGTCTGAATAAAAAAAAAATTTTTCTTGCTTTTAGGTGAGGGATTTTCCTAATTATAATGCTAAATTAATAAAAAAAAATAATATTCTAAAGTAGAAAAAATGAGAGAAATATACAGTGATCCTCCACTTAGTACCCACTCAATTTTTTCACCGACTTATGAATTATTTGTTCTGACTCATTCGCAAGCAATGCTAATACCATGAGTCTGAATAAAAAAAAATTTTTTCTTGCTTCTAGGTGAGGGATTTTCCTAATTATAATGCTAAATTAATAAAAAAAAATAATATTCTAAAGTAGAAAAAATGAGAGAAATATACAGTGATCCTCCACTTTGTACCCACTCAATTTTTTCACCGACTTATGAATTATTTGTTCTGACTCATTCGCAAGCAATGCTAATACCATGAGTCTGAATAAAAAAAAAATTTTTCTTGCTTTTAGGTGAGGGATTTTCCTAATTATAATGCTAAATTAATAAAAAAAAATAATATTCTAAAGTAGAAAAAATGAGAGAAATATACAGTGATCCTCCACTTTGTACCCACTCAATTTTTTCACCGACTTATGAATTATTTGTTCTGACTCATTCGCAAGCAATGCTAATACCATGAGTCTGAATAAAAAAAAAATTTTTCTTGCTTCTAGGTGAGGGATTTTCCTAATTATAATGCTAAATTAATAAAAAAAAATAATATTCTAAAGTAGAAAAAATGAGAGAAATATACAGTGATCCTCCACTTTGTACCCACTCAATTTTTTCACCGACTTATGAATTATTTGTTCTGACTCATTCGCAAGCAATGCTAATACCATGAGTCTGAATAAAAAAAAAATTTTTCTTGCTTTTAGGTGAGGGATTTTCCTAATTATAATGCTAAATTAATAAAAAAAAATAATATTCTAAAGTAGAAAAAATGAGAGAAATATACAGTGATCCTCCACTTTGTACCCACTCAATTTTTTCACCGACTTATGAATTATTTGTTCTGACTCATTCGCAAGCAATGCTAATACCATGAGTCTGAATAAAAAAAAAATTTTTCTTGCTTTTAGGTGAGGGATTTTCCTAATTATAATGCTAAATTAATAAGAAAAAATAATATTCTAAAGTAGAAAAAATGAGAGAAATATACAGTGATCCTCCACTTTGTACCCACTCAATTTTTTCACCGACTTATGAATTATTTGTTCTGACTCATTCGCAAGCAATGCTAATACCATGAGTCTGAATAAAAAAAAAATTTTTCTTGCTTTTAGGTGAGGGATTTTCCTAATTATAATGCTAAATTAATAAAAAAAAATAATATTCTAAAGTAGAAAAAATGAGAGAAATATACAGTGATCCTCCACTTTGTACCCACTCAATTTTTTCACCGACTTATGAATTATTTGTTGTGACTCTTTCGCAAGCTATGCTAAAACCATGAGTCTGAATTAAAAAAAAATTTTTTCTTTCTTTTAGGTGAGGGATTTTCCTAATTATAATGCTAAATTAATAAAAAAAAAATAATATTCTAAAGTAGAAAAAATGAGAGAAATATACAGTGATCCTCCACTTTGTACCCAGTCAATTTTTTCACCGACTTATGAATTATTTGTCCTGACTCTATTGCAAGCTATGCTAACACCATGTGTCTGAATAAAAAAAAATTTTTTCCTGCTTTTAGGTGATGTATTTTCCTAATTATAATGCTAAATTAATAAAAAAAAATAATATTCTAAAGTAGAAAAAATGAGAGAAATATACAGTGATCCTCCAATTTGTACCCACTCAATTTTTTCACCGACTTATGAATTATTTGTCCTGACTCTATCGCAAGCTATGCTAGCACCATGAGTCTGAATAAAAAAAAAAATTTTTCCTGCTTTTATGTGAGGTATTTTCCTAATTATAATGCTAAATTAATAAAAAAAAATAATATTCTAAAGTAGAAAAAATGAGAGAAATATAAAGTGATCCTCCACTTTGTACCCACTCAATTTTTTCACCGACTTATGAATTATTTGTTCTGACTCTTTCGCAAGCTATGCTAATACCATGAGTCTGAATAAAAAAAAAATTTTTCTTGCTTTTAGGTGAGGGATTTTCCTAATTATAATGCTAAATTAATAAAAAAAAATATTATTCTAAAGTAGAAAAAATGAGAGAAATATACAGTGATCCTCCACTTTGTACCCAGTCAATTTTTTCACCGACTTATGAATTATTTGTTCTGACTCATTCGCAAGCAATGCTAATACCATGAGTCTGAATAAAAAAAAATTTTTTCTTGCTTTTAGGTGAGGGATTTTCCTAATTATAATGCTAAATTAATAAAAAAAAATAATATTCTAAAGTAGAAAAAATGAGAGAAATATACAGTGATCCTCCACTTTGTACCCACTCAATTTTTTCACCGACTTATGAATTATTTGTTCTGACTCATTCGCAAGCAATGCTAATACCATGAGTCTGAATAAAAAAAAAATTTTTCTTGCTTTTAGGTGAGGGATTTTCCTAATTATAATGCTAAATTAATAAAAAAAAATAATATTCTAAAGTAGAAAAAATGAGAGAAATATACAGTGATCCTCCACTTTGTACCCACTCAATTTTTTCACCGACTTATGAATTATTTGTTCTGACTCATTCGCAAGCAATGCTAATACCATGAGTCTGAATAAAAAAAAAATTTTTCTTGCTTTTAGGTGAGGGATTTTCCTAATTATAATGCTAAATTAATAAAAAAAAATAATATTCTAAAGTAGAAAAAATGAGAGAAATATACAGTGATCCTCCACTTTGTACCCACTCAATTTTTTCACCGACTTATGAATTATTTGTTGTGACTCTTTCGCAAGCTATGCTAAAACCATGAGTCTGAATTAAAAAAAAAATTTTTCTTTCTTTTAGGTGAGGGATTTTCCTAATTATAATGCTAAATTAATAAAACAAAAATAATATTCTAAAGTAGAAAAAATGAGAGAAATATACAGTGATCCTCCACTTTGTACCCAGTCAATTTTTTCACCGACTTATGAATTATTTGTCCTGACTCTATCGCAAGCTATGCTAACACCATGAGTCTGAATAAAAAAAAATTTTTTCCTGCTTTTAGGTGATGTATTTTCCTAATTATAATGCTAAATTAATAAAAAAAAATAATATTCTAAAGTAGAAAAAATGAGAGAAATATACAGTGATCCTCCACTTTGTACCCACTCAATTTTTTCACCGACTTATGAATTATTTGTTCTGACTCATTCGCAAGCAATGCTAATACCATGAGTCTGAATAAAAAAAAAATTTTTCTTGCTTTTAGGTGAGGGATTTTCCTAATTATAATGCTAAATTAATAAAAAAAAATAATATTCTAAAGTAGAAAAAATGAGAGAAATATACAGTGATCCTCCACTTTGTACCCACTCAATTTTTTCACCGACTTATGAATTATTTGTTCTGACTCATTCGCAAGCAATGCTAATACCATGAGTCTGAATAAAAAAAAAATTTTTCTTGCTTTTAGGTGAGGGATTTTCCTAATTATAATGCTAAATTAATAAGAAAAAATAATATTCTAAAGTAGAAAAAATGAGAGAAATATACAGTGATCCTCCACTTTGTACCCACTCAATTTTTTCACCGACTTATGAATTATTTGTTCTGACTCATTCGCAAGCAATGCTAATACCATGAGTCTGAATAAAAAAAAAATTTTTCTTGCTTTTAGGTGAGGGATTTTCCTAATTATAATGCTAAATTAATAAAAAAAAATAATATTCTAAAGTAGAAAAAATGAGAGAAATATACAGTGATCCTCCACTTTGTACCCACTCAATTTTTTCACCGACTTATGAATTATTTGTTGTGACTCTTTCGCAAGCTATGCTAAAACCATGAGTCTGAATTAAAAAAAAAATTTTTCTTTCTTTTAGGTGAGGGATTTTCCTAATTATAATGCTAAATTAATAAAACAAAAATAATATTCTAAAGTAGAAAAAATGAGAGAAATATACAGTGATCCTCCACTTTGTACCCAGTCAATTTTTTCACCGACTTATGAATTATTTGTCCTGACTCTATCGCAAGCTATGCTAACACCATGAGTCTGAATAAAAAAAAATTTTTTCCTGCTTTTAGGTGATGTATTTTCCTAATTATAATGCTAAATTAATAAAAAAAAATAATATTCTAAAGTAGAAAAAATGAGAGAAATATACAGTGATCCTCCACTTTGTACCCACTCAATTTTTTCACCGACTTGTGAATTATTTGTTCTGACTCATTCGCAAGCAATGCTAATACCATGAGTCTGAATAAAAAAAAAATTTTTCTTGCTTTTAGGTGAGGGATTTTCCTAATTATAATGCTAAATTAATAAAAAAAAATAATATTCTAAAGTAGAAAAAATGAGAGAAATATACAGTGATCCTCCACTTTGTACCCACTCAATTTTTTCACCGACTTATGAATTATTTGTTCTGACTCTATCGCAAGCTATGCTAATACCATGAGTCTGAATAAAAAAAAAAATTTTCTTGCTTTTAGGTGAGGGATTTTCCTAATTATAATGCTAAATTAATAAAAAAAAATAATATTCTAAAGTAGAAAAAATGAGAGAAATATACAGTGATCCTCCACTTTGTACCCACTCAATTTTTTCACCGACTTATGAATTATTTGTCCTGACTCTATCGCAAGCTATGCTAGCACCATGAGTCTGAATAAAAAAAAAAATTTTTCCTGCTTTTAGGTGAGGTATTTTCCTAATTATAATGCTAAATTAATAAAAAAAAATAATATTCTAAAGTAGAAAAAATGAGAGAAATATACAGTGATCCTCCACTTTGTACCCACTCAATTTTTTCACCGACTTATGAATTATTTGTTCTGACTCTTTCGCAAGCTATGCTAATACCATGAGTCTGAATAAAAAAAAAATTTTTCTTGCTTTTAGGTGAGGGATTTTCCTAATTATAATGCTAAATTAATAAAAAAAAATATTATTCTAAAGTAGAAAAAATGAGAGAAATATACAGTGATCCTCCACTTTGTACCCAGTCAATTTTTTCACCGACTTATGAATTATTTGTTCTGACTCTTTAGCAAGCTATGCTAACACCATGAGTCTGAATAAAAAAAAAATTTTTCCTGCTTTTAGGTGAGGTATTTTCCTAATTATAATGCTAAATTAATAAAAAAAAATAATATTCTAAAGTAGAAAAAATGAGAGAAATATACAGTGATCCTCCACTTTGTACCTACTCAATTTTTTCACCGACTTATGAATTATTTGTTCTGTCTCTTTCGCAAGCTATGCTAATACCATGAGTCTGAATAAAAAAAAAAATTTTCTTGCTTTTAGGTGAGGGATTTTCCTAATTATAATGCTAAATTAATAAAAAAAAATAATATTCTAAAGTAGAAAAAATGAGAGAAATATACAGTGATCCTCCACTTTGTACCCAGTCAATTTTTTCACCGACTTATGAATTATTTGTTCTGACTCTTTCGCAAGCTATGCTAAAACCATGAGTCTAAATAAAAAAAAAATTTTTCTTTCTTTTAGGTAAGGGATTTTCATAATTATAATGCTAAATTAATAAAAAAAAATAATATTCTAAAGTAGAAATAATGAGAGAAATATACAGTGATCCTCCACTTTGTACCCAGTCAATTTTTTCACCGACTTATGAATTATTTGTTCTGACTCTATCGCAAGCTATACTAACACCATGAGTCTGAATAAAAAAAAAATTTTTCCTGCTTTTAGGTAAGGTATTTTCCTAATTATAATGCTAAATTAATAAAAAAAAATAATATTCTAAAGTAGAAAAAATGAGAGAAATATACAGTGATCCTCCACTTTGTACCCACTCAATTTTTTCACCGACTTATGAATTATTTGTTCTGACTCTTTCGCAAGCTATGCTAATACCATGAGTCTGAATAAAAAAAAAATTTTTCTTGCTTTTAGGTGAGGGGTTTTCCTAATTATAAGGCTAAATTAATAAAAAAAAATAATATTCTAAAGTAGAAAAAATGAGAGAAATATACAGTGATCCTCCACTTTGTACCCACTCAATTTTTTCACCGACTTATGAATTATTTGTCCTGACTCTATCGCAAGCTATGCTAGCACCATGAGTCTGAATAAAAAAAAAAATTTTTCCTGCTTTTAGGTGAGGTATTTTCCTAATTATAATGCTAAATTAATAAAAAAAAATAATATTCTAAAGTAGAAAAAATGAGAGAAATATACAGTGATCCTCCACTTTGTACCCACTCAATTTTTTCACCGACTTATGAATTATTTGTTCTGACTCTTTCGCAAGCTATGCTAATACCATGAGTCTAAATAAAAAAAAAATTTTTCTTGCTTTTAGGTGAGGGATTTTCCTAATTATAATGCTAAATTAATAAAAAAAAATATTATTCTAAAGTAGAAAAAATGAGAGAAATATACAGTGATCCTCCACTTTGTACCCAGTCAATTTTTTCACCGACTTATGAATTATTTGTTCTGACTCTATCGCAAGCTATGCTAACACCATGAGTCTGAATAAAAAAAAAATTTTTCCTGCTTTTAGGTGAGGTATTTTCCTAATTATAATGCTAAATTAATAAAAAAAAATAATATTCTAAAGTAGAAAAAATGAGAGAAATATACAGTGATCCTCCACTTTGTACCTACTCAATTTTTTCACCGACTTATGAATTATTTGTTCTGTCTCTTTCGCAAGCTATGCTAATACCATGAGTCTGAATAAAAAAAAAAATTTTCTTGCTTTTAGGTGAGGGATTTTCCTAATTATAATGCTAAATTAATAAAAAAAAATAATATTCTAAAGTAGAAAAAATGAGAGAAATATACAGTGATCCTCCACTTTGTACCCAGTCAATTTTTTCACCGACTTATGAATTATTTGTTCTGACTCTTTCGCAAGCTATGCTAAAACCATGAGTCTAAATAAAAAAAAAATTTTTCTTTCTTTTAGGTAAGGGATTTTCATAATTATAATGCTAAATTAATAAAAAAAAATAATATTCTAAAGTAGAAATAATGAGAGAAATATACAGTGATCCTCCACTTTGTACCCAGTCAATTTTTTCACCGACTTATGAATTATTTGTTCTGACTCTATCGCAAGCTATACTAACACCATGAGTCTGAATAAAAAAAAAATTTTTCCTGCTTTTAGGTAAGGTATTTTCCTAATTATAATGCTAAATTAATAAAAAAAAATAATATTCTAAAGTAGAAAAAATGAGAGAAATATACAGTGATCCTCCACTTTGTACCCACTGAATTTTTTCACCCACTTATGAATTATTTGTTCTGACTCTTTCGCAAGCTATGCTAATACCATGAGTCTGAATAAAAAAAAAAAATTTCTTGATTTTAGGTGAGGGATTTTCCTAATTATAATGCTAAATTAATAAAAAAAAATAATATTCTAAAGTAGAAAAAATGAGAGAAATATACAGTGATCCTCCACTTTGTACCCACTCAATTTTTTCACCGACTTATGAATTATTTGTTCTGACTCTTTCGCAAGCTATGCTAATACCATGTGTCTGAATAAAAAATAAAATTTTTCATGCTTTTAGGTGAGGGATTTTCCTAATTATGATGCTAAATATTAAAAAAAAATAATATTCTAAAGTAGAAAAAATGAGAGAAATATACAGTGATCCTCCACTTTGTACCCAGTCAATTTTTTCACCGACTTATGAATTATTTGTTCTGTCTCTTTCGCAAGCTATGCTAATACCATGAGTCTGAATAAAAAAAAAAATTTTCTTGCTTTTAGGTGAGGGATTTTCCTAATTATAATGCTAAATTAATAAAAAAAAATAATATTCTAAAGTAGAAAAAATGAGAGAAATATACAGTGATCCTCCACTTTGTACCCAGTCAATTTTTTCACCGACTTATGAATTATTTGTTCTGACTCTATCGCAAGCTATGCTAACACCATGAGTCTGAATAAAAAAAAAATTTTTCCTGCTTTTAGGTGAGGTATTTTCCTAATTATAATGCTAAATTAATAAAAAAAAATAATATTCTAAAGTAGAAAAAATGAGAGAAATATACAGTGATCCTCCACTTTGTACCTACTCAATTTTTTCACCGACTTATGAATTATTTGTTCTGTCTCTTTCGCAAGCTATGCTAATACCATGAGTCTGAATAAAAAAAAAAATTTTCTTGCTTTTAGGTGAGGGATTTTCCTAATTATAATGCTAAATTAATAAAAAAAAATAATATTCTAAAGTAGAAAAAATGAGAGAAATATACAGTGATCCTCCACTTTGTACCCAGTCAATTTTTTCACCGACTTATGAATTATTTGTTCTGACTCTTTCGCAAGCTATGCTAAAACCATGAGTCTAAATAAAAAAAAAATTTTTCTTTCTTTTAGGTAAGGGATTTTCATAATTATAATGCTAAATTAATAAAAAAAAATAATATTCTAAAGTAGAAATAATGAGAGAAATATACAGTGATCCTCCACTTTGTACCCAGTCAATTTTTTCACCGACTTATGAATTATTTGTTCTGACTCTATCGCAAGCTATACTAACACCATGAGTCTGAATAAAAAAAAAATTTTTCCTGCTTTTAGGTAAGGTATTTTCCTAATTATAATGCTAAATTAATAAAAAAAAATAATATTCTAAAGTAGAAAAAATGAGAGAAATATACAGTGATCCTCCACTTTGTACCCACTCAATTTTTTCACCCACTTATGAATTATTTGTTCTGACTCTTTCGCAAGCTATGCTAATACCATGAGTCTGAATAAAAAAAAAAAATTTCTTGATTTTAGGTGAGGGATTTTCCTAATTATAATGCTAAATTAATAAAAAAAAATAATATTCTAAAGTAGAAAAAATGAGAGAAATATACAGTGATCCTCCACTTTGTACCCACTCAATTTTTTCACCGACTTATGAATTATTTGTTCTGACTCTTTCGCAAGCTATGCTAATACCATGTGTCTGAATAAAAAATAAAATTTTTCTTGCTTTTAGGTGAGGGATTTTCCTAATTATGATGCTAAATATTAAAAAAAAATAATATTCTAAAGTAGAAAAAATGAGAGAAATATACAGTGATCCTCCACTTTGTACCCAGTCAATTTTTTCACCGACTTATGAATTATTTGTTCTGTCTCTTTCGCAAGCTATGCTAATACCATGAGTCTGAATAAAAAAAAAAATTTTCTTGCTTTTAGGTGAGGGATTTTCCTAATTATAATGCTAAATTAATAAAAAAAAATAATATTCTAAAGTAGAAAAAATGAGAGAAATATACAGTGATCCTCCACTTTGTACCCAGTCAATTTTTTCACCGACTTATGAATTATTTGTTCTGACTCTTTCGCAAGCTATGCTAAAACCATGAGTCTAAATAAAAAAAAAATTTTTCTTTCTTTTAGGCAAGGGATTTTCATAATTATAATGCTAAATTAATAAAAAAAAATAATATTCTAAAGTAGAAATAATGACAGAAATATACAGTGATCCTCCACTTTGTACCCAGTCAATTTTTTCACCGACTTATGAATTATTTGTTCTGACTCTATCGCAAGCTATACTAACACCATGAGTCTGAATAAAAAAAAAATTTTTCCTGCTTTTAGGTAAGGTATTTTCCTAATTATAATGCTAAATTAATAAAAAAAATAATATTCTAAAGTAGAAAAAATGAGAGAAATATACAGTGATCCTCCACTTTGTACCCACTCAATTTTTTCACCGACTTATGAATTATTTGTTCTGACTCTTTCGCAAGCTATGCTAATACCATGAGTCTGAATAAAAAAAAAAAATTTCTTGATTTTAGGTGAGGGATTTTCCTAATTATAATGCTAAATTAATAAAAAAAAATAATATTCTAAAGTAGAAAAAATGAGAGAAATATACAGTGATCCTCCACTTTGTACCCACTCAATTTTTTCACCGACTTATGAATTATTTGTTCTGACTCTTTCGCAAGCTATGCTAATACCATGAGTCTGAATAAAAAATAAAATTTTTCTTGCTTTTAGGTGAGGGATTTTCCTAATTATGATGCTAAATATTAAAAAAAAATAATATTCTAAAGTAGAAAAAATGAGAGAAATATACAGTGATCCTCCACTTTGTACCCAGTTAATTTTTTCACCGACTTATGAATTATTTGTTCTGACTCTTTCGCAAGCTATGCTAAAACCATGAGTCTGAATAAAAAAAAAATTTTTCTTGCTTTTAGGTGAGGGATTTTCCTAATTATAATGCTAAATTAATAAAAAAAAATAATATTCTAAAGTAGAAAAAATGAGAGAAATATACAGTGATCCTCCACTTTGTACCCACTCAATTTTTTCACCGACTTATGAATTATTTGTTCTGAATCTTTCGCAAGCTATGCTAATACCATGAGTCTGAATAAAAAAAAAATTTTTCTTGCTTTTAGGTGAGGGATTTTCCTAATTATAATGCTAAATTAATAAAAAAAAATAATATTCTAAAGTAGAAAAAATGAGAGAAATATACAGTGATCCTCCACTTTGTACCCAGTCAATTTTTTCACCGACTTATGAATTATTTGTTCTGACTCTTTCGCAAGCTATGCTAAAACCATGAGTCTAAATAAAAAAAAAATTTTTCTTTCTTTTAGGTAAGGGATTTTCATAATTATAATGCTAAATTAATAAAAAAAAATAATATTCTAAAGTAGAAATAATGAGAGAAATATACAGTGATCCTCCACTTTGTACCCAGTCAATTTTTTCACCGACTTATGAATTATTTGTTCTGACTCTATCGCAAGCTATACTAACACCATGAGTCTGAATAAAAAAAAAATTTTTCCTGCTTTTAGGTAAGGTATTTTCCTAATTATAATGCTAAATTAATAAAAAAAAATAATATTCTAAAGTAGAAAAAATGAGAGAAATATACAGTGATCCTCCACTTTGTACCCACTCAATTTTTTCACCGACTTATGAATTATTTGTTCTGACTCTTTCGCAAGCTATGCTAATACCATGAGTCTGAATAAAAAAAAAATTTTTCTTGCTTTTAGGTGAGGGGTTTTCCTAATTATAAGGCTAAATTAATAAAAAAAAATAATATTCTAAAGTAGAAAAAATGAGAGAAATATACAGTGATCCTCCACTTTGTACCCACTCAATTTTTTCACCGACTTATGAATTATTTGTCCTGACTCTATCGCAAGCTATGCTAGCACCATGAGTCTGAATAAAAAAAAAAATTTTTCCTGCTTTTAGGTGAGGTATTTTCCTAATTATAATGCTAAATTAATAAAAAAAAATAATATTCTAAAGTAGAAAAAATGAGAGAAATATACAGTGATCCTCCACTTTGTACCCACTCAATTTTTTCACCGACTTATGAATTATTTGTTCTGACTCTTTCGCAAGCTATGCTAATACCATGAGTCTGAATAAAAAAAAAATTTTTCTTGCTTTTAGGTGAGGGATTTTCCTAATTATAATGCTAAATTAATAAAAAAAAATATTATTCTAAAGTAGAAAAAATGAGAGAAATATACAGTGATCCTCCACTTTGTACCCAGTCAATTTTTTCACCGACTTATGAATTATTTGTTCTGACTCATTCGCAAGCAATGCTAATACCATGAGTCTGAATAAAAAAAAAATTTTTCTTGCTTTTAGGTGAGGGATTTTCCTAATTATAATGCTAAATTAATAAGAAAAAATAATATTCTAAAGTAGAAAAAATGAGAGAAATATACAGTGATCCTCCACTTTGTACCCAGTCAATTTTTTCACCGACTTATGAATTATTTGTTCTGACTCATTCGCAAGCAATGCTAATACCATGAGTCTGAATAAAAAAAAAATTTTTCTTGCTTTTAGGTGAGGGATTTTCCTAATTATAATGCTAAATTAATAAAAAAAAATAATATTCTAAAGTAGAAAAAATGAGAGAAATATACAGTGATCCTCCACTTTGTACCCACTCAATTTTTTCACCGACTTATGAATTATTTGTTGTGACTCTTTCGCAAGCTATGCTAAAACCATGAGTCTGAATTAAAAAAAAAATTTTTCTTTCTTTTAGGTGAGGGATTTTCCTAATTATAATGCTAAATTAATAAAACAAAAATAATATTCTAAAGTAGAAAAAATGAGAGAAATATACAGTGATCCTCCACTTTGTACCCAGTCAATTTTTTCACCGACTTATGAATTATTTGTCCTGACTCTATCGCAAGCTATGCTAACACCATGAGTCTGAATAAAAAAAAATTTTTTCCTGCTTTTAGGTGATGTATTTTCCTAATTATAATGCTAAATTAATAAAAAAAAATAATATTCTAAAGTAGAAAAAATGAGAGAAATATACAGTGATCCTCCACTTTGTACCCACTCAATTTTTTCACCGACTTGTGAATTATTTGTTCTGACTCATTCGCAAGCAATGCTAATACCATGAGTCTGAATAAAAAAAAAATTTTTCTTGCTTTTAGGTGAGGGATTTTCCTAATTATAATGCTAAATTAATAAAAAAAAATAATATTCTAAAGTAGAAAAAATGAGAGAAATATACAGTGATCCTCCACTTTGTACCCACTCAATTTTTTCACCGACTTATGAATTATTTGTTCTGACTCTATCGCAAGCTATGCTAATACCATGAGTCTGAATAAAAAAAAAAATTTTCTTGCTTTTAGGTGAGGGATTTTCCTAATTATAATGCTAAATTAATAAAAAAAAATAATATTCTAAAGTAGAAAAAATGAGAGAAATATACAGTGATCCTCCACTTTGTACCCACTCAATTTTTTCACCGACTTATGAATTATTTGTCCTGACTCTATCGCAAGCTATGCTAGCACCATGAGTCTGAATAAAAAAAAAAATTTTTCCTGCTTTTAGGTGAGGTATTTTCCTAATTATAATGCTAAATTAATAAAAAAAAATAATATTCTAAAGTAGAAAAAATGAGAGAAATATACAGTGATCCTCCACTTTGTACCCACTCAATTTTTTCACCGACTTATGAATTATTTGTTCTGACTCTTTCGCAAGCTATGCTAATACCATGAGTCTGAATAAAAAAAAAATTTTTCTTGCTTTTAGGTGAGGGATTTTCCTAATTATAATGCTAAATTAATAAAAAAAAATATTATTCTAAAGTAGAAAAAATGAGAGAAATATACAGTGATCCTCCACTTTGTACCCAGTCAATTTTTTCACCGACTTATGAATTATTTGTTCTGACTCTTTAGCAAGCTATGCTAACACCATGAGTCTGAATAAAAAAAAAATTTTTCCTGCTTTTAGGTGAGGTATTTTCCTAATTATAATGCTAAATTAATAAAAAAAAATAATATTCTAAAGTAGAAAAAATGAGAGAAATATACAGTGATCCTCCACTTTGTACCTACTCAATTTTTTCACCGACTTATGAATTATTTGTTCTGTCTCTTTCGCAAGCTATGCTAATACCATGAGTCTGAATAAAAAAAAAAATTTTCTTGCTTTTAGGTGAGGGATTTTCCTAATTATAATGCTAAATTAATAAAAAAAAATAATATTCTAAAGTAGAAAAAATGAGAGAAATATACAGTGATCCTCCACTTTGTACCCAGTCAATTTTTTCACCGACTTATGAATTATTTGTTCTGACTCTTTCGCAAGCTATGCTAAAACCATGAGTCTAAATAAAAAAAAAATTTTTCTTTCTTTTAGGTAAGGGATTTTCATAATTATAATGCTAAATTAATAAAAAAAAATAATATTCTAAAGTAGAAATAATGAGAGAAATATACAGTGATCCTCCACTTTGTACCCAGTCAATTTTTTCACCGACTTATGAATTATTTGTTCTGACTCTATCGCAAGCTATACTAACACCATGAGTCTGAATAAAAAAAAAATTTTTCCTGCTTTTAGGTAAGGTATTTTCCTAATTATAATGCTAAATTAATAAAAAAAAATAATATTCTAAAGTAGAAAAAATGAGAGAAATATACAGTGATCCTCCACTTTGTACCCACTCAATTTTTTCACCGACTTATGAATTATTTGTTCTGACTCTTTCGCAAGCTATGCTAATACCATGAGTCTGAATAAAAAAAAAATTTTTCTTGCTTTTAGGTGAGGGGTTTTCCTAATTATAAGGCTAAATTAATAAAAAAAAATAATATTCTAAAGTAGAAAAAATGAGAGAAATATACAGTGATCCTCCACTTTGTACCCACTCAATTTTTTCACCGACTTATGAATTATTTGTCCTGACTCTATCGCAAGCTATGCTAGCACCATGAGTCTGAATAAAAAAAAAAATTTTTCCTGCTTTTAGGTGAGGTATTTTCCTAATTATAATGCTAAATTAATAAAAAAAAATAATATTCTAAAGTAGAAAAAATGAGAGAAATATACAGTGATCCTCCACTTTGTACCCACTCAATTTTTTCACCGACTTATGAATTATTTGTTCTGACTCTTTCGCAAGCTATGCTAATACCATGAGTCTAAATAAAAAAAAAATTTTTCTTGCTTTTAGGTGAGGGATTTTCCTAATTATAATGCTAAATTAATAAAAAAAAATATTATTCTAAAGTAGAAAAAATGAGAGAAATATACAGTGATCCTCCACTTTGTACCCAGTCAATTTTTTCACCGACTTATGAATTATTTGTTCTGACTCTATCGCAAGCTATGCTAACACCATGAGTCTGAATAAAAAAAAATTTTTTCCTGCTTTTAGGTGAGGTATTTTCCTAATTATAATGCTAAATTAATAAAAAAAAATAATATTCTAAAGTAGAAAAAATGAGAGAAATATACAGTGATCCTCCACTTTGTACCTACTCAATTTTTTCACCGACTTATGAATTATTTGTTCTGTCTCTTTCGCAAGCTATGCTAATACCATGAGTCTGAATAAAAAAAAAAATTTTCTTGCTTTTAGGTGAGGGATTTTCCTAATTATAATGCTAAATTAATAAAAAAAAATAATATTCTAAAGTAGAAAAAATGAGAGAAATATACAGTGATCCTCCACTTTGTACCCAGTCAATTTTTTCACCGACTTATGAATTATTTGTTCTGACTCTTTCGCAAGCTATGCTAAAACCATGAGTCTAAATAAAAAAAAAATTTTTCTTTCTTTTAGGTAAGGGATTTTCATAATTATAATGCTAAATTAATAAAAAAAAATAATATTCTAAAGTAGAAATAATGAGAGAAATATACAGTGATCCTCCACTTTGTACCCAGTCAATTTTTTCACCGACTTATGAATTATTTGTTCTGACTCTATCGCAAGCTATACTAACACCATGAGTCTGAATAAAAAAAAAATTTTTCCTGCTTTTAGGTAAGGTATTTTCCTAATTATAATGCTAAATTAATAAAAAAAAATAATATTCTAAAGTAGAAAAAATGAGAGAAATATACAGTGATCCTCCACTTTGTACCCACTCAATTTTTTCACCCACTTATGAATTATTTGTTCTGACTCTTTCGCAAGCTATGCTAATACCATGAGTCTGAATAAAAAAAAAAAATTTCTTGATTTTAGGTGAGGGATTTTCCTAATTATAATGCTAAATTAATAAAAAAAAATAATATTCTAAAGTAGAAAAAATGAGAGAAATATACAGTGATCCTCCACTTTGTACCCACTCAATTTTTTCACCGACTTATGAATTATTTGTTCTGACTCTTTCGCAAGCTATGCTAATACCATGTGTCTGAATAAAAAATAAAATTTTTCATGCTTTTAGGTGAGGGATTTTCCTAATTATGATGCTAAATATTAAAAAAAAATAATATTCTAAAGTAGAAAAAATGAGAGAAATATACAGTGATCCTCCACTTTGTACCCAGTCAATTTTTTCACCGACTTATGAATTATTTGTTCTGTCTCTTTCGCAAGCTATGCTAATACCATGAGTCTGAATAAAAAAAAAAATTTTCTTGCTTTTAGGTGAGGGATTTTCCTAATTATAATGCTAAATTAATAAAAAAAAATAATATTCTAAAGTAGAAAAAATGAGAGAAATATACAGTGATCCTCCACTTTGTACCCAGTCAATTTTTTCACCGACTTATGAATTATTTGTTCTGACTCTATCGCAAGCTATGCTAACACCATGAGTCTGAATAAAAAAAAAATTTTTCCTGCTTTTAGGTGAGGTATTTTCCTAATTATAATGCTAAATTAATAAAAAAAAATAATATTCTAAAGTAGAAAAAATGAGAGAAATATACAGTGATCCTCCACTTTGTACCTACTCAATTTTTTCACCGACTTATGAATTATTTGTTCTGTCTCTTTCGCAAGCTATGCTAATACCATGAGTCTGAATAAAAAAAAAAATTTTCTTGCTTTTAGGTGAGGGATTTTCCTAATTATAATGCTAAATTAATAAAAAAAAATAATATTCTAAAGTAGAAAAAATGAGAGAAATATACAGTGATCCTCCACTTTGTACCCAGTCAATTTTTTCACCGACTTATGAATTATTTGTTCTGACTCTTTCGCAAGCTATGCTAAAACCATGAGTCTAAATAAAAAAAAAATTTTTCTTTCTTTTAGGTAAGGGATTTTCATAATTATAATGCTAAATTAATAAAAAAAAATAATATTCTAAAGTAGAAATAATGAGAGAAATATACAGTGATCCTCCACTTTGTACCCAGTCAATTTTTTCACCGACTTATGAATTATTTGTTCTGACTCTATCGCAAGCTATACTAACACCATGAGTCTGAATAAAAAAAAAATTTTTCCTGCTTTTAGGTAAGGTATTTTCCTAATTATAATGCTAAATTAATAAAAAAAAATAATATTCTAAAGTAGAAAAAATGAGAGAAATATACAGTGATCCTCCACTTTGTACCCACTCAATTTTTTCACCCACTTATGAATTATTTGTTCTGACTCTTTCGCAAGCTATACTAATACCATGAGTCTGAATAAAAAAAAAAAATTTCTTGATTTTAGGTGAGGGATTTTCCTAATTATAATGCTAAATTAATAAAAAAAAATAATATTCTAAAGTAGAAAAAATGAGAGAAATATACAGTGATCCTCCACTTTGTACCCACTCAATTTTTTCACCGACTTATGAATTATTTGTTCTGACTCTTTCGCAAGCTATGCTAATACCATGTGTCTGAATAAAAAATAAAATTTTTCTTGCTTTTAGGTGAGGGATTTTCCTAATTATGATGCTAAATATTAAAAAAAAATAATATTCTAAAGTAGAAAAAATGAGAGAAATATACAGTGATCCTCCACTTTGTACCCAGTCAATTTTTTCACCGACTTATGAATTATTTGTTCTGTCTCTTTCGCAAGCTATGCTAATACCATGAGTCTGAATAAAAAAAAAAATTTTCTTGCTTTTAGGTGAGGGATTTTCCTAATTATAATGCTAAATTAATAAAAAAAAATAATATTCTAAAGTAGAAAAAATGAGAGAAATATACAGTGATCCTCCACTTTGTACCCAGTCAATTTTTTCACCGACTTATGAATTATTTGTTCTGACTCTTTCGCAAGCTATGCTAAAACCATGAGTCTAAATAAAAAAAAAATTTTTCTTTCTTTTAGGCAAGGGATTTTCATAATTATAATGCTAAATTAATAAAAAAAAATAATATTCTAAAGTAGAAATAATGACAGAAATATACAGTGATCCTCCACTTTGTACCCAGTCAATTTTTTCACCGACTTATGAATTATTTGTTCTGACTCTATCGCAAGCTATACTAACACCATGAGTCTGAATAAAAAAAAAATTTTTCCTGCTTTTAGGTAAGGTATTTTCCTAATTATAATGCTAAATTAATAAAAAAAATAATATTCTAAAGTAGAAAAAATGAGAGAAATATACAGTGATCCTCCACTTTGTACCCACTCAATTTTTTCACCGACTTATGAATTATTTGTTCTGACTCTTTCGCAAGCTATGCTAATACCATGAGTCTGAATAAAAAAAAAAAATTTCTTGATTTTAGGTGAGGGATTTTCCTAATTATAATGCTAAATTAATAAAAAAAAATAATATTCTAAAGTAGAAAAAATGAGAGAAATATACAGTGATCCTCCACTTTGTACCCACTCAATTTTTTCACCGACTTATGAATTATTTGTTCTGACTCTTTCGCAAGCTATGCTAAAACCATGAGTCTGAATAAAAAAAAAATTTTTCTTGCTTTTAGGTGAGGGATTTTCCTAATTATAATGCTAAATTAATAAAAAAAAATAATATTCTAAAGTAGAAAAAATGAGAGAAATATACAGTGATCCTCCACTTTGTACCCACTCAATTTTTTCACCGACTTATGAATTATTTGTTCTGAATCTTTCGCAAGCTATGCTAATACCATGAGTCTGAATAAAAAAAAAATTTTTCTTGCTTTTAGGTGAGGGATTTTCCTAATTATAATGCTAAATTAATAAAAAAAAATAATATTCTAAAGTAGAAAAAATGAGAGAAATATACAGTGATCCTCCACTTTGTACCCAGTCAATTTTTTCACCGACTTATGAATTATTTGTTCTGACTCTTTCGCAAGCTATGCTAAAACCATGAGTCTAAATAAAAAAAAAATTTTTCTTTCTTTTAGGTAAGGGATTTTCATAATTATAATGCTAAATTAATAAAAAAAAATAATATTCTAAAGTAGAAATAATGAGAGAAATATACAGTGATCCTCCACTTTGTACCCAGTCAATTTTTTCACCGACTTATGAATTATTTGTTCTGACTCTATCGCAAGCTATACTAACACCATGAGTCTGAATAAAAAAAAAATTTTTCCTGCTTTTAGGTAAGGTATTTTCCTAATTATAATGCTAAATTAATAAAAAAAAATAATATTCTAAAGTAGAAAAAATGAGAGAAATATACAGTGATCCTCCACTTTGTACCCACTCAATTTTTTCACCGACTTATGAATTATTTGTTCTGACTCTTTCGCAAGCTATGCTAATACCATGAGTCTGAATAAAAAAAAAATTTTTCTTGCTTTTAGGTGAGGGGTTTTCCTAATTATAAGGCTAAATTAATAAAAAAAAATAATATTCTAAAGTAGAAAAAATGAGAGAAATATACAGTGATCCTCCACTTTGTACCCACTCAATTTTTTCACCGACTTATGAATTATTTGTCCTGACTCTATCGCAAGCTATGCTAGCACCATGAGTCTGAATAAAAAAAAAAATTTTTCCTGCTTTTAGGTGAGGTATTTTCCTAATTATAATGCTAAATTAATAAAAAAAAATAATATTCTAAAGTAGAAAAAATGAGAGAAATATACAGTGATCCTCCACTTTGTACCCACTCAATTTTTTCACCGACTTATGAATTATTTGTTCTGACTCTTTCGCAAGCTATGCTAATACCATGAGTCTGAATAAAAAAAAAATTTTTCTTGCTTTTAGGTGAGGGATTTTCCTAATTATAATGCTAAATTAATAAAAAAAAATATTATTCTAAAGTAGAAAAAATGAGAGAAATATACAGTGATCCTCCACTTTGTACCCAGTCAATTTTTTCACCGACTTATGAATTATTTGTTCTGACTCTATCGCAAGCTATGCTAACACCATGAGTCTGAATAAAAAAAAAATTTTTCCTGCTTTTAGGTGAGGTATTTTCCTAATTATAATGCTAAATTAATAAAAAAAAATAATATTCTAAAGTAGAAAAAATGAGAGAAATATACAGTGATCCTCCACTTTGTACCCACTCAATTTTTTCACCGACTTATGAATTATTTGTTCTGACTCTTTCGCAAGCTATGCTAATACCATGAGTCTGAATAAAAAAAAAATTTTTCTTGCTTTTAGGTGAGGGATTTTCCTAATTATAATGCTAAATTAATAAAAAAAAATATTATTCTAAAGTAGAAAAAATGAGAGAAATATACAGTGATCCTCCACTTTGTACCCAGTCAATTTTTTCACCGACTTATGAATTATTTGTTCTGACTCTATCGCAAGCTATGCTAACACCATGAGTCTGAATAAAAAAAAAATTTTTCCTGCTTTTAGGTGAGGTATTTTCCTAATTATAATGCTAAATTAATAAAAAAAAATAATATTCTAAAGTAGAAAAAATGAGAGAAATATACAGTGATCCTCCACTTTGTACCTACTCAATTTTTTCACCGACTTATGAATTATTTGTTCTGTCTCTTTCGCAAGCTATGCTAATACCATGAGTCTGAATAAAAAAAAAAATTTTCTTGCTTTTAGGTGAGGGATTTTCCTAATTATAATGCTAAATTAATAAAAAAAAGTAATATTCTAAAGTAGAAAAAATGAGAGAAATATACAGTGATCCTCCACTTTGTACCCAGTCAATTTTTTCACCGACTTATGAATTATTTGTTCTGACTCTTTCGCAAGCTATGCTAAAACCATGAGTCTAAATAAAAAAAAAATTTTTCTTTCTTTTAGGTAAGGGATTTTCATAATTATAATGCTAAATTAATAAAAAAAAATAATATTCTAAAGTAGAAATAATGAGAGAAATATACAGTGATCCTCCACTTTGTACCCAGTCAATTTTTTCACCGACTTATGAATTATTTGTTCTGACTCTATCGCAAGCTATACTAACACCATGAGTCTGAATAAAAAAAAAATTTTTCCTGCTTTTAGGTAAGGTATTTTCCTAATTATAATGCTAAATTAATAAAAAAAAATAATATTCTAAAGTAGAAAAAATGAGAGAAATATACAGTGATCCTCCACTTTGTACCCACTTAATTTTTTCACCGACTTATGAATTATTTGTTCTGACTCTTTCGCAAGCTATGCTAATACCATGAGTCTGAATAAAAAAAAAATTTTTCTTGCTTTTAGGTGAGGGGTTTTCCTAATTATAAGGCTAAATTAATAAAAAAAAATAATATTCTAAAGTAGAAAAAATGAGAGAAATATACAGTGATCCTCCACTTTGTACCCACTCAATTTTTTCACCGACTTATGAATTATTTGTCCTGACTCTATCGCAAGCTATGCTAGCACCATGAGTCTGAATAAAAAAAAAAATTTTTCCTGCTTTTAGGTGAGGTATTTTCCTAATTATAATGCTAAATTAATAAAAAAAAATAATATTCTAAAGTAGAAAAAATGAGAGAAATATACAGTGATCCTCCACTTTGTACCCACTCAATTTTTTCACCGACTTATGAATTATTTGTTCTGACTCTTTCGCAAGCTATGCTAATACCATGAGTCTGAATAAAAAAAAAATTTTTCTTGCTTTTAGGTGAGGGATTTTCCTAATTATAATGCTAAATTAATAAAAAAAAATATTATTCTAAAGTAGAAAAAATGAGAGAAATATACAGTGATCCTCCACTTTGTACCCAGTCAATTTTTTCACCGACTTATGAATTATTTGTTCTGACTCTATCGCAAGCTATGCTAACACCATGAGTCTGAATAAAAAAAAAATTTTTCCTGCTTTTAGGTGAGGTATTTTCCTAATTATAATGCTAAATTAATAAAAAAAAATAATATTCTAAAGTAGAAAAAATGAGAGAAATATACAGTGATCCTCCACTTTGTACCTACTCAATTTTTTCACCGACTTATGAATTATTTGTTCTGTCTCTTTCGCAAGCTATGCTAATACCATGAGTCTGAATAAAAAAAAAAATTTTCTTGCTTTTAGGTGAGGGATTTTCCTAATTATAATGCTAAATTAATAAAAAAAAATAATATTCTAAAGTAGAAAAAATGAGAGAAATATACAGTGATCCTCCACTTTGTACCCAGTCAATTTTTTCACCGACTTATGAATTATTTGTTCTGACTCTTTCGCAAGCTATGCTAAAACCATGAGTCTAAATAAAAAAAAAATTTTTCTTTCTTTTAGGTAAGGGATTTTCATAATTATAATGCTAAATTAATAAAAAAAAATAATATTCTAAAGTAGAAATAATGAGAGAAATATACAGTGATCCTCCACTTTGTACCCAGTCAATTTTTTCACCGACTTATGAATTATTTGTTCTGACTCTATCGCAAGCTATACTAACACCATGAGTCTGAATAAAAAAAAAATTTTTCCTGCTTTTAGGTAAGGTATTTTCCTAATTATAATGCTAAATTAATAAAAAAAAATAATATTCTAAAGTAGAAAAAATGAGAGAAATATACAGTGATCCTCCACTTTGTACCCACTCAATTTTTTCACCCACTTATGAATTATTTGTTCTGACTCTTTCGCAAGCTATGCTAATACCATGAGTCTGAATAAAAAAAAAAAATTTCTTGATTTTAGGTGAGGGATTTTCCTAATTATAATGCTAAATTAATAAAAAAAAATAATATTCTAAAGTAGAAAAAATGAGAGAAATATACAGTGATCCTCCACTTTGTACCCACTCAATTTTTTCACCGACTTATGAATTATTTGTTCTGACTCTTTCGCAAGCTATGCTAATACCATGAGTCTGAATAAAAAATAAAATTTTTCTTGCTTTTAGGTGAGGGATTTTCCTAATTATGATGCTAAATATTAAAAAAAAATAATATTCTAAAGTAGAAAAAATGAGAGAAATATACAGTGATCCTCCACTTTGTACCCAGTCAATTTTTTCACCGACTTATGAATTATTTGTTCTGTCTCTTTCGCAAGCTATGCTAATACCATGAGTCTGAATAAAAAAAAAAATTTTCTTGCTTTTAGGTGAGGGATTTTCCTAATTATAATGCTAAATTAATAAAAAAAAATAATATTCTAAAGTAGAAAAAATGAGAGAAATATACAGTGATCCTCCACTTTGTACCCAGTCAATTTTTTCACCGACTTATGAATTATTTGTTCTGACTCTTTCGCAAGCTATGCTAAAACCATGAGTCTAAATAAAAAAAAAATTTTTCTTTCTTTTAGGCAAGGGATTTTCATAATTATAATGCTAAATTAATAAAAAAAAATAATATTCTAAAGTAGAAATAATGACAGAAATATACAGTGATCCTCCACTTTGTACCCAGTCAATTTTTTCACCGACTTATGAATTATTTGTTCTGACTCTATCGCAAGCTATACTAACACCATGAGTCTGAATAAAAAAAAAATTTTTCCTGCTTTTAGGTAAGGTATTTTCCTAATTATAATGCTAAATTAATAAAAAAAAATAATATTCTAAAGTAGAAAAAATGAGAGAAATATACAGTGATCCTCCACTTTGTACCCACTCAATTTTTTCACCGACTTATGAATTATTTGTTCTGACTCTTTCGCAAGCTATGCTAATACCATGAGTCTGAATAAAAAAAAAAAATTTCTTGATTTTAGGTGAGGGATTTTCCTAATTATAATGCTAAATTAATAAAAAAAAATAATATTCTAAAGTAGAAGAAATGAGAGAAATATACAGTGATCCTCCACTTTGTACCCACTCAATTTTTTCACCGACTTATGAATTATTTGTTCTGACTCTTTCGCAAGCTATGCTAATACCATGAGTCTGAATAAAAAATAAAATTTTTCTTGCTTTTAGGTGAGGGATTTTCCTAATTATGATGCTAAATATTAAAAAAAAATAATATTCTAAAGTAGAAAAAATGAGAGAAATATACAGTGATCCTCCACTTTGTACCCAGTTAATTTTTTCACCGACTTATGAATTATTTGTTCTGACTCTTTCGCAAGCTATGCTAAAACCATGAGTCTGAATAAAAAAAAAATTTTTCTTGCTTTTAGGTGAGGGATTTTCCTAATTATAATGCTAAATTAATAAAAAAAAATAATATTCTAAAGTAGAAAAAATGAGAGAAATATACAGTGATCCTCCACTTTGTACCCACTCAATTTTTTCACCGACTTATGAATTATTTGTTCTGAATCTTTCGCAAGCTATGCTAATACCATGAGTCTGAATAAAAAAAAAATTTTTCTTGCTTTTAGGTGAGGGATTTTCCTAATTATAATGCTAAATTAATAAAAAAAAATAATATTCTAAAGTAGAAAAAATGAGAGAAATATACAGTGATCCTCCACTTTGTACCCAGTCAATTTTTTCACCGACTTATGAATTATTTGTTCTGACTCTTTCGCAAGCTATGCTAAAACCATGAGTCTAAATAAAAAAAAAATTTTTCTTTCTTTTAGGTAAGGGATTTTCATAATTATAATGCTAAATTAATAAAAAAAAATAATATTCTAAAGTAGAAATAATGAGAGAAATATACAGTGATCCTCCACTTTGTACCCAGTCAATTTTTTCACCGACTTATGAATTATTTGTTCTGACTCTATCGCAAGCTATACTAACACCATGAGTCTGAATAAAAAAAAAATTTTTCCTGCTTTTAGGTAAGGTATTTTCCTAATTATAATGCTAAATTAATAAAAAAAAATAATATTCTAAAGTAGAAAAAATGAGAGAAATATACAGTGATCCTCCACTTTGTACCCACTCAATTTTTTCACCGACTTATGAATTATTTGTTCTGACTCTTTCGCAAGCTATGCTAATACCATGAGTCTGAATAAAAAAAAAATTTTTCTTGCTTTTAGGTGAGGGGTTTTCCTAATTATAAGGCTAAATTAATAAAAAAAAATAATATTCTAAAGTAGAAAAAATGAGAGAAATATACAGTGATCCTCCACTTTGTACCCACTCAATTTTTTCACCGACTTATGAATTATTTGTCCTGACTCTATCGCAAGCTATGCTAGCACCATGAGTCTGAATAAAAAAAAAAATTTTTCCTGCTTTTAGGTGAGGTATTTTCCTAATTATAATGCTAAATTAATAAAAAAAAATAATATTCTAAAGTAGAAAAAATGAGAGAAATATACAGTGATCCTCCACTTTGTACCCACTCAATTTTTTCACCGACTTATGAATTATTTGTTCTGACTCTTTCGCAAGCTATGCTAATACCATGAGTCTGAATAAAAAAAAAATTTTTCTTGCTTTTAGGTGAGGGATTTTCCTAATTATAATGCTAAATTAATAAAAGAAAATATTATTCTAAAGTAGAAAAAATGAGAGAAATATACAGTGATCCTCCACTTTGTACCCAGTCAATTTTTTCACCGACTTATGAATTATTTGTTCTGACTCTATCGCAAGCTATGCTAACACCATGAGTCTGAATAAAAAAAAAATTTTTCCTGCTTTTAGGTGAGGTATTTTCCTAATTATAATGCTAAATTAATAAAAAAAAATAATATTCTAAAGTAGAAAAAATGAGAGAAATATACAGTGATCCTCCACTTTGTACCTACTCAATTTTTTCACCGACTTATGAATTATTTGTTCTGTCTCTTTCGCAAGCTATGCTAATACCATGAGTCTGAATAAAAAAAAAAATTTTCTTGCTTTTAGGTGAGGGATTTTCCTAATTATAATGCTAAATTAATAAAAAAAAATAATATTCTAAAGTAGAAAAAATGAGAGAAATATACAGTGATCCTCCACTTTGTACCCAGTCAATTTTTTCACCGACTTATGAATTATTTGTTCTGACTCTTTCGCAAGCTATGCTAAAACCATGAGTCTAAATAAAAAAAAAATTTTTCTTTCTTTTAGGTAAGGGATTTTCATAATTATAATGCTAAATTAATAAAAAAAAATAATATTCTAAAGTAGAAATAATGAGAGAAATATACAGTGATCCTCCACTTTGTACCCAGTCAATTTTTTCACCGACTTATGAATTATTTGTTCTGACTCTATCGCAAGCTATACTAACACCATGAGTCTGAATAAAAAAAAAATTTTTCCTGCTTTTAGGTAAGGTATTTTCCTAATTATAATGCTAAATTAATAAAAAAAAATAATATTCTAAAGTAGAAAAAATGAGAGAAATATACAGTGATCCTCCACTTTGTACCCACTCAATTTTTTCACCCACTTATGAATTATTTGTTCTGACTCTTTCGCAAGCTATGCTAATACCATGAGTCTGAATAAAAAAAAAAAATTTCTTGATTTTAGGTGAGGGATTTTCCTAATTATAATGCTAAATTAATAAAAAAAAATAATATTCTAAAGTAGAAAAAATGAGAGAAATATACAGTGATCCTCCACTTTGTACCCACTCAATTTTTTCACCGACTTATGAATTATTTGTTCTGACTCTTTCGCAAGCTATGCTAATACCATGAGTCTGAATAAAAAATAAAATTTTTCTTGCTTTTAGGTGAGGGATTTTCCTAATTATGATGCTAAATATTAAAAAAAAATAATATTCTAAAGTAGAAAAAATGAGAGAAATATACAGTGATCCTCCACTTTGTACCCAGTCAATTTTTTCACCGACTTATGAATTATTTGTTCTGTCTCTTTCGCAAGCTATGCTAATACCATGAGTCTGAATAAAAAAAAAAATTTTCTTGCTTTTAGGTGAGGGATTTTCCTAATTATAATGCTAAATTAATAAAAAAAAATAATATTCTAAAGTAGAAAAAATGAGAGAAATATACAGTGATCCTCCACTTTGTACCCAGTCAATTTTTTCACCGACTTATGAATTATTTGTTCTGACTCTTTCGCAAGCTATGCTAAAACCATGAGTCTAAATAAAAAAAAAATTTTTCTTTCTTTTAGGCAAGGGATTTTCATAATTATAATGCTAAATTAATAAAAAAAAATAATATTCTAAAGTAGAAATAATGACAGAAATATACAGTGATCCTCCACTTTGTACCCAGTCAATTTTTTCACCGACTTATGAATTATTTGTTCTGACTCTATCGCAAGCTATACTAACACCATGAGTCTGAATAAAAAAAAAATTTTTCCTGCTTTTAGGTAAGGTATTTTCCTAATTATAATGCTAAATTAATAAAAAAAAATAATATTCTAAAGTAGAAAAAATGAGAGAAATATACAGTGATCCTCCACTTTGTACCCACTCAATTTTTTCACCGACTTATGAATTATTTGTTCTGACTCTTTCGCAAGCTATGCTAATACCATGAGTCTGAATAAAAAAAAAAAATTTCTTGATTTTAGGTGAGGGATTTTCCTAATTATAATGCTAAATTAATAAAAAAAAATAATATTCTAAAGTAGAAAAAATGAGAGAAATATACAGTGATCCTCCACTTTGTACCCACTCAATTTTTTCACCGACTTATGAATTATTTGTTCTGACTCTTTCGCAAGCTATGCTAATACCATGAGTCTGAATAAAAAATAAAATTTTTCTTGCTTTTAGGTGAGGGATTTTCCTAATTATGATGCTAAATATTAAAAAAAAATAATATTCTAAAGTAGAAAAAATGAGAGAAATATACAGTGATCCTCCACTTTGTACCCAGTTAATTTTTTCACCGACTTATGAATTATTTGTTCTGACTCTTTCGCAAGCTATGCTAAAACCATGAGTCTGAATAAAAAAAAAATTTTTCTTGCTTTTAGGTGAGGGATTTTCCTAATTATAATGCTAAATTAATAAAAAAAAATAATATTCTAAAGTAGAAAAAATGAGAGAAATATACAGTGATCCTCCACTTTGTACCCACTCAATTTTTTCACCGACTTATGAATTATTTGTTCTGAATCTTTCGCAAGCTATGCTAATACCATGAGTCTGAATAAAAAAAAAATTTTTCTTGCTTTTAGGTGAGGGATTTTCCTAATTATAATGCTAAATTAATAAAAAAAAATAATATTCTAAAGTAGAAAAAATGAGAGAAATATACAGTGATCCTCCACTTTGTACCCAGTCAATTTTTTCACCGACTTATGAACTATTTGTTCTGACTCTTTCGCAAGCTATGCTAATACCATGAGTCTGAATAAAAAAAAAATTTTTCTTGCTTTTAGGTGAGGGATTTTCCTAATTATAATGCTAAATTAATAAAAAAAAATAATATTCTAAAGTAGAAAAAATGAGAGAAATATACAGTGATCCTCCACTTTGTACCCAGTCAATTTTTTCACCGACTTATGAATTATTTGTTCTGAATCTTTCGCAAGCTATGCTAACACCATGAGTCTGAATAAAAAAAAAATTTTTCCTGCTTTTAGGTGAGGGATTTTCCTAATTATAATGCTAAATTAATAAAAAAAAATAATATTCTAAAGTAGAAATAATGAGAGAAATATACAGTGATCCTCCACTTTGTACCCAGTCAATTTTTTCACCGACTTATGAATTATTTGTTCTGACTCTATCGCAAGCTATACTAACACCATGAGTCTGAATAAAAAAAAAATTTTTCCTGCTTTTAGGTAAGGTATTTTCCTAATTATAATGCTAAATTAATAAAAAAAAATAATATTCTAAAGTAGAAAAAATGAGAGAAATATACAGTGATCCTCCACTTTGTACCCAGTCAATTTTTTCACCGACTTATGAATTATTTGTTCTGACTCTTTCGCAAGCTATGCTAATACCATGAGTCTGAAGAAAAAAAAAATTGTCCTGCTTTTAGGTGAGTGATTTACCTAATTATAATGCTAAATTAATAAAAAAAAATAATATTCTAAAGTAGAAAAAATGAGAGAAATATACAGTGATCCTCCACTTTGTACCCACTCAATTTTTTCACCGACTTATGAATTATTTGTTCTGACTCTTTCGCAAGCTATGCTAATACCATGAGTCTGAATAAAAAATAAAATTTTTCTTGCTTTTAGGTGAGGTATTTTCCTAATTATGATGCTAAATATTAAAAAAAAATAATATTCTAAAGTAGAAAAAATGAGAGAAATATACAGTGATCCTCCACTTTGTACCCAGTCAATTTTTTCACCGACTTATGAACTATTTGTTCTGACTCGTTCGCAAGCTATGCTAAAACCATGAGTCTGAATAAAAAAAAAATTTTTCTTGCTTTTAGGTGAGGGATTTTCCTAATTATAATGCTAAATTAATAAAAAAAAATAATATTCTAAAGTAGAAAAAATGAGAGAAATATACAGTGATCCTCCACTTTGTACCCAGTTAATTTTTTCACCGACTTATGAATTATTTGTTCTGACTCTTTCGCAAGCTATGCTAATACCATGAGTCTGAATAAAAAAAAAATTTTTCTTGCTTTTAGGTGAGGGATTTTCCTAATTATAATGCTAAATTAATAAAAAAAAATAATATTCTAAAGTAGAAAAAATGAGAGAAATATACAGTGATCCTCCACTTTGTACCCAGTCAATTTTTTCACCGACTTATGAATTATTTGTTCTGACTCTTTCGCAAGCTATGCTAAAACCATGAGTCTAAATAAAAAAAAAATTTTTCTTTCTTTTAGGTGAGGGATTTTCATAATTATAATGCTAAATTAATAAAAAAAAATAATATTCTAAAGTAGAAATAATGAGAGAAATATACAGTGATCCTCCACTTTGTACCCACTCAATTTTTTCACCGACTTATGAATTATTTGTTCTGACTCTTTCGCAAGCTATGCTAATACCATGAGTCTGAATAAAAAATAAAATTTTTCTGGCTTTTAGGTGAGGTATTTTCCTAATTATGATGCTAAATATTAAAAAAAAATAATATTCTAAAGTAGAAAAAATGAGAGAAATATACAGTGATCCTCCACTTTGTACCCAGTCAATTTTTTCACCGACTTATGAACTATTTGTTCTGACTCGTTCGCAAGCTATGCTAAAACCATGAGTCTGAATAAAAAAAAAATTTTTCTTGCTTTTAGGTGAGGGATTTTCCTAATTATAATGCTAAATTAATAAAAAAAAATAATATTCTAAAGTAGAAAAAATGAGAGAAATATACAGTGATCCTCCACTTTGTACCCAGTTAATTTTTTCACCGACTTATGAATTATTTGTTCTGACTCTTTCGCAAGCTATGCTTATAGCATGAGTCTGAAGAAAAAAAAAATTGTCCTGCTTTTAGGTGAGGTATTTTCCTAATTATAATGCAAAATTAATAAAAATAAATAATATTCTAAAGTAGAAAAAATGAGAGAAATATACAGTGATCATCCACTTTGTACCCAGTCAATTTTTTCACCGACTTATGAATTATTTGTTCTGACTCTTTCGCAAGCTATGCTAACACCATGAGTCTGAATAAAAAAAAAATTTTTCCTGCTTTTAGGTGAGGTATTTTCCTAATTATAATGCTAAATTAATAAAAATAAATAATATTCTAAAGTAGAAAAAATGAGAGAAATATACAGTGATCCTCCACTTTGTACCCAGTCAATTTTTTCACTGATTTATGAATTATTTGTTCCGACTCTTTCGCAAGCTATGCTAACACCATGAGTCTGAATAAAAAAAAAATTTGTCCTGCTTTTAGGTGAGGTACTTTCCGAATTATAATGCTAAATTAATAAAAATAAATAATATTCTAAAGTAGAAAAAATGAGAGAAATATACAGTGATCCTCCACTTTGTACCCAGTCAATTTTTTCACCGACTTATGAATTATTTGTTCTGACTCTTTCGCAAGCTATGCTGGCACCATGAGTCTGAATAAAAAAAAAATTTTTCTTGCTTTTAGGTGAGGGATTTTCCTAATTATAATGCTAAATTAATAAAAAAAAATAATATTCTAAGGTAGAAAAAATGAGAGAAATATACTGTGATCCTCCACTTTCTACCCAGTCAATTTTTTCACTGACTTATGAATTATTTGTTCCGACTCTTTCGCAAGCTATGCTAACACCATGAGTCTGAAGAAAAAAAAAATATTTCCTACTTTTAGGTGAGGGATTTTCCTAATTATAATGCTAAATTAATAAAAAAAAATAATATTCTAAACTAGAAAAAATGAGAGAAATATAAAGTGATCCTCCACTTTGTACCCACTCAATTTTTTCACCGACTTATGAATTATTTGTTCTGACTCTTTCGCAAGCTATGCTAACACCATGAGTCTGAAGAAAATAAAAATTTGTCCTTATTTTAGGTGTGGTATTTTCCTAATTATAATGCTAAATTAATAAAAAAAAATAATATTCTAAAGTAGAAAAAATGAGAGAAATATACAGTGATCCTCCACTTGTACCCAGTCAATTTTTTCACCGACTTATGAATTATTTGTTCTGACTCTTTCGCAAGCTATGCTAACACCATGAGTCTGAAGAAAAAAAAAATTTTCCTACTTTTAGGTGAGGTATTTTCCTAATTATAATGCTAAATTAATAAAAATAAATAATATTCTAAAGTAGAAAAAAATGAGAGAAATATACAGTGATCCTCCACTTTGTACCCACTCAATTTTTTCACCGACTTATTAATTATTTGTTCTGACTCTTTCGCAAGCTATGTTAATACCATAAGTCTGAAGAAAAAAAAATTTTCCGGCTTTTAGGTGAGGTATTTTCCTAATTATAATGCTAAATTAATAAAAATAAATAATACTCTAAAGTAGAAAAAATGAGAGAAATATACAGTGATCCTCCACTTTGTACCCACTCAATTTTTTCACCGACTTATGAATTATTTGTTCTGACTCTTTCGCAAGCTATGCTAATACCATGAGTCTGAAGAAAAAAAAATTTTCCTGCTTTTAGGTGAGGTATTTTCCTAATTATAATGCTAAATTAATAAAAATAAATAATACTCTAAAGTAGAAAAAATGAGAGAAATATACAGTGATCCTCCACTTTGTACCCACTCAATTTTTTCACCGACTTATGAATTATTTGTTCTGACTCTTTCGCAAGCTATGCTAATACCATGAGTCTGAAGAAAAAAAAATTTTCCTGCTTTTAGGTGAGGTATTTTCCTAATTATAATGCTAAATTAATAAAAATAAATAATATTCTAAAGTAGAAAAAATGAGAGAAATATACAGTGATCCTCCACTTTGTACCCAGTCAATTTTTTCACCGACTTATGAATTATTTCTTCTGACTCTTTCGCAAGGTATGCTAACTCCTTAAGTCTGAATAAAAAAAAAGTTGTTCCTGCTTTTAGGTGAGGGATTTTCCAAATTATAATGCTAAATTAATAAAAAAAATAATAATCTAGAGTAGAAAAAAAGAGAGAAATATACAGTGATTCTCCACTTTATACCCACTCAATATTTTCACCGACTTATGAATTATTTGTTCTGACTTTTTCGCAAGGTATGCTAACTCCTTAAGTCTCAATAAAAAAAAAGTTGTTCCTGCTTTTAGGTGAGGGATTTTCCAAATTATAATGCTAAATTAATAAAATAAATAATAATCCAGAGTAGAAAAAAAGAGAGAAATATACAGTGATTCTCCACTTTGTACCCACTGAATTTTTTCACCGACTTATGAATTATTTGTTCTGACTCTTTCGCAAGGTATGCTAACTCCTTAAGTCTGAATAAAAAAAAAGTTGTTCCTGCATTTAGGTGAGGGATTTTCATAATTATAATGCTAAATTAATAAAAAAAATTATAATCTAGAGTAGAAAAAAAGAGAGAAATATACAGTGATTCTCCACTTTGTACCCACTCAATTTTTTCACCGACTTATGAATTTTTTGTTCTGACTCTTTCGCAAGGTATTCTAACTCCTTAAGTCTGAATAAAAAAAAAGTTGTTCCTGCTTTTAGGTGAGGGATTTTCCAAATTATAATGCTAAATTAATAAAATAAATAATAATCTAGAGTAGAAAAAAAGAGAGAAATATACAGTGATTCTCCACTTTGTACCCACTCAATTTTTTCACCGACTTATGAATTATTTGTTCTGACTCTTTCGCAAGGTATGCTAACTCCTTAAGTCTGAATAAAAAAAAAGTTGTTCCTGCTTTTAGGTGAGGGATTTTCATAATTATAATGCTAAATTAATAAAATAAATAATAATCTAGAGTAGAAAAAAAGAGAGAAATATACAGTGATTCTCCACTTTGTACCCACTCAATTTTTTCACCGACTTATGAATTATTTGTTCTGACTCTTTCGCAAGGTATGCTAACTCCTTAAGTCTGAATAAAAAAAATTTTTCCTGCTTTTAGGTGAGGGATTTTCCTAATTATAATTCTAAATTAATAAAAATAAATAATATTCTAAAGTAGAAAAAATGAGAGAAATATACAGTGATGCTCCACTTTGTACCCACTCAATTTTTTCACCGACTTATGAATTATTTGTTCTGACTCTTTCGCAAGCTATGCTAACACCATGAGTCTGAAGAAAATAAAAATTTGTCCTTCTTTTAGGTGTGGTATTTTCCTAATTATAATGCTAAATTAATAAAAAAAAATAATATTCTAAAGTAGAAAAAATGAGAGAAATATACAGTGATCCTCCACTTGTACCCAGTCAATTTTTTCACCGACTTATGAATTATTTGTTCTGACTCTTTCGCAAGCTATGCTAACACCATGAGTCTGAATAAAAAAAAAAATTTCCTGCTTTTAGGTGAGGTATTTTCCTAATTATAATGCTAAATTAATAAAAATAAATAATATTCTAATGTAGGAAAATGAGAGGAATATACAGCGATCCTCCACTTTGTACCCACTCAATTTTTTCACCGACTTATGAATTATTTGTTCTGAATCTTTCGCAAGCTATGCTAACACCATGAGTCTGAATAAAAAAAAAATTTTTCTTGCTTTTAGGTGAGGGATTTTCCTAATTATAATGCTAAATTAATAAAAAATAAATAATATTCTAAAGTAGAAAAAATGAGAGAAATATACAGCGATCCTCCACTTTGTACCCAGTCAATTTTTTCACCGACTTATGAATTATTTATTCTGACTCTTTCGCAAGCTATGCTAACACCATGAGACTGAATAAAAAAAAATTTTTTCCTGCTTTTAGGTGAGGTATTTTCCTAATTATAATGCTAAATTAATAAAAATAATTAATATTCTAATGTAGAAAAAATGAGAGAAATATACAGTGATCCTCCACTTTGTACCCACTCAATTTTTTCACCGATTATGAATTATTTCCTCTTAATCTTTCGCAAGCTATGCTAACACCATGAGTCTGAATAAAAAAAAAATTTTTCTTGCTTTTAGGTGAGGGATTTTCCTAATTATAATGCTAAATTAATAAAAAAAAATAATATTCTAAAGTAGAAAAAATGAGAGAAATATACAGTGATCCTCCACTTTGTACCCAGTCAATTTTTTCACCGACTTATGAATTATTTGTTCTGACTCTTTCGCAAGCTATGCTAACACCATAAGTCTGAATAAAAAAAAATTTTTCCTGCTTTTAGGTGAGGTATTTTCCTAATTATAATGCTAAATTAATAAAAATAAATAATATTCTTAAGTAGAAAAAATGAGAGAAATATACAGTGATCCTCCACTTTGTACCCAGTCAATTTTTTCACCGACTTATGAATTATTTGTTCTGACTCTTTCGCAAGGTATGCTAACTCCTTAAGTCTGAATAAAAAAAAAGTTGTTCCTGCTTTTAGGTGAGGGATTTTCCAAATTATAATGCTAAATTAATAAAAAAAATAATAATCCAGAGTAGAAAAAAAGAGAGAAATATACAGTGATTCTCCACTTTATACCCACTCAATATTTTCACCGACTTATGAATTATTTGTTCTGACTTTTTCGCAAGGTATGCTAACTCCTTAAGTCTCAATAAAAAAAAAGTTGTTCCTGCTTTTAGGTGAGGGATTTTCCAAATTATAATGCTAAATTAATAAAATAAATAATAATCCAGAGTAGAAAAAAAGAGAGAAATATACAGTGATTCTCCACTTTGTACCCACTCAATTTTTTCACCGACTTATGAATTATTTGTTCTGACTCTTTCGCAAGGTATGCTAACTCCTTAAGTCTGAATAAAAAAAAAGTTGTTCCTGCTTTTAGGTGAGGGATTTTCATAATTATAATGCTAAATTAATAAAAAAAATTATAATCTAGAGTAGAAAAAAAGAGAGAAATATACAGTGATTCTCCACTTTGTACCCACTCAATTTTTTCACCGACTTATGAATTTTTTGTTCTGACTCTTTCGCAAGGTATTCTAACTCCTTAAGTATGAATAAAAAAAAAGTTGTTCCTGCTTTTAGGTGAGGGATTTTCATAATTATAATGCTAAATTAATAAAAAAAATAATAATCTAGAGTAGAAAAAATGAGAGAAATATACAGTGATTCTCCACTTTGTACCCACTCAATTTTTTCACCGACTTATGAATTATTTGTTCTGACTCTTTCGCAAGGTATGCTAACTCCTTAAGTCTGAATAAAAAAAAAGTTGTTCCTGCTTTTAGGTGAGGGATTTTCCAAATTATAATGCTAAATTAATAAAATAAATAATAATCTAGAGTAGAAAAAAAGAGAGAAATATACAGTTATTCTCCACTTTGTACCCACTCAATTTTTTCACCGTCTTATGAATTATTTATTCTGACTCTTTCTCAAGGTATTCTAACTCTTTAAGTCTGAATAAAAAAAAAGTTGTTCCTGCTTTTAGGTGAGGGATTTTCCTAATTATAATGCTAAATTAATAAAAAAAATAATAATCTAGAGTAGAAAAAAAGAGAGAAATATACAGTGATTCTCCACTTTGTACCACTCAACTTTTTCACCGACTTATGAATTATTTGTTCTGACTCTTTCGCAAGGTATGCTAACTCCTTAAGTCTGAATAAAAAAAAAGTTGTTCCTGCTTTTAGGTGAGGGATTTTCCAAATTATAATGCTAAATTAATAAAATAAATAATAATCTAGAGTAGAAAAAAAGAGAGAAATATACAGTGATTCTCCACTTTGTACCCACTCAATTTTTTCACCGACTTATGAATTATTTGTTCTGACTCTTTCGCAAGGTATGCTAACTCCTTAAGTCTGAATAAAAAAAAAGATGTTCCTGTTTTAGGTGAAGGATTTTCCAAATTATAATGCTAAATTAATAAAATAAATAATAATCTAGAGTAGAAAAAAAGAGAGAAATATACAGTGATTCTCCACTTTGTACCCACTCAATTTTTTCACCGACTTATGAATTATTTGTTCTGACTCTTTCGCAAGGTATGCTAACTCCTTAAGTCTGAATAAAAAAAAAGATGTTCCTGTTTTAGGTGAAGGATTTTCCAAATTAAAATGCTAAATTAATAAAAAAAATAATAATCTAGAGTAGAAAAAAGAGAGAAATATACAGTGATTCACCACTTTGTACCCACTCAATTTTTTCACCGACTTATGAATTATTTGTTCTGACTCTTTCGCAAACTATGCTAATACCATGAGTCTGAATAAAAAAAAATTTTCCTGCTTTTAGGTTACGGATTTTCCTAATTATAATGCTAAATTAATAAAAAAAATAATAATCTAGAGTAGAAAAAAAAAAGAGAACTATACAGTGATTCTCCACTTTGTACCCACTCAATTTTTTCACCGACTTATGAATTATTTGTTCTGACTCTTTCGCAAGGTATTCTAACTCTTTAAGTCTGAATAAAAAAAAAGTTGTTCCTGCTTTTAGGTGAGGAATTTTCATAATTATAATGCTAAATTAATAAAAAAAATAATAATCTAGAGTAGAAAAAAGAGATAAATATACAGTGATTCTCCACTTTGTACCCACTCAATTTTTTCACCGACTTATGAATTATTTGTTCTGACTCTTTCGCAAGGTATGCTAACTCCTTAAGTCTGAATAAAAAAAAAGTTGTTCCTGCTTTTAGGTGAGGGATTTTCATAATTATAATGCGAAATTAATAAAATAAATAATAATCTAGAGTAGAAAAAAAGAGAGAAATATACAGTGATTCTCCACTTTGTACCCACTCAATTTTTTCACCGACTTATGAATTATTTGTTCTGACTCTTTCGCAAACTATGCTAATACCATGAGTCTGAATAAAAAAAATTTTTCCTGCTTTTAGGTTACGGATTTTCCTAATTATAATGCTAAATTAATAAAAAAAATAATAATCTAGAGTAGAAAAAAAAAAGAGAACTATACAGTGATTCTCCACTTTGTACCCACTCAATTTTTTCACCGACTTATGAATTATTTGTTCTGACTCTTTCGCAAGGTATGCTAACTCCTTAAGTCTGAATAAAAAAAAAGTTGTTCCTGCTTTTAGGTGAGGGATTTTCATAATTATAATGCTAAATTAATAAAAAAAATAATAATCTAGAGTAGAAAAAAAGAGAGAAATATACAGTGATTCTCCACTTTGTACCCACTCAATTTTTTCACCGACTTATGAATTATTTGTTCTGACTCTTTCGCAAGGTATGCTAACTCCTTAAGTCTGAATAAAAAAAAAGTTGTTCCTGCTTTTAGGTGAGGGATTTTCATAATTATAATGCTAAATTAATAAAATAAATAATAATCTAGAGTAGAAAAAAAGAGAGAAATATACAGTGATTCTCCACTTTGTACCCACTCAATTTTTTCACCGACTTATGAATTATTTGTTCTGACTCTTTCGCAAGATATGCTCACTCCTTAAGTCTGAATAAAAAAAAAGTTGTTCCTGCTTTTAGGTGAGGGATTTTCATAATTATAATGCTAAATTAATAAAATAAATAATAATCTAGAGTAGAAAAAAAGAGATAAATATACAGTGATTCTCCACTTTGTACCCACTCAAATTTTTCACCGACTTATGAATTATTTGTTCTGACTCTTTCGCAAGGTATGCTAACTCCTTAAGTCTGAATAAAAAAAAAGTTGTTCCTGCTTTTAGGTGAGGGATTTTCATAATTATAATGCTAAATTAATAAAAAAAATAATAATCTAGAGTAGAAAAAAAGAGAGAAATATACAGTGATTCTCCACTTTGTACCCACTCAATTTTTTCACCGACTTATGAATTATTTATTCTGACTCTTTCGCAAGGTATTCTAACTCTTTAAGTCTGAATAAAAAAAAAGTTGTTCCTGCTTTTAGGTGAGGGATTTTCATAATTATAATGCTAAATTAATAAAAAAAATAATAATATAGAGTAGAAAAAAAGAGAGAAATATACAGTGATTCTCCACTTTGTACCCACTCAATTTTTTCACCGACTTATGAATTATTTGTTCTGACTCTTTCGCAAGGTATTCTAACTCTTTAAGTCTGAATAAAAAAAAAGTTGTTCCTGCTTTTAGGTGAGGAATTTTCCTAATTATAATGCTAAATTAATAAAAAAAAATAATAATCTAGAGTAGAAAAAAAGAGAGAAATATACAGTGATTCTCCACTTTGTACCCACTCAATTTTTTCACCGACTTATGAATTATTTGTTCTGACTCTTTCGCAAGGTATGCTAACTCCTTAAGTCTGAATAAAAAAAAAGTTGTTCCTGCTTTTAGGTGAGGGATTTTCATAATTATAATGCTAAATTAATAAAATAAATAATAATCTAGAGTAGAAAAAAAGAGAGAAATATACAGTGATTCTCCACTTTGTACCCACTCAATTTTTTCACCGACTTATGAATTATTTGTTCTGACTCTTTCGCAAGGTATGCTAACTCCTTAAGTCTGAATAAAAAAAAAGTTGTTCCTGCTTTTAGGTGAGGGATTTTCATAATTATAATGCTAAATTAATAAAATAAATAATAATCTAGAGTAGAAAAAAAGAGAGAAATATACAGTGATTCTCCACTTTGTACCCACTCAATTTTTTCACCGACTTATGAATTATTTGTTCTGACTCTTTCGCAAGGTATGCTAACTCCTTAAGTCTGAATAAAAAAAAAGTTGTTCCTGCTTTTAGGTGAGGGATTTTCATAATTATAATGCTAAATTAATAAAAAAAATAATAATCTAGAGTAGAAAAAAAGAGAGAAATATACAGTGATTCTCCACTTTGTACCCACTCAATTTTTTCACCGACTTATGAATTATTTGTTCTGACTCTTTCGCAAGGTATGCTAACTCCTTAAGTCTGAATAAAAAAAAAGTTGTTCCTGCTTTTAGGTGAGGGATTTTCATAATTATAATGCTAAATTAATAAAATAAATAATAATCTAGAGTAGAAAAAAAGAGATAAATATACAGTGATTCTCCACTTTGTACCCACTCAATTTTTTCACCGACTTATGAATTATTTGTTCTGACTCTTTCGCAAGGTATGCTAACTCCTTAAGTCTGAATAAAAAAAAAGTTGTTCCTGCTTTTAGGTGAGGGATTTTCATAATTATAATGCTAAATTAATAAAAAAAATAATAATCTAGAGTAGAAAAAAAGAGAGAAATATACAGTGATTCTCCACTTTGTACCCACTCAATTTTTTCACCGACTTATGAATTATTTATTCTGACTCTTTCGCAAGGTATTCTAACTCATTAAGTCTGAATAAAAAAAAAGTTGTTCCTGCTTTTAGGTGAGGGATTTTCATAATTATAATGCTAAATTAATAAAAAAAATAATAATCTAGAGTAGAAAAAATGAGTGAAATATACAGTGATTCTCCACTTTGTACCCACTCAATTTTTTCACCGACTTATGAATTATTTGTTCTGACTCTTTCGCAAGGTATGCTAACTCCTTAAGTCTGAATAAAAAAAAAGTTGTTCCTGCTTTTAGGTGAGGGATTTTCCAAATTATAATGCGAAATTAATAAAATAAATAATAATCTAGAGTAGAAAAAATGAGAGAAATATACAGTTATTCTCCACTTTGTACCCACTCAATTTTTTCACCGTCTTATGAATTATTTATTCTGACTCTTTCGCAAGGTATTCTAACTCTTTAAGTCTGAATAAAAAAAAAGTTGTTCCTGCTTTTAGGTGAGGGATTTTCCTAATTATAATGCTAAATTAATGAAAAAAATAATAATCTAGAGTAGAAAAAAAGAGAGAAATATACAGTGATTCTCCACTTTGTACCACTCAATTTTTTCACCGACTTATGAATTATTTGTTCTGACTCTTTCGCAAGGTCTGTTAACTCCTTAAGTCTGAATAAAAAAAAAGTTGTTCCTGCTTTTAGGTGAGGGATTTTCCAAATTATAATGCTAAATTAATAAAATGAATAATAATCTAGAGTAGAAAAAAAGAGAGAAATATACAGTGATTCTCCACTTTGTACCCACTCAATTTTTTCACCGACTTATGAATTATTTATTCTGACTCTTTCGCAAGGTATGCTAACTCCTTAAGTCTGAATAAAAAAAAAGTAGTTCCTGCTTTTAGGTGAGGGATTTTCATAATTATAATGCTAAATTAATAAAATAAATAATAATCTAGAGTAGAAAAAAAGAGAGAAATATACAGTGATTCTCCACTTTGTACCCACTCAATTTTTTCACCGACTTATGAATTATTTGTTCTGACTCTTTCGCAAGGTATGCTAACTCCTTAAGTCTGAATAAAAAAAAAGTTGTTCCTGCTTTTAGGTGAGGGATTTTCATAATTATAATGCTAAATTAATAAAATAAATAATAATCTAGAGTAGAAAAAAAGAGATAAATATACAGTGATTCTCCACTTTGTACCACTCAATTTTTTCACCGACTTATGAATTATTTGTTCTGACTCTTTCGCAAGGTATGCTAACTCCTTAAGTCTGAATAAAAAAAAAGTTGTTCCTGCTTTTAGGTGAGGGATTTTCCAAATTATAATGCTAAATTAATAAAATAAATAATAATCTAGAGTAGAAAAAATGAGAGAAATATACAGTGATTCTCCACTTTGTACCGACTCAATTTTTTCACCGACTTATGAATTATTTATTCTGACTCTTTCGCAAGGTATTCTAACTCTTTAAGTCTGAATAAAAAAAAAGTTGTTCCTGCTTTTAGGTGAGGGATTTTCATAATTATAATGCTAAATTAATAAAAAAAATAATAATCTAGAGTAGAAAAAAAGAGAGAAATATACAGTGATTCTCCACTTTGTACCCACTCAATTTTTTCACCGACTTATGAATTATTTGTTCTGACTCTTTCGCAAGGTATGCTAACTCCTTAAGTCTGAATAAAAAAAAAGTTGTTCCTGCTTTTAGGTGAGGGATTTTCATAATTATAATGCTAAATTAATAAAATAAATAATAATCTAGAGTAGAAAAAAAGAGAGAAATATACAGTGATTCTCCACTTTGTACCCACTCAATTTTTTCACCGACTTATGAATTATTTGTTCTGACTCTTTCGCAAGGTATGCTAACTCCTTAAGTCTGAATAAAAAAAAAGTTGTTCCTGCTTTTAGGTGAGGGATTTTCATAATTATAATGCTAAATTAATAAAAAAAATAATAATCTAGAGTAGAAAAAAAGAGATAAATATACAGTGATTCTCCACTTTGTACCCACTCAATTTTTTCACCGACTTATGAATTATTTGTTCTGACTCTTTCGCAAGGTATGCTAACTCCTTAAGTCTGAATAAAAAAAAAGTTGTTCCTGCTTTTAGGTGAGGGATTTTCATAATTATAATGCTAAATTAATAAAATAAATAATAATCTAGAGTAGAAAAAAAGAGATAAATATACAGTGATTCTCCACTTTGTACCCACTCAATTTTTTCACCGACTTATGAATTATTTGTTCTGACTCTTTCGCAAGGTATGCTAACTCCTTAAGTCTGAATAAAAAAAAAGTTGTTCCTGCTTTTAGGTGAGGGATTTTCATAATTATAATGCTAAATTAATAAAATAAATAATAATCTAGAGTAGAAAAAAAGAGAGAAATATACAGTGATTCTCCACTTTGTACCCACTCAATTTTTTCACCGACTTATGAATTATTTGTTCTGACTCTTTCGCAAGGTATGCTAACTCCTTAAGTCTGAATAAAAAAAAAGTTGTTCCTGCTTCTAGGTGAGGGATTTTCATAATTATAATGCTAAATTAATAAAATAAATAATAATCTAGAGTAGAAAAAAAGAGAGAAATATACAGTGATTCTCCACTTTGTACCCACTCAATTTTTTCACCGACTTATGAATTATTTGTTCTGACTCTTTCGCAAGGTATGCTAACTCCTTAAGTCTGAATAAAAAAAAAGTTGTTCCTGCTTTTAGGTGAGGGATTTTCATAATTATAATGCTAAATTAATAAAAAAAATAATAATCTAGAGTAGAAAAAAAGAGAGAAATATACAGTGATTCTCCACTTTGTACCCACTCAATTTTTTCACCGACTTATGAATTATTTGTTCTGACTCTTTCGCAAGGTATGCTAACTCCTTAAGTCTGAATAAAAAAAAAGTTGTTCCTGCTTCTAGGTGAGGGATTTTCATAATTATAATGCTAAATTAATAAAATAAATAATAATCTAGAGTAGAAAAAAAGAGAGAAATATACAGTGATTCTCCACTTTGTACCCACTCAATTTTTTCACCGACTTATGAATTATTTGTTCTGACTCTTTCGCAAGGTATGCTAACTCCTTAAGTCTGAATAAAAAAAAAGTTGTTCCTGCTTTTAGGTGAGGGATTTTCATAATTATAATGCTAAATTAATAAAAAAAATAATAATCTAGAGTAGAAAAAAAGAGAGAAATATACAGTGATTCTCCACTTTGTACCCACTCAATTTTTTCACCGACTTATGAATTATTTGTTCTGACTCTTTCGCAAGGTATGCTAACTCCTTAAGTCTGAATAAAAAAAAGTTGTTCCTGCTTTTAGGTGAGGGATTTTCATAATTATAATGCTAAATTAATAAAATAAATAATAATCTAGAGTAGAAAAAAAGAGAGAAATATACAGTGATTCACCACTTTGTACCCACTCAATTTTTTCACCGACTTATGAATTATTTGTTCTGACTCTTTCGCAAGGTATGCTAACTCCTTAAGTCTGAATAAAAAAAAAGTTGTTCCTGCTTTTAGGTGAGGGATTTTCATAATTATAATGCTAAATTAATAAAATAAATAATAATCTAGAGTAGAAAAAAAGAGAGAAATATACAGTGATTCTCCACTTTGTACCCACTCAATTTTTTCACCGACTTATGAATTATTTGTTCTGACTCTTTCGCAAGGTATGCTAACTCCTTAAGTCTGAATAAAAAAAAAGTTGTTCCTGCTTTTAGGTGAGGGATTTTCATAATTATAATGCTAAATTAATAAAATAAATAATAATCTAGAGTAGAAAAAAAGAGATAAATATACAGTGATTCTCCACTTTGTACCCACTCAATTTTTTCACCGACTTATGAATTATTTGTTCTGACTCTTTCGCAAGGTATGCTAACTCCTTAAGTCTGAATAAAAAAAAAGTTGTTCCTGCTTTTAGGTGAGGGATTTTCATAATTATAATGCTAAATTAATAAAATAAATAATAATCTAGAGTAGAAAAAAAGAGAGAAATATACAGTGATTCTCCACTTTGTACCCACTCAATTTTTTCACCGACTTATGAATTATTTGTTCTGACTCTTTCGCAAGGTATGCTAACTCCTTAAGTCTGAATAAAAAAAAAGTTGTTCCTGCTTCTAGGTGAGGGATTTTCATAATTATAATGCTAAATTAATAAAATAAATAATAATCTAGAGTAGAAAAAAAGAGAGAAATATACAGTGATTCTCCACTTTGTACCCACTCAATTTTTTCACCGACTTATGAATTATTTGTTCTGACTCTTTCGCAAGGTATGCTAACTCCTTAAGTCTGAATAAAAAAAAAGTTGTTCCTGCTTTTAGGTGAGGGATTTTCATAATTATAATGCTAAATTAATAAAAAAAATAATAATCTAGAGTAGAAAAAAAGAGAGAAATATACAGTGATTCTCCACTTTGTACCCACTCAATTTTTTCACCGACTTATGAATTATTTGTTCTGACTCTTTCGCAAGGTATGCTAACTCCTTAAGTCTGAATAAAAAAAAAGTTGTTCCTGCTTCTAGGTGAGGGATTTTCATAATTATAATGCTAAATTAATAAAATAAATAATAATCTAGAGTAGAAAAAAAGAGAGAAATATACAGTGATTCTCCACTTTGTACCCACTCAATTTTTTCACCGACTTATGAATTATTTGTTCTGACTCTTTCGCAAGGTATGCTAACTCCTTAAGTCTGAATAAAAAAAAAGTTGTTCCTGCTTTTAGGTGAGGGATTTTCATAATTATAATGCTAAATTAATAAAAAAAATAATAATCTAGAGTAGAAAAAAAGAGAGAAATATACAGTGATTCTCCACTTTGTACCCACTCAATTTTTTCACCGACTTATGAATTATTTGTTCTGACTCTTTCGCAAGGTATGCTAACTCCTTAAGTCTGAATAAAAAAAAGTTGTTCCTGCTTTTAGGTGAGGGATTTTCATAATTATAATGCTAAATTAATAAAATAAATAATAATCTAGAGTAGAAAAAAAGAGAGAAATATACAGTGATTCACCACTTTGTACCCACTCAATTTTTTCACCGACTTATGAATTATTTGTTCTGACTCTTTCGCAAGGTATGCTAACTCCTTAAGTCTGAATAAAAAAAAAGTTGTTCCTGCTTTTAGGTGAGGGATTTTCATAATTATAATGCTAAATTAATAAAATAAATAATAATCTAGAGTAGAAAAAAAGAGAGAAATATACAGTGATTCTCCACTTTGTACCCACTCAATTTTTTCACCGACTTATGAATTATTTGTTCTGACTCTTTCGCAAGGTATGCTAACTCCTTAAGTCTGAATAAAAAAAAAGTTGTTCCTGCTTTTAGGTGAGGGATTTTCATAATTATAATGCTAAATTAATAAAATAAATAATAATCTAGAGTAGAAAAAAAGAGAGAAATATACAGTGATTCTCCACTTTGTACCCACTCAATTTTTTCACCGACTTATGAATTATTTGTTCTGACTCTTTCGCAAGCTATGCTAATAACATAAGTCAGAATAAAATAAAAAAATTTCCTGCTTTTAGGTGAGGCATTCTCCTAATTATAATGCTAAATTAATAAAAAAAAATAATATTATAAATAAAACAAAATGAGAGAAATATACAGTGATCCTCCACTTTGTACCCACTCAATTTTTTCACCGACTTTTGAATTATTTGTTCTGAGTCTTTCGCAAGCTATGCTAACACCATTAGTCTGAATAAAAAAAAAATTTTCCTCCTTTTAGGTGAGGGATTTTCCTAATTATAATGATAAATTAATAAAAGAAAATAATATTCTAAAGTAGAAAAAAGGAGAGAAATATACAGTGATCCTCTACTTTGTACCCCCTCAATTTTTTCACCGACTTATGAATTATTTGTTCTGATTCTTTCGCAAGCTATGCTAACACCATTAGTCTGAATTAACAAAAAATTTTTCCTGCTTTTAGGTGAGGGAATTTCCTAATTATAATGCTAAATTAATAAAAAAAAATTAATATTCTAAAGTAGAAAAAATGAGACAAATATACAGTGATCCTCCACTTTCTACCCAATCAATTTTTTCACAGACTTATGAATTATTTCTTCTGATTCTTTGCAAGCTATGCTAACTCTATAAGTCTGAATAAAAAAAAATTTTTTCCTTCTTTTAGGTGAGGTATTTTCCTAATTATAATGCTAAATTAATAAAAAAAAATAATATTCTAAAGTTGAAAAAATGTGAGAAATATACAGTGATCCTCCACCTTGTACTCATTCAATTTTTTCACCGACTTATGAATTATTTGTTCTGATTCTTTCGCAAGCTATGCTCACTCCATAAGTCTGAATAAAAAATTTTTTCCTGCATTTAGGTGAGGGATATTCCTAATTATTATGCTTAATTAATAAAAAAAAAAATAATCATCTAGAGTAGAAAAATGAGAGAAATATACAGTGATCCTCCACTTTGTACCCACTCAATTTTTTCACCGACTTATGAATTATTTGTTCTGTCAATTTCGCAAGCTATGCTAACATCATGAGTCTGAATAAAAAAAAAAAATTTCCTGCTTTTAGGTGAGGTATTTTCCTAATTATAATGCTAAATTAATAAAAAAAAAAAAATAATAATCTAAAGTAGAAAAAAGAGAGTAATATACAGTGATACTCCACTTTGTACCCACTCAATTTTTTCACTGATTTGTGAATTATCTGTTTTGACTCATTTGGAAGCTATTCTAACTCCATACGTCTGAATGAAAAGAAAAGTTTTCCTGCTTTAAGTGAGGGATTTTCCTAATTATAATGCTAAATTAATAAAAAGAAATAATAATCTAAAGTAGAAAAAAAGAGAGAAATATACAGTGATCTTTCACTTTGTACCCACTCAATTTTTTCACTGATTTGTGAATTATTTGTTCTGATTTTTTTCCAAGCTATGCTCACTCCATAAGTCTGAATAAAAAGAAAATTTTTCCTGCTGTTAGGTGTGGGACTTTCCTAATTATAATCCGAATTAATAAAAAGAAATAATAATCTAAAGTAGAAAAAATGAGAGAAATATATAGTGAGCCCCCTTTTTGTATCCAATCAATTTTTTCACTGATTTTGATTTATTTGTTCTGACTCTTTTGCAAGCTATGCTCACTCCATAAGTCTGAATAAAAAAAAAATTTCCTGCTTTAAGTGAGGGTTTTTCCTAATTATAATGCTAAATTAATAAAAAGAAATAATAATCTAAAGTAGAAAAAAAGAGAGAGATATAAAGTGATCCTCCACTTTGTACCCAATCAATTTTTTCACCGACTTATGAATTATTTGTTCTGACTCTTTTGCAAGCTTTGCTCACTCCATAAGTCTGAATAAAAAAAAAAATTTCCTGCTTTTAGGTGAGGGATTTTCCTTATTATAATGCTAAATTAATAAAAAGCAATAATAATATAAAGTAGAAAAAATGAGAGAAATATACCGTTTTTTCCCACTTTGTTCCCACTCAATTTTTTCACTGAAATCTGAATTATTTCGTCTGACACCTTTGCATGCTATGTTCACTCCATAAGTCTGAATAAAAAAAAAATTCCTGCTTTTAGGCGAGGGATTTTCCTAATTATAATTGTAAATTAAGAAAAATTAATAATAATCTAAAATAGAAAAATTGATAGAAATATACAGTGATCCCCCACTTTGTACGCACTCAGTTTTTTCACTGATTTGTGAATTATTTGGTCTGAGTCTTTTGCATGCTATGCTCACTCCACAAGTATGAATAAAAGCAAATTTATTCCTCCTTTAAGTGAGGGATTTTCCTAATTATAATGGTAAATTAATAAAGAGAAATAATTATCTAAAGTAGAAAAAATGAGAGAAATATACAGTTATCCTCCACTTTGTACCCACTCAAATTTTTCACTGATTTGTGAATTATTTGGTCTGACTCTTTTGCATGTTATGCTCACTCCATATGTTTGATTAAAAAAAAAAATTCTCTAAATTTTCAGAAGTGGGATTTACCTGGTCCTAATTCTAAATTATTAAGAAGATATGTTCCAATAATAAAATTTTCCCGTGGTTTTAGAGGAGGCATTTACCCATTCATAATCCTCAATTTGTCAACTGAAATCATTATCTAAAGTGTAAATATGAGAGAAGTATACAGGAAGTCTCTACTTTGTACCGACTTAATTTTTTCAATGAAATCTGAATTATTTGTGTTGACTGTGTTTCATGCTACACTCTTTCCATAAGTTTGAAAAAAAAAATTTTTTCCAGGATTTTGATGATGGATTTACCTGTTCATAATGCTAAATTAATAAACAGAAATAATAATCTAAAAAGGAAAATATCAGAGAATTATACAATAAACCCTCTGTTTTTATGCACTAAATTGTTTCAATGAAATCTAAATTATTTGCATTAATTCGGTTGCATGCTACACTGTCTCCATAAGTTCAAATAAAATGTTTTCAGGATTCAGAGAATGCATTTACCTGGTCATAATGCTAAATTATAAAGTATAAATAAAATTCTAAAGTGTTGTGTATAAGAGAAATATGCAGTGATCCCCCCACTTTGTACCCACTAAATTAATGCAATCGGAATTATTTGTGTCTATTCGGTTGCATGCTACGCTCACTCCTTAAGTTTGAATAAAAAAAGATATTTGCCAGCTTTTTGAGTAGGGTTTTACCTGTTTATAATGCTAAATTAAAAAAGATTATAAGTTACTAAAGTGGAAAGTATGAGAGAAATATACAGTGATCCCCACCTTTGTACACACTAAATTTTTCAATGAAATGGGTCGAATCTGTTGCATGCTATGCTCTCTCCATATGTTCAAATGAAAAAAGTTTTTCCTAGGTTTTAGAGGAGGGATTTACCTCTTCATCATGCTAAATTAAAAAAAGCTAAAGAAGTTTCTAAAGTCAAAAGTATGAGAGAAATATAGAGTGAACCACCACTTTGTACCCACTCAGTATTTTCAATGAAATCTGAATTATTTGGGTGAACTCTGTTGCATGCTACACTCACTCCATAAGTTCAAATGAAAAAAATGTTTTCCCAGTATTTAGAGGAGGGATTTACCTGTTCATAATACTAAATTAAAAAAATAAATATGTTACGAAAGTGGAAAGTATGAGAGAAATATAGAGTGATCCCCCTTTTTGTACCCACTCAATTTTTTCACTGTATACTGAATTATTTGGGTCGACTCATTTACATGCTACACGGCCTCCATATGTTCGAATAAGACAAAATTTTTGCTAGGTTTTAGATGAGGGATTTACCTGATCATAATGCTAAATTACATAGGATATATAAAATTCTAAATTTGAAATTATGAGAGTAATGTACAGTGATCCCCCACTTTCGAACACCCTAATCTTTTAACTATGAAATCTGAATTACTTGTGTCGACTCAGTTGTATGCTACGCTCTCTGTATAAGTTCGAATGAAAAAATTTTTTTCCCAGTTTTCAGTGTAGGGATTTACCTGTTCATAATGCTAAGTTAAAAATGATAAACAAAATTGTAAATTGGAAAATGTGAGGGAAATATACAGTGTGCCCCCACTTTTTATGCACTAAAGTTTTTCAATGAAATCTGAATTATTTTGGTTGACTCAGTTGCATGCTATGCACTCTCCATAAGTTCAAATGAAAAAAAAAAATTTCCCTGGTTTCAGTGGAGGCTTTTACCTGTTCATAATGCTAAATAACAAGAACAGGATATTTCTGTGATCACTAGAATCTTTACTTGTTTAAGTCTAGTGTCAACCATTATCTTCCCCTTCTATCCATATAAACAACCCCTTAACATACCTCACTATCTCAACTGGATCCCAGGCCTTGTACAGGGCAAAGGTTACTGTTAAAAAGAAAAGGAAACAATCCACCATAACTACTGAAAAGATCATTAACAACTACTAATTAATTAAGGACTTAAGACTTTGTATTTCTGCTTTAAAAGGTTTTGGGGATCCAGAAATGTCATAGTCGCTAATTTTTCCTGTTGGCAGAGTGATTGTTGTGATTGTTGTATAGTTTTGCTTTTTTAAAATTTTCCACTTTACCAACAGATACTTGTTTTTTTTCTTTAAAATACCACACATGGTTAGCTAGTTTGTTAACATACCTAATATTTGCTAGCTTAAATGTGACCTATGATTGTACCATCTATGTTTAAAAGTACCTTCCATACATCCTATGTACATTTGTACATTTTATTTTGGCCAGCAATATCTGTTACTTCTGCAGATAAAGTATATATATATATATATATATATATATATATATATGTATATGTATATGAATAACAATTATTTAATATATTTCCTGTTTATACATTATTTTTATAGATATAATTTATTTAAGCTATTGCTCTGTAAACAATGAATCCATATCATTACATGTTGTCATTGTTTATGTTAAGATATATTTCATCAGCAGATATGATTGAGAAAAATCGTTGATGGTTGTGTGTTTATAAACAGTAATTTGGACTTTGCCAATCAGATGCTTCTCTGTAGCTGAATGGTACAGCACATCAGATTAAATCATGGTTTCCATATAGGAATGCAGGTCCAATTCCTGTCAGAAAATATATATTTTCTATGAAATTTCTCTAACATTAGTAAATGTAATTAATACTGTTTAATTAAAAAAACAAACCATTTACTTAAATAAATTGTATCTATAAAAATAATACATAAACAGAACACACACACACACACACACACACACACACATATATATATATATATATATATATATATATATATATATATATGTGTGTGTGTGTGTGTGTGTGTGTGTGTGTGTGTGTTGGAGCGGGTGAAAGTTCTCAGAATGTCCCTGTAGAAAACACATATTTCAAATACATTTTAGAGTAAAAATACATTCTTAGAGTAAAAATGCCAGCAATATAGATTTATTGTAAAATGACTGACAAAATATTTTATTTGTAGTTGAAGGCATATAATTGTGTATAAAATATTTAGATTTCGGCATTAAATAACCCATAGAGGTTGATATACCAATAAACAAAATCAACCAACCAAATCGTATGAATAACATTAAATTTCTCATTGAGTTCCTTAACTAGTGACAGGATTTTTGTACAAGCAGCTTCCAAATCTTCTCAATCGATTCCTTATAGACAACCCTCCTTTTGCTTGACTGAAATTCCCAATTTTGAAATGTTAAAACCACTTCCTGCAAATTCTTTGACTCAATGAATTGACTCCATAAGTGTGCTTGTTCTGCCAACCATTTACACTAACTTATTATTCATCTTCTTCTACATGTTGTGTCCCTTCAGGACATAGGCATTCATGGTTCTCCACAGTTTCCTGTCCTTTATAGCTGTTAGTTTTTTCTCTTTTTTTTTCTATCCTAATCCCTGTTCTGCCATTCATTTACACAAGCTCGTTCTTCTATATACTGTGTACCTTCAGGATATGGGTGATCATGGCTCTCCCCAATTTCCTGTCTTTGTAACTCTTAGTAAATTTTGTACTTTTGTTAATTCTCCTGATCAGTTTCTTCTCTTACACTTCTCACTTGTGGAACTCTCTTATGAATTCTTGCTTTCCATATTTAAATGCAGTGTCAAACCGTTATCTTCTGTCTTCTTAATTCCTGTTCTTTTATTGTTTCCTCTCCTTAATAATGTTTTCTTTTTCTCATATTCTTTCACACTCAATAACCCCTTATATTGTAATGGCATTATTGCCTTACTTGGGGTGAAATGATTTTTTAAAATCCTTATTCTGCTAACCATTTACACATGCTGTTTAGATTATGCGCTACTTTATTCTGTCCCTTTTGTCTTCAGTATCCTGTGTGGGTCAAATTTTCCAATCCCTCTTTCCTCAATATGTGTCCTAGAAATTTTCAACTTGCTCTTTCTGATGCTAAGTATAAATATCCTTTTTTTTTTTTTCATATATGGGCAAAAGTTGCCCAGTTTTCACTTACCAGCCCTGATAGAGTCCAAAAGCATCTCCCTGCCCTTGTGGGTGGTGAATTATTTTCCACCCTACAACTCTTTATTCCACAGATGAATCATTAAAAGTCTCTCGTTGCTCTATTACTATTTCGATGAAGTGTCAAGACAAATATTCTCCAGTTCCCCCAGTTCCAACATTTACAGCTAAGATTCACCATGCCACACATGTAGCAAACCACCCACCCTCATTCTCTTTGTATTCCATTAGTGAGATGTAAGTTCAAGCTGAACAGCTTCTTCCAAAAAACTGATGCTTTGTGGAATCAACTCCAAAGTGGATGCTTCCATGATCACTACAACTATCTGTTCATGTCTATGGTTAACCACATTTAACGTACACTTAAGTTCCAGACATTATGCAAAGTAATGTTTGTTGTTTAGTGAGGGTGTCATCTCATCACACATGAATGATGCTGGTTTCTGAAATTTGGTATTTGTAATAGCATCTGTCATGCACATGAAAAATGCCAGTTGGATCAGAAAGCATAATTTGATTCTAACTGAGATCAATATGAGGTTGAACTTAACTGGATTAATATGTTTTCATTTGTTAGAATGGCAGCCATCTTTGATTTGTCATTTTTTTTAATCATTTTCACCCCAAGCAAGGCAGTAATGTCACTACTAGTACCACAGGAGGTTACAGAGAGTGAAGGTAAGAGAAAAGACTGACCCAAGGAAAGGATAAATCTGAATGGGGTTCAAGAAGATAGAAGATGGCAATTGATATTGCATTTAAATTTTTGAAGATTGTAGTTATGAGGAAAGCAAGGAAATGTAAGGTAGTTCCACTGACAGGAAGTGCAAGAAAAGAAACTTTTGCATTAGAAGTGGTGGTTACATTTACTTAATTACATTTACTTAATTCAACAGTAAAAGAGTGGAACCTAGATGCCAATCTAGTAGCGTGCTTAAACTCATGAAGTCCCAGCATCAAGAAAAAAAAAGCTTGTCAGCTGAAGCCATGAAAATATTTATAGAAAAGACAGAAAGTAACTGAAATTGAGATGCCAGGTCAGGATCAATTATATTGCAGATCCTACTTTGAATTTTGTCAAGAACCTTGAAATGAGTAGCAGAAGATATTAGCTAAATCATCATCATAGCTTAACTTCATATACCCCCCCAACTCTCTCTCTCTCTCACACACACACACATATATTGTGTGTATAGAATCAACAAAGGTTGATGTTACAAAGAAGAGTGCTCAATATAACATAGAAAATACTCAGCAAGCTATAAATGATGAGAAAAGGTATTTAAATTTCAGCTGTCTTCATAACTTAATTTTTCATACACATAGAATGCAAGCTTCACGAAATGCAATCTACAAGTGGTCAGGAAGGATAATAAAAATTTACTAGGCTTCCTGACCACCTGGAAATTGTGTTTGGTAAAGCTCAAAGTTGTGAAGGCAGCTGAAATGTGAAGTTAAGTCCCTTAGCTTTTAACATTATATATATATATATATATATATATATATATATATATATATATATATATATATATATATATATATATATATGAAGAGGAAAACAAGAGGAAAATCTATTCTTAGCCAATGCATTTCATCCTCTTTTTCTTTTTTTGACCTTGATAAAGTTCCTCAGAGGTTGAAACACATCAGCTAAGAATAGTCTTCTTTTTGTCTTTTTTATTGATTTTCTTCCTTTACAGATATACTCTATCTGAAAATAATTTATATATGTGACAAAGTGGAAAATGTTTTTCTGTGACACGTTTTGTCTGTTAGGATTTCATCAGACTAAGTTTGTTTATTTGGAAGTAACTACAAATGCATATAAATAAGAAACAATAGGTATTTTACATTTAAAAATCATTTTTCTTTTTTTATGTGCATTGATTATATAACGTAGCTGATTTATTTGAGATTCTTTTTGTTTTTGTTTCCATTATCTTTGATATTAAATAACTCACACTATGATAACAGAAGATCTGTGAAAAATGGTCAGACATTGTAAGAACCTGGACACAAATTTACTACGGTTGATATAGTGATTCAAACACTTTCTAAACATTTAGAACGTTTTTGATACAAAAAATGTCACTCTAATTAAAGGGGGAAACAATTCACTGAGATGAAAATACAAGTTTATTACTTAAATAATATTTAAGTAGCATCATGGGTAAGACAATAAACTACATCCAAATCCTGGGTAAGACAAGAAACTATGTCCAACAGCAAGGCCTCTGATCAAGATGTTTTGACCAGCATGGAATCACCTCTTAATTGCTGGTGTTCCCAGGTCCACCCAAAGCCAGGGTGGTAGCACCTGCTATGGTCCCAACTATAGGAAAATATTTAACCCACAAACTGGAGTCAAAACACTATGAAAGTGTAAAAATAGGTTTTAATATCAGCAATATATTTTTGAACGAATATTATTACCAAAAATACATCTTTGAAGAAATAAATTATTAACAACAATACATTTTTTAAGGAAAAATATTACCAGTAATAAAAATCTTGTCAGCATTAAATAACCTTTTGAGGTTGATATGCCATAAAACAAACCAAACCAAAAATTATTACCAGCAATACATTTTAAAAAAAAATATTACCAGCAATACATTTTTTTTAAAAATATTACCAGCAATAAAAATTTTGCCAACATTAAATAACCCATTGAGTTTGATATGCTGTAAATACCAAACCAAAAAAAAACAAATGAAACCAAACATTTAAGTAATAAAATATGTCAAATTGATATAAAAAAATATCCATCCCATTCTATATATATATATATATATATATATATATATATATATATATATATATATCATTAAATATTTTAGACATATATATATGTCTCATTATATATTTTAGACAAGTTTTTTTACTTATTTTTAATAGGATCCTCTCATAATAATTGATATAATGGAATATGCATGCACCTGAGTTCCCCTTCACTGGAATATGATTGGCAGGTGTCCGTCATAAATACAGACGGACGTGTAGGTATGACAGAGTCTAAGTCTATGACAACACCCATTGGACTACACCATTGGGTATTCTATTAGTCTACAATTATTACCTGAGACTACGATGAGTACCAGTCGATTACTGCTACCGTTTACTACTTGGTTATAGTAGCCAAAACCACTTAGCTACTTTGATCAAATATATCCCTTTCCGAGCCATATCAATCACAGATAAGTTTCTTAGTATCCTTATTAAAGAAAGAAAGAAAATGACTGTGTTGATGTATATTCATTTTATTGCAAGTACTCTCAATGTCACCATCAGAGTTTTGTTTTTCCTAAGACAGACAGATATATATATATATATATATATATATATATATATATATATATATATATATATATATATATATATATATATATATAAGTATTATTTAGGATGGTATTCCATGTCTGTCTCTGGTGATTAATGAGGCCTATAAGGGAATGGCCAACTTTTTCATAATGACTTCTGAAGAGTGCATGGAAACTGTCAGATTTACCTCCCATTTTCTCTAGTATCTTGATTCAGTGAAGGAGTTTGCCTGGTTGATCACATGCCTCCATTTTGTCCTGTATGTTGATTGTGCCCTCACTGATGACTGCATATGCAAGAAATTAGGGTTTTTTTTCAAGAAATCCTTGTATCACTTCAGTGGGATTCTATCCCATCATCAAGTGGCTAGTTCTCTGAAGAAGAATATCTTTGGAAATTGAGAGTCCCCCATCCTGCCAAGTTGCCAACTCACCATATTTTCCAAGCCCTCTTTCCTCATTACAGTTCCAAGGAATTTCAGTTGTCTCTTCCTGATTCTGAATATATGTCCATTTTGTTTTCATTTTCCTTAAAACTTTCTTATTCCTTACATTTTTTTAATCATTTAACCCCAAGTAAGACAAGAGTACCACTAGAATGCAAAGGTTTATAGGGACTGAAAGTGAATGAGAAGATTGAAAATAGGGTGGACTGGGGGAAGGGCAAAAAAAGGAAGAGGCTTCCAGAAGACAGAAAATGGCGATTGATGTGGCATTTAAAATTTTGAAGACTTTAGTTATTAGGGAAGCAAGAGATCAGAAATGCGTTCCACAGGTGGGAAGTGTGAGAAAAAATGGTAGAGTAGAAATGATGGTTACATCTTGCTAGTTTAACCTAGTGGCCAATCTAGTAGCATACTTAAATTCATGTATTCAGGGCAGCAGGAAAAAGCTCATCTAAGCAGTTACCGTGAAAATATTTGTAGAATAGGCACAGAGAAGCCATGTCACATGGGTAAGAAAATGACTGAAGACAAAATGCCTCTCTAGATTTTTTCAAGTATCTTGAGATACACAGTAGGAGCACTAGACCAGATATGACAGCAGTATTCAATACAGGGACAAATTCTGGTGAGAAAAAAACTCCACACATCGTATTCTCAGTATCCTTTCTCAGTATCCTATATTTTCCTCCAGTTTTCTCTTCATCTGTGAGGAAATTGTCCAGCATTCGCTGCTATATTGGAGTATTGATATTACATAGCATTCTTTACATTACATTAGCATACTTTAGGAATGCCTTTTTTGCTATTCCAATCTACACTTTTAGCACATTTTCTATCCTTTGTTAAAACACTTCCCAAATACGTAAACTTCTGTACTTGTTTGATTTTGACATCTCAAATTCATAATTCATATTGTGGACTTTTTGCTTGTTAATAATTCTGACTTCTTACAATTGATTGTTATTCCTTTCTTCTCCCTTTATTACTGCCTCACACATTATTTTCTGCAGTTTTCTTTCTATGTCTACCATCAACACAACATCATCAACAGTGTCATCTGCATGAGTACATAGGTGGTATTTATTTTGATTACTGCCAAATAGAGCATACACTCCTACCAATGAAAACATATCTACATATCTAACTAAACAGTTAGTAACTTAGGTCTTTTCCGATGTATCTATTGTTTTTTATCATTTCACCCCAGACAAGCCAATAAAGCCACTAAGATGCTAGAGGTTAGTGAGTGTGAGAGAATATGAGGAAAATTTAAGAAGAAAGAAAAATAAAAGAAGAAGAATTAAGAAAGCAGAAGATAATGATTGAAATTTTTAAAAATTTGTTTTGACTTTAAAGCAAGAATCTGTAAGAGAATTTTGTCAAAAATAATTATAATGAAATAATTATAACAATTATAATTATTATTAATTCACTCATTTTGAACCAATGAGAATCTAGCCCACTTTTCTTCTCTACACACACAAACATATGACATTCTCACTATGGGCCAAGCAGTTCACACAGACAGGTCATCAAAACAAACGTCAACAAAAATTTCATCTCCTTTACCTTTTTAAAGCCATAATAGTAACATTTATCTCTTAATACTCAACAAAAATTTGAAGTAAGAAAACTTCAGACACTTCTAGTATTTTCCAACTAAATTATCTGGGAACACATTACACACATCTATAAAAACAAAAAAGACTGTATATGTATTATGACCAAAATATTAGTTAAATCAAATCAAAAATCGGATGAAAAACATAGCTATAACTGTTATATAACGAGAAAAAATATTACGTTAATTAAAAATCAAAAACCGAAAAGAGTAAATAAAAATATACAGTATAATAAATAAATAATAAAAAACAAGTAAAATAAATTAATCTAAATTAATCCAAATAAATAAACTAACAAACCAAACCCGATAAATTACCGTTAGAAAAAATAAGTAAAGATAATCAATCCAAATAAATAAATGAAGTAATAAACAAATTAAAAACTGCTCCTGCCAAAATAATAGTTAGAATAAACTACAACAATCAACCCCAAAATTGAATAAATAGCTTTATCTTCCCAAACCAAAATAAAACTATTAAATAAGCGATATAAACAAATTTTTACTACGTTAATAAAACGCCAATTAAAATAAAAATTAATATATAAGATAAGAAATAAAAAAATTAAAAAAAATAAATAAAAAAAAGTAAAAATAATTTAACCCAAATAAATAAATAAACAAATAAACGATTTCTGGCAAAATAACCGCCAAAATAGACTACCCACAATGCACCACTGACCTGTACATATAAATAGCCGAGAAAAAACACCATATGTGGCTTGACAATTGCATCTAGCATGAAACATACTGTCGCCTCTAAGTGTCGACTTAAATGTTCACTTCTATATTTACACATGCTCTATCTCTGATATTGAGCCCTTTATCCCATAAATATAGCACGCCTTAAGAGTATACTTCTTCATATATATATATATATATATATATATATATATATATATATATATATCCAAGTATATGATTGGTGTATATGGAATGAATTCCAATAACCAACAATTACTATTCTTAAAAGAGTGCTCAATACAAAGTAGAGCAGATATAATTATTTATTTTTAAAGAAAAAAAAAATTTATAACATAAATATGTTATAAACATATTTATGTTATAAATTTTTTTTTTCTTTAAAAATAAATAATTATATATATATATATATATATATATATATATATATATATATATATATTAGCAGCATGGCCCGGCGTTGCCCGTGCTTGATTCAAAAATCGTACGACTCATACAGCAATCGCTATCACTTGACTTAAAATGTTTTTGCCCTTCCTTGCCTTTAAAGGAGAGCCGTTTTCCGTGCTGATGTTGCTACATGCCTTACTACTTGCCTATCTCACACTGCGAATTTTTTCTAATCTCTATACTAAACATTAAATCTGTTACTAAAAAAGAACTAAACAAAATGAACACAAAACGATCAGCTTTAAAAAAGGATTCGTACCTGGAAAAACCGAATGAAAAAAGAATGTTAACAACAAATACTTTTTCACACCCAACTCAGTTCTGCGGAATCAGAATCAACGTTGAGTTTAAGCAAGCGAATGAGTCAATTGGAGTAAAGTTCCATGCAGATTTAAATTTTTCCCATTTGTGACGAATGCAGCTATAGATTTTTTTTTGCATGCTAGCATGCTAGTTAACATTCGTGTCAGTCAGCTGTTGGCTGTCACGCTGGCCAATAGAATCTTACTGCCTATTCGTGGCAGCCAGCTATTGGCTCTCACTCTGGCCAGTTCAAAATGGCCACAAACTACATGAAAACTGCCGTAGGAGCAAGAAAAAATCGATTATTTCCATTATCGATGGGAGTTGGGAAATGCAAAGTCGGTCTTGGCCTTTCCGCTAACTTGGAGCATGTGCATGTAAATTTTGGTGAAAATCCGTCGAAAATTGCAGCCGTGCATTCGTTACACACACATCCTGCCTTATATATATATATATATATATATAGAGAGAGAGAGAGAGAGACTGAGAGCATTGCTATGGGCAACACACTTGTTCCTTATTTTCCAATGGCCAACTAAGTAATTAAAACATTCAATAAAATAAATAAACCCACATATATTGATGACACCTTCACCAAAACCAAATCTGTTAATGGCGTCATTGAACTTTAATAAAATCCATTTTAATGTTCATTTTTTATTAAATATCGATGAAAAATCCCATTTCTAGATAATCTCATCTGGTGATAATTTTCTCTACAACTCATAGCTTAGATGTGGCCCACTACATCTCTATACAAAAAGTCTACTAGTTCTAACTCTTGTCTTATAAACTACGACAGTGAATGCCCTGAAAAATATAAAAATGCTGTCATTAATAACCGAATCTAAAGAGCTAAACACAGTTCTTCATCCAAATCAATATTCCTTAAATAATTAAATAATATAAAACACTTATCAGTCATCGGGGTCCTAATTGTATAGTTTAAGTATTTAGTGTTCATGATTGTGAAGGACAAAAATTGTTGGGGTCATCCGAAAATTACCATTTTTATATGTGGAATCAGGAACGCTTGGGTGACGTGGACACCGTTTAAGTGGAGGTAACTAGGCATATTGTGGAAAAATTCCGGACTTGAGTATTTGCTACATAAAGAAAACACTATTATGACAAGCGCTAACATTTAAAGACTATCTATTGTACACATTTTAAAATAGTTGTGTTTGTATATATATATATATATATATATATATAAATATAAAAGTGAACATAGAAGTCAACACTTAGAGGCGACAGTCTGTTTCATGCTATATGCAATCGTCAAGCCACGTGTGCTGTTATTTTTCTCGGCTATTTATATATATACGGGTTAGTGGTGCATTGTGGGTATTCTATTATGGCGGTTATTTCACCGGAAGTCGTTTGTTTATCTATTTAGGTCAAATTATATTGCTTGTTTTTATTTTTGTTTCTTATTTTATTTATTTATTTATTAACGTAGTAAAAATTTGTTTATATCACTTATTTAACAGTTTTGTTTTGGTTTGGGAATTTAATTAAAACTATTTGTTCAGTTTTGGGGTTGATTGTTGTAGTTCATTCTAAGTATTATTTTGGCGGGAACAGTTTTTAATTGATTATCTTTATTTGGGATTGGTTTGTTTATTTATTTACTTGGATGAATTTAGGTTAATTTATTTTACTTGTATATTTTCTCTTTTCGGTTTTCGATTTTTAAGTAACATAGTATTTTTTTATGTTTTATTTCTATTTTTTTTTTTTTTTTTGTTATTTTGTTATTTTTGCTTATTAGTATATTTATTTGTTTTTATTTTATTTTTTCCGTTTTTTAATTTTTTAGGTTACGTAGTAAAAATTTATTTTCATGTCTGCATTTTGAGATGAGTTCGGATCTTTTGTTTAATAATTTATTTTGGTCGGGAAAAGTAATGATAGCTATTTTTTCCTCCGAGCAAAGTTTGCAAGTTTTTGATTGGTTATTGTAGGCTGATGATTTTTTCCTTATCTTCCAAGATATTTTTGGTGTGATGTTCGTTTTGTTTTTAATTTCCCAGATATACTTAGAAAGCATTGTACTGTTTGCATATTTACTATTTGTGAAAGATGTTTTGTGTGTATAATTTCTTTGTTTCCAGGGTCCTTCAGTTACTCCTATGTATACTTTTTCTTCATTATCTGGTGATTTTATCGTGGCTTGGTATATTACGTTGTTTTGTAAACAATTTCCGTTTAAGGGACATTCGTTCTTTATTCTGCAGTTGCACGTGGGTTTAATTTGTTCGTGTGGTTTGTTGGTAATTTTCCTATTGTGCTTTTTTATTATTTGTGCCATGCTCTCGGTGCAGCTGTAGCTGATTTTTACAGTGTTTTTGTTGAATATCTTGTGTAAGGTGCTTGATTCTGGGAAGTGTTTGTGTAAGAGTTTGAAGAATATTTTCCCTACGTTTGTTTTTACGTTCTTGCTGTACGGTGGGTTGAACCATATGATATTTCTTCTTCTATTGGCCTTTTTTGTATTCTGTGGTGAGTATGTGAGTGTTTCTGGGAATCCGCTATCTTTTAGGGCTGTTTCATAGTCTTTCTTAGCTTTGTTAAATAGGGATTCATTGGAGGAATTGTCAGAGAGCCTGCGGTTAATCGATTTTGGTATCTGTTTGATTATAGACTAGAAAAAATCTTTATTATTGCTTAAACTAGAAAAGCAATAATAAAGATTTTTAAAAATAACGGATTCGACATAGATATAAAAACTAACCTAAACGAAGTAGATTTTCTAGATGTTACCTTCAACCTAAGAGAAGGCACACATAAACCATATAGAAAACCTAATGACAAACCACTCTACATACACACATCTTCCAACCATCCACCTTCTATAATCAAACAGATACCAAAATCGATTAACCGCAGGCTCTCTGACAATTCCTCCAATGAATCCCTATTTAACAAAGCTAAGAAAGACTATGAAACAGCCCTAAAAGATAGCGGATTCCCAGAAACACTCACATACTCACCACAGAATACAAAAAAGGCCAACAGAAGAAGAAATATCATATGGTTCAACCCACCGTACAGCAAGAACGTAAAAACAAACGTAGGGAAAATATTCTTCAAACTCTTACACAAACACTTCCCAGAATCAAGCACCTTACACAAGATATTCAACAAAAACACTGTAAAAATCAGCTACAGCTGCACCGAGAGCATGGCACAAATAATAAAAAAGCACAATAGGAAAATTACCAACAAACCACACGAACAAATTAAACCCACGTGCAACTGCAGAATAAAGAACGAATGTCCCTTAAACGGAAATTGTTTACAAAACAACGTAATATACCAAGCCACGATAAAATCACCAGATAATGAAGAAAAAGTATACATAGGAGTAACTGAAGGACCTTGGAAACAAAGAAATTATACACACAAAACATCTTTCACAAATAGTAAATATGCAAACAGTACAATGCTTTCTAAGTATATCTGGGAAATTAAAAACAAAACGAACATCACACCAAAAATATCTTGGAAGATAAGGAAAAAATCATCAGCCTACAATAACCAATCAAAAACTTGCAAACTTTGCTCGGAGGAAAAAATAGCTATCATTACTTTTCCCGACCAAAATAAATTATTAAACAAAAGATCCGAACTCATCTCAAAATGCAGACATGAAAATAAATTTTTACTACGTAACCTAAAAAATTAAAAAACGGAAAAAATAAAATAAAAACAAATAAATATACTAATAAGCAAAAATAACAAAATAACAAAAAAAAAAAAAAAAAATAGAAATAAAACATAAAAAAATACTATGTTACTTAAAAATCGAAAACCGAAAAGAGAAAATATACAAGTAAAATAAATTAACCTAAATTCATCCAAGTAAATAAATAAACAAACCAATCCCAAATAAAGATAATCAATTAAAAACTGTTCCCGCCAAAATAATACTTAGAATGAACTACAACAATCAACCCCAAAACTGAACAAATAGTTTTAATTAAATTCCCAAACCAAAACAAAACTGTTAAATAAGTGATATAAACAAATTTTTACTACGTTAATAAATAAATAAATAAATAAAATAAGAAACAAAAATAAAAACAAGCAATATAATTTGACCTAAATAGATAAACAAACGACTTCCGGTGAAATAACCGCCATAATAGAATACCCACAATGCACCACTAACCCGTATATATATAAATAGCCGAGAAAAATAACAGCACACGTGGCTTGACGATTGCATATAGCATGAAACAGACTGTCGCCTCTAAGTGTTGACTTCTATGTTCACTTTTATATTTACACACGCTCTATCTCTGATATTGAGCACTTTATTCCATAAATATAGCACACCTTAAGACTATATTTCTTTATATATATATATATATATATGTGTGTGTGTGTATGTGTGTGTGTGTGTGTGTGTGTGTGCATATATATATATAGATAGATAGATAGTGATTTTCCAAGCGTAGCTCAGATGTGGCACAAGGCCGAAAGCATGAGGCACTCAGTGAGGATCAAACTCACTACTCAGTTGTGACATTTCTAGCGAGACAAGCTTGTTAACCATTACATTACGTCCAGGTGCCTTTATTTACCAAGCTATGCTTGGTAAATAAGGGCACCTTATTGCTGAGAAGGTTCGCGAGAAAAACCAGGAGTTGTACATAGTGTTGTGGACTTGACGAATGTCTTTGAAACTGTGAATCGAGGTGCTCTTTGCCAAGTCTTTGAGAAAACTCGGCATCCCAGAAAACATGATAAAGGTCATCTCTTTTCATGAAGGAATGAAAGCTAATATCGTGTCTGATGGTAATCCTTTGGTGCCACAAACGGCACCAAGCAAGGGTGTGTCATGACCCCTGTTCTTTTTGCCCTTTTCTTCTCGGTGATACTGAAATATACATTCGTTGACACAGAGAGCAGCATCAAGTTTCAGTTTCGAACAAGTGGTGGTCTCTTCAATCATCAGCGCTTCAAAGCCAAGACCCACCTTCGTACACAAATTATTTGTGATTTGTCCTTTGCTGATGATGATGCTCTTGTTGCGACATCCTTTGAACTGGCCCAACATCTAATAAATCGTTTTTCTGCTGCATGTAAAGCCTTTGGTCTTACACTTAGCATAAAGAAAACTGAAGTAGTGCACCAACCTTGTCGTACTCCGAAGCAATTCTGTGGTGAGAAACAAAAACTACCAGTCTACAAATTTCCAGATAAACCATTGAAAGTAGAAGACAAAGCCCTGAACTATGTAAAGTCTTTCACCTATCTTGGTAGCAAAGTCAACTACTGTGGAACTTTAGATGATGAAATTATGTGTCGGATTGCTAAATTGCTTTAGGCAAATTTCGCCATCGCTTGTGGAATGAGTGGGGTATTCAACTAGATACGAAAATTCGGGTTTACAGAGCTATTGTCCTTGCCATCCTTTTGTATGGCTCAGAGTTGTGGAATCCATACAGGTACCATATACGCCAGCTGGATGTTTTCCATAAAAGCTGTGTGCGTGCAATCTGTGGAGTTAACCTTCAAGATAGGAATCTAACGTACACATGTTTAACAGGTGTAATATTAAAGGAATCGAAACTTTTCTCATACAGTCTTAGTTACTGTGGACTGGTCATGTCTTGAGAATGTCTGATAACAGGATACCAAAAATCCTAATGTACAGCTAGTTAGATCAGGGTTACAGGAATGTAGGATGTCCGTGGCTTAGATACAAAGACAAACTGAAGAGCAACTTGTCAGCCTCATGACACACTTGATCGCGTAGCTTTGGAGCCGGTAGAATGGAGATCAACGTGTTTTACTGGACTCAGCAGTTTTCAGTCAGCTTTTCTGAATCGTCTTCAAGAAGTGAGAGCAAGATCTAAAATGTCAGCTAATCTATCAGTGATCTCATCCCACAATCCTTAGTCTTCTTCCACATGCGGCCTCCTTTGTAAATGACTAGCGGGTGTTAAGTGCCACTTACGATTATCGCACAAAATTTAATAACAATCAATCAAGCTGTCAGATTCTCATACGTCGAAACCGACGGGAGAGTCCATTCATTATCATTATTTTTATAAGTTGCGATAAATTTTAGTCTAAATTACGCAAAAATGAGAATAAAGTTAACAGATATATTTACGAAAATTACACAAAAATATCTTGAAATACTAAAGAGTCAATTTATTCAATGAAATTGCCATTCAGCATCAACCATGGTCTCCAGATGACTTCGGAATCTTTTCTATCTCTTCTGGAGGCTTCCTTGTTTAATCTAGTGAATGCTAACATAATCCTTGTCTTCAGTTTATCTTTGGTGATACAAGGAATTTTGTTGGTCTTTTGCTCAACTGCGCCCTACGCATAATAATAAAGGGGGTGCAGTCTGGGGGTTAAGTGGCCAGATGTAAGGGGTGATAAAAGGTTCACAAAAGGAAAATGTTAAAATGTACATATGGTGACTTGATATTGGAAAATAAAAAAATGATATGGTAAGATAAATAAAGCCTGACGGTGGAGTAGTGGATATCGGCTTGGATTGAGTAATTCCAGTCGAATCCATTACATTCACTTACATACTAATATCCTTGGGAAAGATATGCACCCTCTTCATCTCCCCCAGCTATGGACAAATAGCAGGACAGACCGGACTCTATAGCCTTGGATAGCAACTGTATATTGCAGAAAAAACAGCAACCTACTAGTGGTGAGGGGAATTTGCTTCGTCAGTCATGTATATTTCGATACATGATCGCCTAAGCGTGTATCACGCATGTCACATAACTGACTGATATCTAAAGAAAATAGGGAATACTTATAAATAAAAGTATAATTTATGATAATATTATTGAGGTGTTAATTAAAATATAGAGTTTAAATTAAAATTTATAATTACTTTTTATTAAGGTGCTTAAAGGACTAAACATTAATTGCAAGAAGACAGAATGTATGGTTGTCAGAAAATGAACAGTCCAACATGCAAATTCGATTTAAAATGCAGCAAATATTTTGCTTATTGGAAATATTAAATTTAATTTATTAGCATGAAATTAAAATTTAAATATAAGCTTCGAGAAAATTTTTTTTTCAATTTTTAAAATGCATTTTAAACTTAAGGTATCGCTTTTTGGGGCGTATCTATCTTAAAGTGTGTATAAAATATTCGTACAAATGATAACGATATGTATAAATACTTGAAGTTTAAAAAATATATTTTTCGATTAGGTCATCAGAAAAGTCTGATATACGAAGAAAGTCAGCTCGCTCATTTCCACGGTGTAAACTCATTGGTGACGTTAAAACGTTTAAAATGTATGTGTGTGTGTTTGTGCGTTTGCGTGTGTGTTTGTGCGTTTGCGTGTGTGTGTGTGTCGCGAGCACGAGCGAAAGTTACTGATATGAAATATCCGAACAATTATGTAGGATGCATATGTGAAAACCAGTTGCATGTTTAAAATACTATTGTTGTCAACGTTTCGCTCAGTAAGAGCATCTTCAGAACAACCGAAAAGCTCTAAAGGAAAAATAATTGCTTTGGCAACGTTGCTACTTAGAAACGCTGTGGTTAATTTATGGTTTTTTAACAGTCAGTAAAATTTAAAAAATAAATATCTGTGAACAAATATTTGTACGCAGGAAAAAGTTAAGATTTAAATATGCTGATTTGATATGGGGGACAAAAAGCTCTTGGTAACAAAATAAAAATAAAATAGTGAATAATGGGTTCGGCCGAAAAGTTTATAGGCTGACTCAGATACTCGCATGGAATGTGACCAAATGAGCTTTATTTTTCCACATAGTCTTTCAATTTGGTCCACACTTCGTCCGGCGTTGTTGTAGTGCTTCTATCCGATTGGTGAATAAGCTTTCAGCAGATATAACGTCATCAACGTTGCGATACTGGCTCGCAGCAAAGTGTTTTATTCATGTTGGGGAACAGATGATAGTCAGATGGGACCAAATTAGGAGACTAGGGAAGGTCATTAACCAGTTCAAAGCCACAGTCACACACATTGAAACCAATGGGGATATCTGCTGGAGAATTCTCCTGAACTCAGAATTATCTCCTGTTAATTCACTTATCAGTTCAATACCTGGTTAAGGCAGTGGAAAACTTGGAGAAGGGAATTAACAGAAGATAACTGATAGCTGATATCCATTAGACATGGCACATCTAACTAGAACAGTCTACCCCAGGTAGCGAAATAAAGGGTTCAGTTCGACATTCCAACCACCTGAAGAAGGCCGGAGCGTACAACGACCGAAACGTTGTGATAAATATGGCAACAAAAATGAGGACAATAGTCCGAATAATGTAAATAGTGTACATAATACCTCATCTCAGAAATATAGACATATACTGGAAATATTAAATTTATCTGTTAGCTTGAAATTAAAACAAAAATAAAAGCTTCAAGAAAGATTTTTTTTCTTTTTTAAAAAAAATAATTTTAAACCTTAGGTATCGCATTTCTTTGAAGCTACGTACATGTAACTTTTATTATAGCCAACTAAGACTGTTTTTACATTTACGTAGGTGGCAAAGTAATTGTTCTCAGTAACACGGTTAGTCGAAATAAGTGTCGAGTAATTTTTTGCATTTTTTTTTTTATCTCCGTTCTGTCTTTGCGATTAAATTCGTTATCAAATGTTATTTCGTAATTCCAAAAACTCGGCAGCTGTTTAGTCTCAACAGCCGTTTAGACATTTGTCCTACATTCTACTTTTTTATTATTTTATTCTTGTTTCTCTGCTATCAATTTTGCTTGACACGGAATCATGGAAACGAATTTGTCTGCTGTTTTTGCCGTTGGTGTAATGCATAACGGCTCGGTTTCATTATATCCATATGTGCAAATACTCTGATAAAGGCCCTAAGGCACAACGGACGAAACAACAAAGATGCGGAAAATAGTCCGAATGTAAATAGTCGAAATAATAATCATGTTTCTTTTTTATTTTGAAAACAACACATTTCCTAGTAAATATTTTTTTTAGTTTAGTTAATAAGAATTGGATTGTGTAGGAGATAATAATAATTTACGTATATAAATCTAAATAATTAACCCATAGCTGGGGGGAGAAAAATGATTTCATACCTTTCCCAAGGGTATTTGCTAATAAGTGAATATAGCGTACCCTATTGTAATTATAAATAATAACTCCTTATCAAGGAAACGTGATTATGCCTGCACTTTAAATGGAGTTTTGCACATCATGAAATTTAAAATCAAAAAGCTCTGGGAATATTCTCTTATCACTGTAGAGAGACAGCATTTGTTTTCCCTTAGTTTAAATGCATGGGAGTTCAGTCCCTTTAGAGAGAACTCTTCTTCCCTTTTTTTTTTCCTTCCATTTGTGGAACGGTTCATACCTTCTTAACCACCAGGACGTCCACGCACGAAAATGGACAACACATACACAGACTAACATAGAATGAAAAGTCATTTTGATTTACCTTGCTAAGGACAGTTCAAGAGTATGTTGCAGAATTTATGCTAAGTAAGATGTGTCAGAATGTGAAATTGTGTGAAGGCCTAAAATGTGCGTGTACATTATGCATTTATCCACAACAAATAAATTAAACGAACAGATGAAGACAATACAACTTGAAGAAATCAAGGAAAAAAACAACGTAGTTATAGATTTCAATAACATATATATATATATACATACACAAAGTGATGATAGGTTGCTTATTAAACGTGACAAGTGAGATAAGATTGCAAAGAGTGTCCATGCAGAGATTTGGTGAATGAATGTGGATGGTTTAAGTTTGTTTGTGAAATTAAAACAGTTTGATTTCTGCAAGGCAAAATGTCAATTGTGTGAGTTCAAATAATAGTGTGTATGTGTGTGACAATTGTAAGTGTTGATTCAAGTTATGAAGAGTTGTGTGCCTTTGACTGATATGCTAAAATTGATTAAATGTACAATTATTATTTCGTAGTGATGTCACTTTTTTAGTAAATTGTAAGTTAAGTTTCTTCACGCGACAATAGTAGTGTGAGTTGTGTTGAGTTGATGAGAGGCTGGTAGTGTTAGTGAGTCAGTGTGTTGGCACGCGTGGAGTCTGCTGGCATCTCTCGAAACTCAGTGTCTGATTGACTTGAATCAAGTCGAGCGATTCTTTTTTTTATTTATTTTTTTTTTTATAGATTTTTGGGTTTTCAAATAGGCTCCAGACAGCTGCGCGGGAAAAAAGGATTTGTCTCAACTTGCTACATTTTTGTGTCCTTTTAACAAATGTGAAGTTGAGTTTGGAAAATTGAAGTGATGATTGGTTAAAGGTTAATTTGGGGAAGAGTGCATCTTCCCGTAGGTGGTGACAGGCAAGTATGGAGGATTCTATAAGCACAAGAAATATGTTTATTTTTTTGTTTGTTTCTTCTGTCAAACATTCTTGCCAGTTGAACTGTGTGAATAATCATTTATTTTGGGACATATAAATCTTTTAATATATGCATGTAAGTTGTATTTGCATTATAAAATATTTTGTTTATTACGGGCGTGTATCTCATCTTTTTATACTCACATTCAACATTAGTGTATCGATGGTTATTTGCGGGTCTATTACGCACGAACATACATACATACAAACATACAAATCACATTTACAATGCCAAGCATTCATTGGTTAATAAATCACCACTACATTTCTACAGGCAATTTACTAATCGCAGTAATGCGACAATTTTGTAATCGCTGTATTTTTAAGTAGCCAATTTTGAGCACTTTTGGGAGAAACGGATCACAGAAGCTTTCTTAAGTCTCCCCAAAGCTCGCTGGCTGATTGGTCGATGCCAACCAATCAGATCGTTTGTACATAAAGAATAATTCTTCCTGCGCAACGCTTATTTTAGCCATGATATTTTTCATCTCATTTAGTAAGAAATCAACTGCCTAACGAATCCACGACAGTTGAAACCATGCGCCAACTTTCTCACTCACGCACACACTCACATGCTGAACATACTTTGTACACACTCACAAAAAACTCTTCTTACGCAGCAAAATCTTTCAAGAACAATATTTACAAGAGACGCTCTTGAACATTTTTCCAGTGGACCTTAAACCAAATAACTATTTCTCACTGAACATTAAAATAACAGTTAAAGAGAGGCAACTCTTGGTTAATTCAACCTTTCTTACTTAAATGCATGTTTTCTTTTATATCGTTGTTTGATATTGTACATCTTGTTAAAATACATATTTTATGTGTAACAATGTCTTTTGCTTATCCTTTTTTGCGTGAGCCTTGTTTCCTAATCAAAAGTTAAATTAATGTGGTGAAGTCCGCCACAATAACACCTAACACAGCATTGAAGTTTGCAAATGATCAAACCAATGCATTGATTTGATAAAGAGATGTTTTACAAATCTTACTCGCACAAAAATGCGGAATTTGTACAGAGTAAAGTATACGTAGTTTGTAGGAATACTGTACGCTTACTTGGAGTACATTCCGCAAAAAGACATTAATTATTTAGAATCAGTGCTTGAAAGACTGTTAAGTAACCATGACATATTTGGGAAGGATATTAGAATAATCGAGAACCTATACTAGCAGCAAACGGTCTGCATACAGATAGAAAATGAGTTTGGCAGATATACATAAATAGAAAAGGGTTTAAGACAAGGATGTACCTTCTCACCGGACTTATTCAGTCTATACAGTGAGACGAGTCTGAGAGAATTAGACATCCTAACAGAATTCCTTGTTGGCGGCCATAATCTTAGAATTAATATGCAGATGACACAGAGTTGATAGCAGACGTAAAAATGAAACTAAAAAACTCCTGCAAACAGTAGTGAAGGAAAGAAAGAATGCCTGGTTGTTAGAAAAAGGAACAGCCCAACATGCAAGTTACAAATCAGAGATACCAACATCAAACAAATACAAAAAATTACATATATGGGAAGTGTTTTTAGCAGAGGATGGAAAGTGCGACACTGAAATCTGAACATAAAGAAAAAGAGTAGTGAGCTGTTATGTAATATCAGTCCTCTTAGATGGTAGTGAATGCTGGACAATGATGAAGTGACAACAGAAATCTGGCTCTACAGAAGGATGATGAGAATAACATGGACTAAACCTGTGAGCAACGACAAAGTTTTAGAGAAAATGGAAACAAAAAGGAGACTTATATTTAACAGCAGAAAGAAACAGTTGACATTTCTAGTGCATATAATGACGAAAATTTGATGCTCCTAGAGTAGATTGAAGGCAGAATGGATAAAAGAAAACAATGCATAACCTACCTAGAGAGCTTGGGTAAATGGATGGCGGAGCAATGTCTAAGAGAGATAAGAAAAAGAGAAAATTTATTAAGAGCTAAAAAGAACAGGAACTTGTGAAGAGCCATGATCACCAACATCCTGAAGAGACACCGCGCATAGAAGATGTTTGAAGCTTTCTTCTTCAGAGTATATTTCACCAGTACTAGCTGAAATGTGGTAGCAAACAGATATAAAAGAAACGTTCCAATGTTTATCAGGAAGTTATATTACTCTATCCGAAACGCAATTTCTCCATTACCCAATACTGTAGAATCAGATTCCTACATTTTAAACACATAGAGGCTCCCAACCAAATATAACAACTGATGTATTTTGATTGGTTGTAAAATATTAATTAGGTGTCGTCAACTCCGTCCGAAGGTACTGACCCAAATTTTGACCTCTAGTTGACGCCATAAAATGTAAACATGTTCACGAGCCTTACCACGTGACCAAGAGAACTAATAAAAACGAAACTTCGACGCGACTTGGTCAGTGGGTACTTAAAATATTGAACCAATTCACTTGACTTCATTGGAAATCAACAAAGCAAAGGAACCGAACTGTATCTTCAATACAACAACAAACCTTGTCAACCATTTCCAGGCTTAACACTCACTCCCACAAAATATTCTATTCCACAAGAAGAATCCCTGAGTCAAGAACAATACTTTTTTCTATTTAATACAAAAACAACTGTTTAATTTTCCTATAAAAACAAATATAGCTAACTACACCTTCTCATTTTCACACATACAGTACAGTAACTCAAATTCTCTCAGTAACACACACCAAACAACTCTGTTGTGTTTATCAACTTTTGCACTATATATTATGTATTTGTTGTGCTTATAAAAAATATTTATTGTTGAACAAATTCATAATTTCTACTACTTGATTATTTCTCTTGTTGTTGTCTTTGTTACATTTGATATTGTAAAAATTGTAGAGGGTGCAAAGAAATCCCTCAAACAAATAATAAAAAGAAAATGCACTACAAATAAAGTAAAATAAACTTTTGTTTATTTTCGTAAAAAAAATATATAAGAATTATTTTTTTTTGTACACATTGGAATTGTCTGTAAAGCTGTGATGTCAGCTTGCCGCTGTACTCCCTTTGGTCTGATGAGAGTTTCTATCTTCCTTATATCTGAATGATGAGGCTCCGGGGAGATTAAGAAATGGGTTTCTTATGTCGAGCCCTGATTCGTCAATAAATCATATTTTTGATCACGTGGTGTGCTTTCCACTACGTCCGAACTTTTGGGTGCGCCGTCCTTGTTTTTGACCCCACAGGGTATGGTAAGGAGAGAGTTCCCGCGCAATTGTATTTTTTGGATACACGTGGTGTGAATTAATTTTTATTGTGTGTATGTGTGTGTGGAAAGTAAAATAAGAAACAGCACAAGGCTCAGTTTTTATTTCTATTTATAACCAATACAAATTGGCTGACCCACTATAATACCAACTTCGAAGACATTTGTCAGAGTTAGCTCCTCCTTAATTCCCTAATTGTCACTAGGGGTCGCCCTCCCTGCACCATAAATACTGGGCGACTTCTCGCCTTGTTCTTTTTTTCATCTCTTCATTTCAGCGATGACAATGTAAGCTCTCTTAGAAGATCCGCGTTTTCCCATTTGTGGGAGACGCCGTGAGCATTAAACACACATACACGTACGTACGAACATTCACCAAAGAACAAAACACAAATGTTCACACACAAACACAATGTTAATCGTCTATGTGCTTTGTAATTTGTTGTTAATACATATATTTGTTGACATATATATCGGTCTTGCTTCTTTGTTTTCTTTATCTTCAGTTGGACTTAATTCGAGTCCGCCAATTTTCTTGTATCTTGATCTTCTTCTAGCAGGAAATATAAACGTACGTGTTTTATTTCATCTTCACAACCCAATCCTCTACATTACAAACAGTAAGCAACTTTAGTCTTCGTACTCGAAAAAAACAAACAAAAAAAAAACAAAAAAAAAAACCAAAAAAAAACACAAAAACAAAACGTTTATTCTTTTAACGCCGCTATTACTGTAAACACTTTTTGATTTCCTCAGTTATATTTTAACAAGCAGTGATTAAAATTGTAATAAAACAGAAACATATGAAAGTGGATTTATACATTTTCTTTATTCTTGAGAATGACAACAAAGATATTAAATACTATTTGTTTATTAGATTGCTTATTTACAAGAATAATTTTATGTCTACAAGATTATAAGAATATGTGAACAAACTATCATGAATTATTATTTACTATTATAAAAAGAAATGAATATGAAAATAAATATTTCACGACGAGTAATTCCATCATCGTTGATCGGACCCTGAACTGCCACAATGAATAGTTGGTCCCTCAGGGAAGCTCCGTTACTTGAGCGACTGAATTCGGGCCTTAAATGGAACTCGTATACAAGAAAATTGGTCGGTTCCCTGGACCGCTCTAGCAAATACCTGACACTTCGTGCTATCCTCGAACTTTACAGGCCGAAAATGGAGTAATGCTATGATATTTGGTCAGGAGCTGATCAGTCGACACTTTCCAGTCTCGAGAGAGTCCAAAAGCGTCTCCGTATCCTTGTTTTTTTTTTTTTGTTTATTATTATTATTAAGCATTCAACCCCAAGCAAGGCGGGAAGCCACTATCACGCAAGGGGTTACAGAGAGTTGGTGTGATAGAGGAAAGGATGAAGAGACGATTAGGGGATAGATCAGGGCATCTGGAGACATCGATTGACGTTACATTTGAATAGTTGGAGATTATAGCTACCACAGGCGAGAAGTGCGAGACATGAAGCTATTGGAATAGAAGAGACGGCTACATTTAACAGTTTCGACAGTGAAAGGGTGAGAGAGATGCCAGCCTAGTTGAGCCAGTTCACAACAAATTAATTTGTTCAAGTCTAGGGTTAACCGCTATCTTCCCTATCTATCCACATAAACTCTGTCTCTTAGTCTGTAACCCTCTACCTCGAGTGTCTCTTGGGTCTTTTACAGACCAAGGAGCCACTCATTTGTTTTCGCTACCGAAATTCACTAAAATAGGTGAAATAAGCATAGAAAGAAAGACTCGACGTTATTAAAGAACTATAACTTCATTGGGCCGAAAACAAAATTTTTTGTTCGATGTCCTGCCTGTGACATGTTTAGTTTACCAGTCACTTCTCTCAAATTCCAAACCTCCCCACAAAGCAAGATGTGGCACAAGGTCAGTTTTTAAATTGGGGCGTTCCGAGACCGTAGGCAAAAATTGTCCGCAGATCCCCTATACACGGGTTTGGGTTTGTCTACCTTTCCAAACGAGACTCTGTCCTTCGGCATAGCCTCATCTGAGTTTCTTTCCGCCAACAAAAAAGGAAGAAAAAGCCTCCTCCTCGTTCTCTAATCACTTCGTTGCCAATCATGTCGAGCTAGCAATTTTATGCTAATTCACTGCGTATTCAGACAGGAAAAATTAGCACTAGGTTGAGAGCATCTATTCTGCTTACATATTTTGATAAATTTGTAATTTTTTTTATTAAAAATATTTTTTTTCAAATTTATTTCTTTATAAAATTGTAAATAATAAATCTTTAAATATCATAGTGTACGTGGTTAAACATAATCTTGTAAATAAAGATAAACCTTGCCGAGGTAGTAAAAAAAAGTGTATTAGCAATAATAATAGCGGTATTAAGGGAATAACTGCCATTTTTACATCGTTTATTTTACGGAGGTTAAACATTGCCCACGTTTTTTTTCTTTACAAGCCCAAAACATTTTCGCTATACGATGCTTTGACTGGTTACTTTTTCAATTAAAAATCATCCTGTGCTCATTTTTTAACAAGAAAAAAAGTGCCATCAAATGTCGTCATACTTTCAGTTTCATTCATCTGTCTTAAAAGCAAAATATACTTCTAAATAAATCATGAATAAAAAATTGACTGACAATTTCCTGCTATAACAATTGTGTTACTAATGTGTTGAAAATAAATAAATTCATTCTTTTTTCCTTGTGAACCTATTCGTTGTCAAATACTATTCCGCCAATCAGAAATCCGAGATTAATTTTTACAACAGCCGTTCAGTCGCGTGTCCTACTTTTTAGGTTTTTTTTTTTTGGTTCTTGTTTATCTTTCATCAACTTTGCTCTCCACAGAATCATGGAAAAGAATTTGTCTGCTGTTCTTTACGGAAAAAATGATTTACGCATAGTGAGTAAAAAACAAAGACATTTGTCGTTTTCTACAAAATCTTTCAAACAAACTTTGTTTTCATTTCGTTTCGCCTGTTCTTACATAGACCCTTCAACATTATTCGTTGCATGCTTTCGTTCGCACGCTACTGCGAAATGTGAAAAATGTAATGTCATTTATTTTAATGTTATTTCAAGTTTAGCAGCTTTAGGCTTACAGAATAAATTAGATAACCTGTTCTAATGTCGTTTCGAGACCTACAAAAAGAAGATTAAACACAGCTCGTCAGTAACTTTCCTAATTTTATCAGTTATGTTTTTTTTTTTTTTGTATATGAAATTGATTCATCATGTCCTACTACTTTATTTCTCTCCTCTCCTGGCTTCTTTTTCTTAAACTTTTGCTGTAGAATGATTATTTTTTTAATCCGTCTATGATGACTTTTTAACAATTTAAAAACTCTCTATTATCTGTGACTGTAGTGTATGACATCAACAAAAAAAAAAAAAAAAGAAAAAAAAAGTATTTATTTTCTCACTGCAAACTTGTAACAATACATTTTGTAAAAATTGTAACACAAAAAATTAACCTAATTTAAATTTGTTAATCTATAAAAACTAAAAGAAATAAAACTGTTTTCATACGCGGAAATTTAATAATTGTAAAAAAAAAATTAAAAAAAAAAAATAGATACATTGACAAAACTCGCTTTTTACTATGATAAAAAAAACTTTTTTCTATTTTTTTAAAAATGTGGTTTGAAAATAATATTACAAAAAAATTCGTTAAATCCCTAATTTTATTTTATGAATGGACCTGTAACTCAAGTTCAAGTATTATTACCATAGTTTTTAACTTTTTATTGTTAATTGTTAATTAACAACTATGTTAGTGGTTTTAATTAGGTACCTCCCCCGCCAAAAAAAAAAAGAGATAAAATATAAAAAATACATTTTAAAAATGAAAAATCTTTAATTTCACGCTAAGAACTTAATATTTCCAACAAGCAAAATACTTTATTTATTTATTTATTTTTTTTTTTTAAGCATTGTGCCCCGAGCAAGGCGTGAAGCCACTAGGATGCAGGGGGGTTGCAGAAGATTTGGAGCAAGAGCAGATAGGAGTGATAGAAGAAAGGATGAGGGGAAGGATAGTGGGTAGATCAAGGTAACTGGAGATGTCGATTGACATTACATTTGAATAGTTGGAGATCATAGCTATCAGGGAAACAGTAATTGGAAAGGGTGTTCCACAGGTGAGAGGTGCGAGGTATGAAACTATTGGAGTAGAAGAGACGGCTACGTTTAAAAGTTTCTACAGTGTAAGGGTGAGAGTGGGATGCCAGCCTCGTAGGGTGCTTGAATTCATGGGGACTGGGAACCAGTGAAAGCAGCTCATCGGAGCAATTACCATGAAAGTATTTGTAGAAGAGACAGAGAGAGGTGACGGCACGTCTGTGAGATAGTGACTGCAGACGAGATGCCAGATCAGAGCCAATCACATTGCATACCTGTCTCTAGATCTTGTCAAGAACTCCGAGGTAAACAGAAGGTGCCCCAGACCATATATAGCAGCAATACTCCATGCATGGGCGAATGGTTGATTTGTATATTTGAAGTATCGATTCAGGGGAGAAAAATTTCCTGGCACGGCACAAAGAGCCAACTTTCCTTGCAGTGGAAGAAGCAATTGACTCAATGTATTTGTTCCATCTCAGGTCAGCAGTCAACATGAGACCGAGCAGACGCAGGGAGTTGCTCTCAAGAAGTTGACTATCAGACATTCTAATGGGGTGCAGGGAAGGATCTCTGTGGTGGTTAATGGAGAGTAGTTTAGTTTTTGAGGCGTTAAATTTGACCATCCAATTGTTGCCCCAGTTAACAACCGATTGGAGGTTCATTTCAAGACGCACAGCCAGGTTAGTTCTGTCAGCGACACTAGATTTGTTTTTGAGGCAGGAGTAAATTGTAGAGTCGTCTGCATAGATGCCAACTTGGGAACCTATGGCGTCAGGAAGGTTGTTGATGAAAATAAAGAAAAGAGTGGGGCCAAGGATGGAGCCTTGGGGAACACCTGCGTTCGTGGGATAGGAACTGGAGGAGAATCCGTTGAGAACGACCTTCAATTCTCGGTTTGACAGGAATGATTGTATTAGATCAAACAGTCGACCAGTCATACCATTAAAACTCAAACAAAACTAATAGGAATGATTTGTTGGTGGGGGGGGGGGAGTACACACAAAATCGGCCCTCTTGATTAATCTGTCAACAATTCTCATTGGTAAAAACATTTAAAAGTAAAATATGATTTTTTTCTGGAACTTTATTTGTGGAAGATTAACCAATTTAATGTTTAAATCTAAATAGAAACAAATATTACTTTTAGTTTGAAATATCACAGAAAATCTGTTTTTTAAATGTGGATGTGGGTGTTTTTGTAAAGTGTTGACAGATTTTTAGTGTAATATTTGACATTTGTTGCAGCCGGTGTAAGCGTTTAGAGATAAACATGTATATCTTCTGAAATGCCCACAACAAACATGGCAGACTTGAGATATGAGTCCACGTAAAGAAATGTAGAGAAATGACAAGAATCTCTCTATATATATATCTATCTATCTATCTATCTATATATATATATATATATATATATATATATAATGTGTGTGTGTGTGTCTGTCCAAACAAATAATGTATTAATAAGAAAAGTATACAAGCGACAAAGACAATGAATGTGAAAAGTAAAAATGTGTTTTCCAATTTTTATATATTTTTTTTTCTCATTTAATAACTATAATGGGTTGGGGGAAAAAACCTGGATGGCATAATTTTTGAGCATATCAAAAAATATTGGAAAAAAAAAAAAAAAAAAATGAACTAGAAACATCTGAACCACTACCTTAAATTTCCAGAAAAGCCAGCTTGCCCTTAAACTCAGAAGTAAACATGAGTTAAGTGAAAAAAAAAACAACTTATTTTATATTAATTCTATTAATGCTCTATCTCTGACTTTGATATTGATCACTCTACTGCAAAGCCTGCTTGCATTAAAGGCCTCCCTATCAGCAAATCACTAAGAAACTAGCACTTTTGGTTTCAAAACTCTATTTCAAATTAACACTCTCTCTCTCTATCTATCTATCTCTATATATATATATATATATATATATATATATATATATATATATATTGTGTATATTTAGGCAGCAATTTTTCATTGATGCATGTTTCATTAAATAGTATAGACAAGTTTTGTCTATTTTAAGTAAGTTCCTTTTATATTGTCTGATAGGCTTATTTCCATTATCATTGAAATTCTTGAAGCTATATACATAAAACAGTTGAAACCTAACCTGAACAAAATAAACTACAAAATCTCCACAAATATTCTTAAATGCATATAATTGATAACAGAAGCCATTGGTTTATACCAACGGCTTCCCATGCTTAATACTTCTCGTTTTCATTCTCACGTGGTCATGTGTGACGTCATGAGCTGCGACGCGATTTTTGCTTCCGTGTCTCATATACACGAGTTTGTTGTTGCTTTGAAACTTTTAATGCAACAAAAACAGACTATCATTATTGTTTCATCCGTGTATTGTTTGATATATTGAAATGTAATTGTCATCTTTGATAATGGTTTATGTAAGCCAAAAGCTTAGATTGGATTTAAACATGTATCAATATGGTGATTTCCTTTCGTCTTTCAATGATAATGTTATTAAGCTTATCAGACAATATGAAAGGAACTTACTTAAAATAAGACAAAACTTGTCTATATTATTTAATGAAACATGCATCAATATATATATATATATATATATATTTATTTATTAAATTTTTTTCATATAGACAGAAACAATTTACTCACGATGATGCAACTTTGTTTTGGTGCATTTTGTTGCACCTCGACTGGCGAGAACCGAAATGGTTATGAACAATTTTGTTTGTAAGCAGGCCACACGTGGAACATCACTTCCTTTTTTTTCAATTTGTTTGAAAAAAAAAAAATAGTTATATTTTAAGAGGTGAAGTATAAGGATAAAGAAAAAAGGGAGATGCTTTTGCTGACAGTGAAAACAATTTTTTTTTTTTTTCCTTTTCACTAATTTATTATCCATTGACTGGTTTGAAAAATCCTTGTAAATTTTATTTCAATTTACAAAGTGAAAATTATCATTAACCTAATGTAATCTTAATTCCTATTGTATGAAATATGTTGCTCTGTTTATTTAAAACATTGAGCTCTGTGTGAGAATCGATTTTAATGTTTTATATTGTATTAATAGGATTCAATTAGATTATATACCAATGGATTATTACACACACACACTCACACACATATATATATATATAATATGAAATGATAAAGAACAAATCAGAAACATTTATCAATCTGACATGTTTCACTTTGTTAAAGCTTCATCAGACAATGATTTTCTCTGAATTTTTACTAAAAGTGAAATAGTTTAGACTAATAAACATTTCCTGTTTTTCCTTTATCTAATCATTCTGTCAGATTTCGATCTATATTTGAACTTATATATAATATAATTTTAAGGTATACTATGTTTATGGGTTAAAGTGCTCAATATCATAGATAGTGTATGTAAATATAAAAGTGGACATTGAAGTCGCCACTCAAAGTTGACAGTCTATTTCATACTTAAACACAATCATCAGGCCGTATACACACACACACACACACACACATATATATATATATAAATTTCTGACCCAACCACATCTAAGTCCCACTCCCACCAGTACCATCCACCTCCCAGTGTTCTATAAGTTTGTTGCGGAGTTCATTATACTACACCTTTTTCAACCTGGTTAAAGAGATCTAGTGATCGAAACCTGGGTAGCATGGTTGTGAGAGATTTTTTTTTACAAGGTGTATATATATATATATATATAGCAAATATTATGTTTTAGCAAAAGATGATCGACCAGTGTATTTCTGGAAGATAATGATTTTTATGCAGTCTTTAAAAATATATTTGGGTTATATATTCTTCATCTTTCAAACTTAACATTTGATTTCTTCCCAACACTCCATTTTTTTGCCTTTGATTATACCACTGCAGATTTTGAATTTAAAATGTCCTCCTTAAATTAGTTCAGATTATCCTTATGGTGACCTACTTTTTTGTAGTAGCAGATGTCACATACACAGTGTTAATCCAAAAGTCAACCAGTGAGCCTGTGATCATTTCATGACCTTGTTCTACTATACTTTCCATACCAATTCCTTTTTGATGAAAAACAGACTTGACCATGTGTAAAGTAGTTTACAATTGACCTAAAAAAATAATCATGAAATGTGAACTAATTTTGTAAATTGCATTGTACTTAGAAAATCTTAGAAACTTCCAGTTGCTCTGTTGTCTTCTTCCTGTTAATATTTACTGAAAATAAAAGTAAAATTAAGAAAAGATAATAATTAATTTTGTATTTATATTTTTTCTGTGTGTCCACTTATATTCTACAGCGTAGACAACACGCAGACAATTCCCAGGTGTGACTTGTGTGACAGAGATTGTCACCGTGCATTGGCCTGTTCAGCCACAGATGTGTTTGATCAAATCCATATTCATTGATGACTGGCTGAGATCTCTATTATTTTTAATTGTTTCATCCCAAGCAAGGCACCTTTTTTCTTTATCAACCTTGACTACGTATTGGGAAACTTGCCTCAACAAACATCATCATCTATGTTTTACTTTATCACGAAGACTCCATATCCTGCAAAAGAAAATTGACATATATTGACTATGCAGATGACCTAATCACTAATGCCACAGTTCTCCTGCATCATCTAGTACCTGTTGCTAACAATGTTGAACTCTATATCAATGCCTCTAAAACTGAATTCTTAAGTTTCACCCAGCAAGGCTCAATACAAACTGTCTCAGGTAAACCAATAAAATCTATTGAATCTTTTACATACCTTGAAAGCGAAATAAATTCTACTGAAAAGGATGTGAAATTTTGTATAGCTAAATCCTGGGCCATCTTGAATAAAAAGAATGTAATCTGGAAATCTGATTTACCAGACAACCTGAAATGGAGAATCTCTTGAGCAACTATAGAGGTGGTGTTAATGTATGACGCCATACATTAACATATTGGACATTAACTAAAAGCCTAGAGTCTAAGCATGATGGAACCTACACTTGGATGTTGATAACTACAGATAACATCTCTTGGAGACATCAACCAACATCAGTCACAGCTCTACGGACCCACCCCCTGATATTTCTACCATCATGACGTATTGCGCCACCTTGATTAAAGATATCTGTAATTTGTTTAAGGTCTAATCAACTTATTAATAATAATAATAAAAAAAAACAAACTAAGGCATTTTTTCTTCTAGTGACAATGTTTTATTTTATGTCAAAGCCTCTAAGAACTGAATTCATAGACTTCAACCAGCAAGGCACAATACAAACTGTCTCAGGCAAATCAATAAAATATGTCAAATCTTTTACATATGTTGAAAGTGAAATAAATTCTACTGAAAAAGATGTGAAAATTTGTATAGCTAAAGCCTGGACTGCCTTGAATAAAATGGATGTAATCTGGAAATCTTATCTACCAAGAGCTGGTCAGACATGACAATGCTGAATGTCCTGAGAGACACTGCCATCACATCATCCTGGAGGAGGTTGTCTTTTACTTCTGCCCCCAGCTCCCTGCTAATGATTGATGATGATGTTGAGGCCTATATGTTGAGTCAACCAAAATATATTTTATACCCAAACCTCCTTCCGTGGAGGATTTTTGAGAGTGCTGTGGCATGAGTAAGAAATCATATGATCAGTTATTCACATGTTTATGGCTTTCCCAGGATTTTTTATTAATGAAATTAGTGACCTTCAGTTTTCAATGTCATTGCAAATTGGCATGGTCATTTAGTTTCACTCGGCCATGATTTAAACCAACTGGAAATGTTTTTCCCATTAACATCTGCTTATGAAGGCAATATCAGCACATCATAAATTTGGTCAGAAAATGTTTAATATCTCAAAAGCTATTCATTTTAAGATCCTAATTAATCAATATTTGATTTCTTTTATATATACACATGTATAATATGACCACTTCCATAAAACTTTATTTTTTTAGTCTGTTTTATGACATATCAACTCCTTATGGGTCATTTAATGTTAAAATTTAATTTTCTTGTGAGCTTTGGTAATTTTTTTTCAAAAATGTATTGCTGGTAATTTTTTTTATTTTTCTAATAATGTCTTGCTGGTAACTTTTTTACTATGAAAATGTATACCTTATTCTTATTCAAATATATATATATATATATATATATTTGTTTTTTTTTTTTTACAGTGATGTTCAATCTTTACAAGGTAGAGGGTTATATCTGGAGGCCATTTGTGTGTATAATATATGACAATGGTTTACCACAGCCTTGAACAGGTTAAGATTGTAGTTTTCGGGGAAATGTCCTATTGGTGATCGAATCCACAGATCAGTTGTTCATGGGAAGATGGGATACAGAGGGAATGTGGGTGGTTGGCTACTATATAAGTGTCATGGTATATTCTTGCTGTGAAGGTTTAACTTGACATGACCAGGGAATATAGTTCTGAGCACTTTCTGTGTAAATTGTGGTAGAGCAGTGAGAGGCTTACCAAATCTTGCCTATGGGAGAGAGTTTGGAGGGTGGACAATAGTTTGTAACCCACAAGAGTTCAGACATGCTTTGGAACTCTATCAAGGCTGGCAAGTGAGGTCTGGTAGCTCTATATGATAAGAGTACTCCAATTTTGGCCTGATCTGGCTCTTGTAATGGTAGAAGATAGCAGGAGGAGTCAGGTATGTACTGGAACAGTACAGGGAGTCAACCATTTTACCTACATTCTTAGCAATGGATTGTATGTACAAGTTCCACTTGAGATCAGGTTTGAGTTTGAGGCCCAATAGTCATGGTGCTTCCTCCAAGAAGACATCTGTTCATCCTGATTGGTGGTAGTTTGGGGTTAGATCAGCGATGATGGAATATAACCAGCTTGGTCTTCAAGGCACTGAATGTAACCAGGTACATTTTACTTCATTGGGTAGCTTGTGCAAGATTGGAAGAGAGTTCAGTCACCAATCTCTGATCATTGAGTTTTAGAGGTGCATCTGTATTTTGTCATATCATCAGCATAGATATTTACAAATGATCTGAGTATATTCTTAGGCAGATCATTTATGCAGATCAAAAAGAGGGTTGGTCCAAAAGATGATCCCTGGGGGATTCCCACATTGACCTCTAGGGCTCCAGGGACCTACCTGTTAGTGATTCCATAACTGGAGAGTTTATATATATATATATATATATATATATATATATATATATATGATGCTTATTTTAAATATGAGTAACCACTAAAAGTAATATCTGAAATAAAGATATTGTATAAAAAAATCCATTATTCTTTAGAAATATATCTATCTATCTATCTATCTATCTATAAAAGGCAGGATGTGTGTGTGTGTGTGTAACGAATGCAAGGCTGCAATTTTCGATGGATTTGCACCAAAATTTACATGCACATGCTCCAAGTTAGCGGAAAGGTCAAGACTGACTTTGCATTTCCCAACTCCCATCAATAGTGGAAATAATCGATTTTTTTCATGCTTCTACGGCAATTTTCATGAAGTTTGTGGCCATTTTCTACTGGCCAGAGTGAGAACCTATAGCTGGCTGCCACGAATAGGCAGGAAGATTCTATTGACCAGCGTGACAGCCAACAGCTGACTGACATGAATGTTAACTAGCATGCTAGTATGCAAAAAAAAATCGATAGCTGCATTTGTCACAAGTGGAAAAAATTTAAATTTAACTTTACTCCAATTGGCTCATTCGCTTGCTTAAACTCAATGTTGATTCTGATTCCGCAGAACTGGGTTGCGTGTGAAAAAGTATTTGTTGTTAACATTCTTTTTTCATTCGGTTTTTCCAGTTACGAGTCCTTTTTTAAAGCTGATCGTTTTGTGTTCATTTTGTTTAGTTCTTTTTTCATAACAGATTTAATGTTTAGTATAGAGCTTAGAAAAAATTCGCAGAGTGAGATAGGCAAGAAGTAAAGCATGTAGCAACATCAGCATGGCAAAGGGCACTCCTTTAAAGGCAAGGAAGGGCAAAAATATTTTAAGTCAAGTGATAGCAATTGCTGTATGAGTCGTACGATTTTTGAATCAAGCACGGACAATGCCAGGCCATGCTGCTAGCATATATATATATATATATATATATATATATATATATATATATATATATATATATATATATATATATATATATACACTGCTGTTCAAAAGTTTGAGGCAACACTTGGTATTTTTTAAATTGGCCACAAAAGTAGTTGTTTTGTACTTTAAGTAAGACAAATTTATTACATTTTGTTTAAAAAAGTAAAACATTTTTATTAGAAATTTTATTATGACAAAAAGAAAAAAGCTTTTTATGATTAAATTTTGCACTCATCAAAATATCCTCCTTTTAGCCTTGACTAGCAGTAAAGCCTGGCATTGCCTGGGTATGTAACAGCAAGAGATAGATCAAGTATCGACCATCATAAAGACTGAAAAATAAAATTGACAAAGATTATTGTTTTAAGGTTGATGGATACACATGTCTTAATTAGTTTTTTTGTGTTTTTTTTTATGAATTGGTCAAACCCAAACTCAAACAAAAACATTGTTTTCAGTCGTTATGAGTCTACCGATTGAATAGAATTTTATTATAAACAATTGTCTTGTAAATGGAATTTTTAAAGCATTCTGAATGTAAAAATAAAGAAAAAAGTGTGCAAGACAATAAGAAACACTACCTGCCAAAAAAAAAGTGAAGTTTTGTTGAAATCAGTTGAAAAATGTAGGAAATCTAATTCCATATATAAAGGAACACACACAAACAACCAACCTGGGTTTTATAATAAGTATAACTCAATAAGTATAACTCGATATGAGTTGTCCCCCTTTCATTAATGCCTCTTAATTGTGTTTTCAAATTGATTTCGTGCAAAAACAATTGTGTTTTTCCAATTTTTGGCGCTGTTAGAACCACTGCAAGGTAATTTTACGTAGTCCTGTGAAGTTTTGTTGAAATCGGTTGAAAAATGTAGGAAATCCGATCCAATATATAAACGTACAGACACACACACAATCTGCGTTTTATAATAAGTAAGAGTACTGCAGTACAAATTTTTAGCAATCATTGCAAAAAGTTTCTCAAAGTATAATTTTGATAATTGATTCCATTCTTTTTTCAATGACTCTAACAGCTCTTTTCCTATTTTTTTTTTTTTTCACTCTTCTGTCAAGTTCATCCCGGGCTAATTCTTGGGGTTTCTTTAAACTTTTGAACTGTAGTGTAAGTGGTTTGCTTGGTGATCAATCCATCTTGTTTTATGGTTAGGTGTCCAGGACAATAAATTACTCACAAGTTCTTGTTTTGCTCATCAGCAGTGTCCTTCAATGTGAATTCTGTGTTCACATAAGATTATTCAAATAAATCATTGATATCTCCCCCACCTAAAATTTGTTACACTCTAAAAATGTTTTCTGACTTTAAATAACCTGCAAAGGGTTGATAAGCTGTAAAAATCAATCTTGTAAACAAATGGACATTTTTGGCTAACAACATGTGGATTGTCCTTCAGGAAAGGATTAATCAAATATTGTTTTTTTTTTTTTTTACAAAATGTTAATTTTGATATTGTATCATTGTATCTTATATCTTTGTAGGAAAATCAGCCTATTCCAGAGCCTGGTCCTGGGGGTAAGTTCCTTGTCTGTATATTTGTGTGTGTGTGCGTGTGTGTAATATTTATTATTGGGGATTAAAACAAAAACATTAATAATCACTAGACACTAGCAATCGTGTTTCAACACAACAAATGTGTCTCCTCAATATTTGTTTCATCTTCTTTTTCTCTTTCAAAAAAAGAGGAAGTATTCTGCCTTTGAAATTAATTGTTCACTCACCAGTAATTTGTCATTGCCTGAGGAGACACATTTGTAGTTTTGAAACTTAACATGCTTTTGTTTTAATCTCCAATAAATAATATTTAGGTCTACTTTGTATTGAGCCCTCTTTTAAATTAAATGTGGATAGTGGGATTATACTCCATTTGGTTCTTATATATGCACAAAAAATATAGTTTTAATTATGCTGTTTATGGGATCAAGTTCTCAATATCAGAGATAGAGTATATGTAAATATATATATATATATATATATATATATATATATATATATATAAAAGTGAACATTGAATTCAACACTCAGAGGCAACAGACTGTTTCATGCTAGATGCAATCATCAGACCACATGTGGCCTGATGATTGCATTCATTGTGAAACAGTCTGTCACCTCTGAGTGTTGACTTCAATGTTCACTTTTAATTTTATATATATATATATATATATATATATCTAATGTATTAGACAGCATAAATTTTATATTATAAAGAGATAATCATACATTGAATCAATTAGCAATATTAATGCAATTAATGGCAAAATCTCTTCGCTAAGGGACTTAATATAAGCATTAAACTACTAACAATCCACTGAATGATGCGATCCTTATGTATAAAATTGTCAGATGGATCTGGTGTATTTTTTAGAGCAGCAAGTACTTTCAAAAACCTCATGTCTTCATCGTCAGGCTGTAATTTTTTCCTTTAAAATCAAAACTTGTAGACGAAATAAATGTATTGTAGATGTCTTTTTTAAAAAACTGTTATTTATTAACGGTTATATAATATTGGAATGTGCAAGTCGCAATGCTAAAGTTCAAATATTTCAAGTGAGAATTTTTATATGAATTTTCTAATTTGGTAAATACACAAATTCTTCTGTTGTAAGTGTTTTCCAGTTAACGTGACATGAACTAAGTACATAGTTCAATTAATAGAGTGATATACCTTAGTAGTTTTTTTTTTCTCCGGAATTTTGTACTGCGGATCAATTATTTTCATAAACGTATTATATTAGGTAGCATAAATTTTATATTATAAAAAGATAATCATACATTGAATCAATTAGCAATATTTTGATTTTTAATTTGCAATAGTTTTCATTTTAAAGGAAAAAATTACAGCCTGACGATGAGAACATGAGGTTTTCGAAAGTACTTTCTGCTCTAAAAATACACCAGATCCATCTGACAATAATTTTGTACATAAGGATCTGTAGTGAAAGAGATAATCAGGTACCCCGAAAAAAAGTTTGTGTTTTATGTGCGATCTGCCGAAGAAAAATGACCAAAACGTAGTCAGTAAAAATCTACATCAATGACTAGAAGCTATGCTAATGTTCTTCCCTCCCCTGAATGGCGTGACCAATCAGAAAATTCTCTTGGTGAACAGAAGTCGTTGTTTTTCGCTTATAAAAGGAGATGATTTTTTTTGAGCTGTGAGACGAACACGTGTTGTTGTTGGCGAGAAGTGAAGGTTGGATTTGTGACACCATTTTGTCGTCTCTATGGTGTGTGTTGGACTGTTACGTTGGACTATCGTGTGAACTGCGATTTGGCTGCAAGTGTTGCGGCCGAGAAACAAGAAGTCTATTGTTGTTGCTACAATCAGTTGACAGTCTTTTCTTTACCCCAACAGGATCGCATCATTCAGTGGATTGTTAGTAGGTTAATGCTTATATTAAGTCTGTTAGCAAAGAGATTTCGCTATTAATTGCATTAATATTGCCAATTGATTCAATGTATGATTACCGCTTTATAATATATATAAATTTTTATATATCAAAAACAAATTTTGGGGAAATGATGTATGACAAGTGAAAAAGTGTTCACTCAACACGTTTTGTCCTTTAGCTCATTGTTGGACTAAGTCTATGTTTACATTTATGTGATTACACATGCATGAATGAGAGATGCTGGAAATTTTAAATTTAAAGTTGATTTTTTTTCTTACATTTTTTATGGATATACAATCTAGTAAATCTCATTTAGATACCTTTTTTTTTTCTGTTTTGTTTTTGTTTCCGTCACTTTTGTTAATAAATATACCAACACTCTAATAATAATAATAACGATGTTGAACTGTCCTCAGTCTAATCAAAACATGATACCCTTCAATTATGATGTATTGTTATTTGGTCAGATTTCGGGTTGGGACAAGAATTTTTCAGCACCCATTCATGATTTTGGATATTTTAAGGGTACCGTGTAGGGTGGCTTCTCTAAAGAAAGGAAACTTATTTGACAGTGCCTATTTTTTCTGAATATTATTAGGCAGGTATTAAATAGTACCAGTTGGCAGGAATGAATCCATGACTTGACATTGTTCTTCGTTCGAATACTGAAAAGTCCTCAGTTCAACCAACAAGAGATTCCTTGATAAATTCAAATATTTGCTTATTTGGTCAGAATTTGGGTTGGGCCAAGAAATTTTCAGTGCTACCTCACATTATGATGTAAGTAAATATTGGTCTGGTTTATATTTGGGTTTGTAGACAAACATTACCTGGGGCTATAATCTAGTTTGTAGGCAAACCTTAGCTGGGGCTATACTTGGGTCCATAGGCAAATGTTGGTTGGAGCTGTACTTATGTCTGTAAGTAAATGTTGGCTGGGGCTATAAAGTTGGCAAGCAGTCAAGTGGAAAGGGTCTTGCAGGGGGGATACATTTGCCATATCCTAAGCCCCAACATCTGAGCATGCAGTGCTCACATAATGGCACACTTCTAGGTTACATGATAGGATTAATAAAAAATCTCTAACCTGACTGCTTTTTATTATGATTTTTGAAATTACCAAGGGGTTGAACTGAATTATTCTTGGCATGTCTTCAACAAACTGTGTTACCTCGTGTTGCCCATCTTGCCAATAATGAGAAGCATTATGGTTTTATAATACAGAAGTTGCAAGGAAGAATATATGGCCAGACAAATTTTGATATACAGTAATATTTCTGGATTCTAGCATTTTAAGCAAAAAATCGTTTTTCTTTTAAGATGAGATTCACATATGGAGTTTGGAAAATATTGATTGATTTTAAGCTCTCAAAATCTTGTCTACATTTCCTCCATTTTTTCCCCGAACCTTGTGCTATCATTATTAACAGGATTACCTCCCTTGTTAAGAAATCCTTAACACTTTATTTTGTCCTGGATTTTATCATTTGCAGAAGTTCAACTGGCAATGCAGGATGTTGGCATCTGTGGTTCTGATGTCCATTATTGGACACATGGAAGAATTGGTGATTTTATATTGACGTCACCAATGCTTTTGGGTCATGAAGCTAGTGGAGTGGTCAGCAAACTTGGTTCAGGAGTCACAAACCTTGCAATTGGTGAGTAGATATATGAGGTTTGATCAAAAAGTATTGGGACATTTATTATGGTAATGGAGCTAAAGTATGCAGAGTTAAGCCATATGGCAGAGATTGATGTTGAACTCTGTCATGCATACACACTAAGTTATAATGTTCTTGGTCACTTCCATTGTTTATTACAGTGTTTAGAAGGAAAGAGTGTAGAGTTCGGTTGTCCCACCATATGCAAACGTTCGAAAAGAGACTATCGCTTGTGCTAGTTTTTGGCCAGGTCTGACAGCCACCACATTCCCCAGATCTCCACCATGTATGACTTTTCCTCTTCAAAAATCAAATTCCCACTTGAAAGGAACAAGATTTCAAGGCGACAAGGAAATCCAAGAGATTGTGATGAGACAACTGCTCACTATCTGTCTGTCAATGTATCTATCTATCTATCTATCTATCTTGATGTATCTATCTTGACGTATCTGTCTATCTAGCTAATGAGTTCCAGAAATGCTTCCATCAATGGAAATGATGATGGATAAAGTGTGTCTTCAGAAGGGAACTACTTTGAAGGGGATTAAATTCTGAATTGATATGTGTTGTAGTTTTCTTTTAGCACCAGTCCTGATAATTTTTGATCAGACCTCATAACAATGTTTATTTCTTTTAATTTCTTTTTCATTTACTCTTGTAACGGGTTCTTTTACAGTGGGATCAGTTACTGAATGAGTCGTCCAATCTTGTTTGATTGGAATGTTGGAGAATTTAACTGGACATTATTTACATTATTTAGACTATTGTCCTCATCTTTGTCGCCATATTTATTACAATGCTCCGGCCTTCTTCAGGTGGTTGGAACATTGAACTGAACCCTTTATTTTGCTCACTGCGGTAGACTGTTCTAGTTCCACGTGCCATGTTTAATGGATGCCAGTTATCAGTTATCTCGTGTTAATTTCTCTCTGAAAGTTCTCCACTGCCTTAACCGGGTATTGAACTCACACTCTTTGGATCCTGTCACTGGATCTAACTAATGCCTTTATCCACTGTGCCATGTGTCCTTAAGGAAAACTTGGAGAGGTGAACTAACAGGAGATAACTGATAACTGACATCCATTAGACATGGCATGTGGAACTAGAACAGTCTAGACTAGTGAGCGAAATAAAGCATTCAGTTCGACATTCCAACCACCTGAAGAAGGCTGAAGCATACAACGGCTGAAACGTTGTGATAAATATGGCAACAAAGATGAAGATCATTTTTGTTGCCATATTTATAATGTAATAGTGTACATAATATCTCATCTCAGAAATATAGACAGATACTGAAAAGCCGAAACGCAGTAAAAAAATATGGCAACAAAGATGAGGACAATAGTCTGAATAATGTAAATAGTGTACATAATACCTCATCTCAGAAATATAGACAGATACTGAAAGGCCGAAACGCTGTAATAAATATGGCAACAAAGATGAGGACAATAGTCCGAATAATGTAAATAATACCTCATCTCAGAAATATAGACAGAATTTAATTGAAGTTAAGTAAAAATTTCTATGTCAGAGTTAGTTTACTGGTGAAAAAAAGATTATATGTAATCCCTTGTAATAGTGATTCAAAATGATATTTGCTATAAATTAGAACAACAAAAGACACTGAATATTAACTGACCTGAGTGTCACACTAAAGACAAAGGATATTAAACTTGAATTCATCTGAATATCTTGGACAAAAAATGATAATGACGATGATTCATTAAATGTTAATTACATCTCAGAGTCTCAAACAAAAGCAACAATCCGTTCTAAATGGAGCAGGTACTTGAAAATAGCACATTGGATGAAACAATGTGGAAAATCGTAAAGGTGAATCAAAATATAATATTTATAATGCATCATGTAAGAAAAATGTAGACAAAGATGAACTGATTTTATTATTTGCATATACAAGTGTTTCTTATTTATTATTAAATTTGTGTTTAATGCTACTATTAATTGTTTCTTGAAGGTGATCGTGTGGCTGTTGAACCTGGTGTGCCTTGTCGGATGTGTAAATTTTGTAAGAATGGACGCTATAATCTTTGTTCCAACATCCGTTTCTGTGCTACTCCTCCAATCCATGGAAACCTGGCAAGGTATTATTGCCATGCTGCTGATTTCTGTTACAAGTAAGTAAAAGATAATGTTTTTATTCATCTTCTTTGAACTTTTGATATGAAGTTTTTCCATTTTCATTCTGCGTTGTTTTCTTCTGTCCCTCTTGCTTTCAACCCATCCTTTGAGTATCAGATTTTCCAAGACCTCTTTCCTTATTATGTGCCCTAAAAATTTCAATTCCCTCTTTTTGATGTTAATGTCCTTTTCCTTTCCATTTTCTCTAAAACTTTCTCGTTGCTCACATGTTTGCGCCAGGGCATTCTCAGTATCCTTCTGTAGAATCATATTTTTGTTGCTTCAAGTCCCTTTTTCATTTTTGTGGGAGACGATTTTTCTTGCTAGAATCCATCCCTGCACATTTATAAATCACCCATTGAGTATTGCTGCCATATCTGGCCAGGTGTTCCTGCTATATATCTCAAGATTTTTGACAAAATCAAAAGAATGGTCTGTAATATTATTGGTCTTGACCTGGCATCTTGACTTCAGTCACTTTCTCACCATTGTGACATGAATTCCCTGTGTCTTTTCTATAAATGTTTTCATGATAATTATTCTGATAAGTTCTTCTCCTTGGTACCTCAACTGCTTGAATTTAAATGTACTACTAGATTGGCAATTAGGTCTCATCTTTTTATTGTTGAAATTGGTCGATGTAATTAAGTTCTATTCTAATAGTTTCTTCTCTTGCACTTCTCACCTGTGGAACTCTCTTCTGGTTTCTTGCATCCCTACCACCTAAAATTTTCAAAAATTTAAATGCAACATCAATAGCCAACTTAAAGACAATCTATAATCTGCAGCCAGGTGCTTGCGCATTAAACACATTTGTTCATATAAGGAAGATTACAACAAATACATAAGACAACATTCACTTTCTTAATATGAATTTCCCACTCAAAATAATCAATGAATCTATCAGCAAGGATTCGAAACATAACAGAAACGCTCTCCCCTTACAAAACTAAAAAAAGAATAATTCCAGAATCACAAGGGGTCTTTTATTTTAATTATAACATCCACAAACTTTACCACACATTAACCAAACAATTCTAACATTTAAAACTAGACAATACTATTAGTAAATTATTTAGTGATAACCCCACAACCTCTTCAGACTTTTAACATCATCCAGCATCTACAACACATCACCTTGCCAAGGGAATGTCATCTGCAACAAACTCTGGTGCTTGGTCTGCAAACGCGTTACTCACAGCATTTACACCACCCTTGAATTTAAGCATGGTACTAGATTAGTAACCAGGCCTCATCATTTTATTGTTGAAATCACTCAATTCAAATTTCCATAATATAGATTTAACTTAATTCACTACTATATTTCCATAATATACACTCCTCTCCAACTTTTCGGGTGTCAAAGGTGTCACTGGTTCTAATTTCTATATTCTCTCCCCATCTATGACCACCTTACACTGTGTTGTTTGTGGTTTATAAACTTTCCCCTGCACTTGGGTCTCCCCAGCCTTCTTTCCATTGCATCCTTTTATCTACATATTTGGGGTTGTTTTTGGGACCCTTCATGTTCCTCTTTTAATTTTGGGTTGGTGTTTCATTCTTCATATGACCCCAAGTTGGTGTCATAGGATTGATGTTCAAGTTTGATTTTATGGGGCTTCTTCCCTTTAGGATGGATACCTTCCACCCTCCCCTAGTCCCTGTCTTATGTCTTTTGTCTGACTGGGACATTGGAATAGATGCATTCTGGGGTGGTTGTTTTTCAATTGGTTTGTTTTTGTTTTGTTTTTTTTTTTAGCTTTCACAATTGAATTTCTGTTTCTGGCATGAGCTCGATCTGCACTAGGGTTGATGGGAGGGACACACCCAACGTCTTCATCTGCCGTGATGGGCTATTCTCATGTGGGATGATTTGGGATTTTATTGTTTATTAATTATTTGCTCTGTAATAATAAATACATTGAGCTCTTTTTGTGCATCAGTTTTAATATTTTATATTACTAGGATCCACTTGGATTATATACCAATGGATTTGTTACCTTTACTATATACATACATTATATATATATATATATATATATATATATATATATTGCATATGTAAGCTCTATTATAATAGTTACTTTTCTGGCACTTCCCACCTGTGAACTCTCTTCCACCTTCTTGCTTCCCTGTCAGCTATGATTTTCAAAATTTTAAGAGCAACATTACTTTGCATCTTCTGTCTTCTTAGACCCTGTTCTTGATGATTTTTCTTCTTACTGATTAGGTATTTGCAACGAATAGGCATCTCAGAGCTCAGAAAGGACATAAAAATTGGCAGCATCAGAACTAAATATGAGATGAAGATGAGTAAGGCACCAACAGAATTTCTACATGCAAGGGACAAATGTAGCCAAAACACCAGAAACACAAGCTACACACCCTTTGTGCAAATTAATTGAAACAACCTCTTCAGTTTCCTTTCTTTCACCATACGGTCAGTTTTAGACCCACTGGAGTGACAGGGTGTAATTAATTTCTATTTTTACCTCAGATTATATCATTTGCAGTGGTGTGCAGTAATATGAATCTATTTTCGAGTGTATGATGAAATTTGTTTGGCCTTAAAAAATATTGCATCATCTGTGATTGCATCAGATTTTTATTTTATCATGCTCAGACATTATTGTTTTGACTTTCAATTAGTTGTCCTACAGCCACTGTCTGTGATAGACATTACTCCAAGGAAGCATACAAAAATTGTAATGCTGCACAAACACAAGCCTTACCAGTGAGCAGATCAAAGTACTATAGACTGGCCTGGAAGCTCTCCTGATTTAAATCCAATCAAAAATCTGTGGTCAGTCTGCAAGGAACGACTTTGTAGAATGGACATATGAAGTACTAACATGTGCACTGGGTCATGTTTCATTGGAAAAATATGAAAAAAGTAAATAATAATGTAATTATTCATTTTGTTTCAATTAATTTGCACAAATGTGTAGGTTGAAAAGATTTCAGGTGACACTGAGTAACCCTCCTACTTTAACTTGGACAGAAATCCTTGATGACAAACAGCAATCATGTCATACCCTGAGCACAGCACACTGCCTACCTTTCTCCTTAGTAAAGTCTTTTTTATTCACTTTCATTCTCAGTTTCCCTTGCATCTTAGCAGGATTATCACTTTGCTCAAGGTGAAATAATTAAAAAAAATAACATTGGTTAATGATGAGCCATTTTTATCAAAGTATCTATTTGTAGGAAGAGGTTAATTTCAGTTTGTATGAGATGGTTTTCTTTTTGTTTATTCAAACACTTGTTGATAGGAACATTGGCATAAAAGGAACTGATATCTAGATTAGCCATATGTTTGTTTATCATACCTATCCTCCTTAGTCTTTACCCAATGTTGTTGGAATGTGAAGGGTTAATTGTTTTAAGTGATGTTAAAAATTTTTGTCATGGCTTTCCCTAGTTGATGGTAATCACTATCAGTTTCAGGTATGAAATGTATTAGAATGTCTTTGTGCATTTTAAATAGACCATAAGGCCTCGGTATTTTAGGCTTGTATTTTGCAAAAATAGAAATGAGTGTAAGACAAGGTATATCTTCTCACTATATAATGAGGTGATTCTGAGAGAATTACTGTTATTTCTCGAAAATAATATGCATTTTTTTACTCTAAATTACAGGTGATAGTAGGTGTGCATATTGTAAATAGGTTTAAACAAAAATATTTATTTTGTTATTGATTTATAATAATAAATACGTACTTGTTGTTCTAAAATAAGAAAGATATTATCCCAATTTTCATTTTAAATCCAACAATAATAATTGTAACATTTTTTTGTCAATAAATTTATGTTTATCAGTAAATACTGGGCTATGGATGTTATTCTAATAGATATATCAAACCTCTTCATAAAAAGAAGACACTAGTTTGCTGAAGCTTTAAATGTGTTTCCAGAATATATGGTTTTCATAACTTCTTTTGCCTTCATCCTTATTTCCACAGTACTTATGGAACATCCACTTGATCATCTTTCACAAATTCAATTAAACTTTGTTCCATATCTGGATATTGAGCTTTTCTTCCTCTACCTATAGCCTTGGCACTTGATTTATACTTTTTCAGCTCATTTTTATTCTTTCTCTATAAACGTATGTTAGCCTCATTCAACTCATATTCTCTAACTGCAGCTCAGTTTCCTATTCTTTCTGCTAATTCTATTACTTTTCGGTTAAAATTTGCACTATAACTTGCAAATTTTTATGACATTTTGGCAGTAAAATAAAACGTTATATTCATCAGGAAAACTGCCTGGTAATTTTCAACATTATTTTTAGCCGCTTGGTTTTGATTTTATCTCCTAATGTTAAGGGTGACAACATGTATTCGTAATTATTTTTTTGTTTTTCTTTTTTTGAGAAAAATTTATAGATGCATATTATACATTGGGATAGATATATTTCTTAATTTTTGGATCATTTGTTGGGGTGCGTATTATTTATGGGTGCATATTATTTTCAAGAAATTATGGTAGAAGTCCTATCAGGATATATTATTGGCATTCATTAGTGTTGAAGAAGAGATGGAAATTCTCTTTCCCGTGGCATTAGTATGAAAGTACACACAGTGGACTAGCCTGGAATTTGAACTTGGCTCAGTGGATTACATTTTCCATGATGATACGCTGCATTCTCATTATTTCAACATGTATATTCATATTTGTTTTAATACAATTTTTTGCCTGATCCATTCTGTTTGGCATAAGACCACAATTTCTCGTTCATTATTAATGTCTTAGAAAGAAAAAAAATATTTGTGTGCTTTGAAAACACAATATCATAGAACAATTCTACATTCCCTCCTGCATGTTTTTTTCTTTCCAGATACTTTTTATAAACTTAATAGAAAAAAACAAAATTTTTTTTCTTTTTTATTACTCATGACCATCATTGTTGCTAATGATGAAACTCAACACACAAGAATAACCAGGTCTGGTGCAAGGGTCACGTACCCCACTCCCTCCCAGATTCTTTGATACAGCCCCTTTTCACCGAACATATGATGAAAGCCCCACACATTCTACATCATCTCAATTAGGTAATATTTGTATAAAATACAAATTTTATTGTAACCTAATTATCTACAATCATGGATCCTACGCAATATAGGTGAACAATTCAACTAGAAAAATTGAAAATAAATACAATGTATCTAAAAATATGAATTAGAGACATGTCATAATAGATGATTCCATCTTAAATTAATCAACAACTTTAACATGAACTTGAGATTTTTCTTGTTGAAAATTTTAACACATTTAACATTATGGATAAAAAGTAGTGAATTTTATAAATTGTTTCTTCCAGACTTAATATGAGCAAAATAAATTCACCGATTTGGACACTCCCACCCTAAAAAAAAAACTCCAGAACAATGTCAAAATCCGTGAAGCGACCCCTAGTGATCAATTAGGGAATTAAGGAGGAGTTAACTCCGACATTTTAATACTGGTCAGTTGTGCTTAGTTTAATTTGTAACACATGTAAATGTAGGTAGAAAAAAGCAAATGTTGATATGATAGCGAGGATCACAAATCACTGCATGGTGTTCACAATCAGACTTGAAGGGCTGGGTTGGGAGTTGGTGGGGTTAGCATGTAGCGGCCCTGAAAATAATGACTAGTATTCAGAACACTCACCAATCTCCTTTGTAGCATTTTTTTCTTTTACTAATCTCCCTTGACTTTCTATTGATAACCTCCCTTGGTTGTCACTTTCCTGATGTATAATCTAGCCATCTTAGTAGTTCATTAAAGCCTTTTGAAAGTCTCACATTTTCCTGTCATCAACGAAGATAACAAATTTTTAAACAAGAACAAAGGTAAATTTTTTGATTAGTCACGATACTCGGGAAGGATAAAAAAACTTACTATATGTGAGGCAGTAAATTATGTCAGATTTATTTTTGTTATTACTTTTTTTCTTTGGCAAATTGTGCACAGGACATGAGCTCATTTTTGGGATAGATGATTTTCCCGTTTGCCATGGCTTCTTATACAGGGTGGGGCAGAGCAACTTGCTTATTTGGAATATCAATTAAAACACAAGTAATGCAGGTATACATGTAATTCTTTGAACTGCAACTAGTACAACATTTAAATTTTATTTTTTACCAGTTTTAAAGATGATATCAGTAAGATGGCGTCCATTCTTCTCTATACACTGAGTTAATCGAACTCTGAAGTTTCGGTCAACTCTTTCCAGCATATTGATGGGTATGTTGGCGACAGCTCGACGAATGTTATTTTTCAGGTGAGTCAAGGTGCTAGGACGATCGTTGTAAACAATTGATTTCAGATATCCGCATAAAAAATAGTCACATAGTGATAAATCAGGGGACCGTGCTGGCCAATGCTGATCGCCCCCTCAAGGAGATGAGGTGTCCTGGGAAGTTCTGCCGCAAAACAGTCATTGACGTGCGCACTGTGTGTATCATGGCACTGTCCTGCTGGAACCACACATTTTTCACACCCATCTGGTTCAGTGTTGGCAGGAAACACTCATTGATCATGTTGACATAACGGTCAGATGTCACTGATACTGCCTGTTCACTTTCTTCAAAAAAACATGGGCCAATTATGCCAACTCGCGATAGTGCACACCAAACAGTTACACGTAGTGTGTGTAGAGGACGCTGATGAAGTTCTCTGGGGTTTTCAGGACTCCAATAGCGCATGTTTTGCTTATTTACAGATCCCGAAAGATGGAAGTGAGCCTCATCACTGAAGAAAACAAGTGTGTCGTCAGGCAAGCCCAAAAGCGCCTCACATGCAATTTCACGAGCAATAAAATTGCGTGGATTAAGTTCCTGCACCATAGCCAATTTGTAGGGATGAAATATCAATTCTTCATGGAGGATTCGTCTCACAGAATGAGCAGACAACTCAAGAGCAGATGCGTGTTTGCGGGCAGACTGTCGGAGAGATCCCAAAACAGATTGTCTCACTGCGTCAATGTTTTGGGGTGACCTTGCTATTCGTGGGAGGCCAGGTTTCTTTTTCTTTACATCACCCATTTCCCTGAAGTTGTTTACCCATAAAACAATTGACTGCCGGCCAGGAACATGACCATGGGGGGCAATATTGAAATGTCTACGGAATGCACGTTGCGTTGCGACGATTGAGCGACCGCTTGAAAAAAAATGCCTCAACAGCGAAAGCGCGTTCCAAATTCGTCCACTCCATGATGCTCACTGGGGTTCCTGAAAAATAAACAAAAAATAAATAACGTATGTTAAGAACCAAACTTTAAGCCCCACCCTCTCAAATAAGTCCATCCCTACCATCCTTGGAGCAACCATCGCTTTAGGGCGCCAAATTTAAATAAGCAAGTTGCTCTGCCCCACCCTGTATTTGGAATACAGAGGAAATGAAAGTGATTGACCCTTGTTATGAAGAGGTCAGTGTTACCATTAAAATAGTCATGATGAAAGTGTGGTGGCCTTTTACCAGATTTATTTATTTAGGAACCCAAACTGATGTAAAAAAAAAAAAAGGGACAAGGCAAAGGTATCAATATATATAAAAATTGTATTCAACAAAGCATACAATAAAGAATGTATACAAAGAAGCATGCAAAGAGTAAGGCGAGAGTTGTCTCTCTTTGACTATCAAAGTATATCAAAGTTCTCTGAAAAGGAAATGAAAGAGTTATTAGTCTGTTATAAATGTTTTTAAACAGTTCTGTTGTGCAAGAGGAAAATTATGTAAGTGTGATAGAATATTCAGTTGAGAGTTGAGTGAGAAGATGGGTACATAGCTTCAACTGTCATGGATTTCTGTGGCAGCTAAAATCTCACTGGTGCATCTCCTCTTTTCTTTTGCTTTTATAGGTGGTCATTGGATCAGGAGTGCTGCGCGCGAAGAATCATTCTCCACATGCAGAGAATCTGATTGGTCAGTATCGACCAATCAGTGTATGAGTTTTGGTGAGACTTCTGGGAGCCGATTCTCCCAAAAGTGCACAAAATCTACTATATGAAAATACAGCGATTTTAAAATCGTCGCTTCAGATAGCAGCATTGCTTCCTGTCCAATGAATGAATGCTGTTAGAGATTTGAATTTGTAAGGGTGTATGTGTGTGTGGTGATGATCGCCATAAAAGGGGTGTGTGGTAGGAAGTGAAGATTATAAGGATAAGAAAGAGAAAACTGATTATAATGAATACCAACTGCTGTAGCTATGACTTGAACTTTGTGCTATAATTAACTGTTTCCCTCCGCCAATTCAATAGGTCCCAATGATTGTCAAGCCTGCTTAGCAAAATGAACTCATCCGTTTAGCTCATAAACCTTAGACAATTTCTACTCAAGGGGAGTTCTAACACTGGGTCTCTGCTGATCACTGAAGTTAAGCAATATTGAACCTGGTGAGTACCTATATTGGTGACTGCTTGGGAATACCAGGTGTTGTAAGCTTGCATGTGCAAGTGGTGTAAGGGATAATAGCTCGGAATGAGAACTTGGAGAGCCAAGTTCCAATTTCAGTTCGGTCTGTTATGTTCACTTGTGTGTAAATGCTCTTGGGAAAGGTATGAATCCACCTCTTCTCCCCCAGCTATGGGTTAATTAGTAAGTCTCATATCACTAAATCATTAATATTTTCAAAATTTCTTAAAAAATAAAAATATTTTCTGGCTTTAAATAACCTGCTAAAGGGTGATAAGTCATAAAGAAATCAATGAATTCTTCAAAGCAACCCTTTCCGTCATTTTGCCTGATGAAACAGAACCTGAGTGGGATCATCAATCCAGTTATGCAGTCTTATTGAACACACCTCTTCACTTGATAGACGGCCAAAGCAAAACTGTAGCTAGCTAAGCATAAAGAGGCAGGCAATGATGGTTTGAAATCTTCTTAGCTAAAACACTTAAGACTAAACACAGTTTATATAAAGCCTACAGTATTTCACTGAAGAGATAAATGAAAGGTAGATAAAATGAAAATTATGAAGGTAGATGTGAAGACCCCCCCCCCATCCTATATTTGTATTATGTCTCCTCTTAGCTAAATCACTTCTGACTACTCACAGTTTATACAAAGCCTACAGTGTTTGATTGCAATGCTAAAGTATCTAGCAGTCATAGATGGGGACAAATAAAAAAGGAATAATGGAATTATTATGGAGTTGCTTTTTTTTTTCAAAGATGTGAGTAAATAATGTTTAATAATTCCTTTATTCTCTAAATCCAATTCTCTTTTGACATCAAAGGTTTGTATATTCGTTTCTGTATGTTTCAGGCTGCCTGACAATGTAAGTACAGAAGAAGGGGCTTTGTTGGAGCCGCTTTCCGTTGGAGTTCATGCCTGCCAACGTGCTGGTGTAACCATCGGGTCCACAGTGCTTATTTCAGGGGCTGGTAAGTTTGTTGTTTTATTATCACAGATGATAATACTTTTGTTGTTTTTATCAAAAATAATTTCATATGAGAAATCTGGTTATTACGAACAAGATCAATGTAGTCAAGTTGTCAAAAAAATGTTTAAAAATATGTTGTTTGTTTAGCAGCATATCAACTCTTTATGGGTCATTTATTGCCAAAATCTAATTTTCTTTGAAGCATTAGTAATTCCTTTTTAAAAAATGTATTGCTGGTAATATTTTTTTTTATTTCTTATAGAAATGTATTGCTGGTAATTTTTTACTATGGAAAATATATTTCCGATATTTTTATTATAACATTTTTTATATTTACACAGTGTTTTGACACCAATTTGGGGGTTAACTATTTGCCCATAGCTAGGATCCTAACAGGTGCTACACTCCTGTTAATGGTGAACCAGCAATTAAGAGGGGGTTCCAAAGCCTCCTGATCAGATGCATTGCTGCTGGATGTAGTTTATCATTATACCCAGGACATTAATTTAAAAGTCTAAAGATTTTCAAGATAAGCTTTGTCTGTGAAAAGTGTCGTAGAGTGTTCATAGAGCTGGTAGTAGAGTATGCTGCCTTTAAATATGCCAGTGTGTATATATGCATTTTGATTTTTGATTTCATATGAAATGAATATTTCAGGATCACATGTGCACACTGCAAAAATAAGGGCATGTTTCTCATGTCAAAGGGAAGGTGAGAGAGAGAATAAGTAGGAACCGTTTGGAAAGAAAAAGAAAATCAAACATTACATGAGGCGGTGTGAAAGCAAAAAAGAAAGATTGAAGAAGAGCAGGTGGGATTTAAGAAGTCGAAAATATAAATCAAAATTATGTTTAGACTACAGTGAGCAATGTGTGTGTTGTTTAGTAAAAGATCTGTTTTTTGTCCATATAATCTTTTATTTAAATTCCTTGAGGTTTCACCAATGTATTCCTTGTGATAATGTAAATTCCACCTTCAAGTTTTAACTTTTTATTTTGTTTTTTTTAAGTCTTTTATTTACAATATTTACATCATTAGCACTGTTGTCCTCCTCTTTGTTGCCATATTCTCAATGTTTCGGCCATTGTACATTTCGGCCTTCTTCAGGTGATATTTGAATTTTTGTGACTTATAAACCTAATGACTCAGCAGTCATTTTTTACCAGAGCTCATATTACATTTCACACACTGATGTCCCCAAGAATTAATTCTCCAATGGATAAAAAACATTGGTTAAGTGATCCAAAAAGTGACTTGACCCAAAGAGTTTCAAGTTCATTACCTAGCAACAGCAGAGGCAACAAAAACTTGGAGACATGAGTTACTGAATGGAATTAACTGAAACTGAGATATCCCAAAATGGCATAGCATGTGGAATTAGAACAATTTACTCCCATGGACTAAAAAGAGTTCTGTTTGAAATTCCAACTGATATCACCTGAAGAAAGTTGTAGTGTATGCTGGCAGGCATGTTGTGAATATGGCAATAAAGATGAGGACAACAGTCCAAATAGTGTAAATAGTTACAATACCTAATTTCAGAAAAATAGATAAGTCATTGATTATTTTAGAAGTAGTTTTAAGCAATTTTATGCTAAGCTGAGATAAATACTTTTCAGTCATAATTTTATCCGTATATATATATATATAGTGAATATGTGTACACATAATATTTTTAAATTATTGTATTTCTAACTAATGAATAAATATACTTTTCATATAATTAACTGTACACAGATGCATAATAACTAAATATGCAGAAAAAACAAAAAAATTTGATTAATTGAAATAAATCCCATTTTTTTTATTTTTTTTATTTTAATGGGTGAAAAAGTATTCGTACAATACAAATTTCAGACTTAAACATTTTTAAATTGCTTTAATACTCTAAATTATTCAAGTTAAACATTCTAGAACGTTTTAATAATGTTATTAGTCGTTATTTTTAGCCTAAAATACAAACATAACATTCTGTAATTGATATCCGTGCAAAGAAGATTATCATTATGGCAAGTGGTAAAGAATTGACAAATTCACAAAAAGAAATGATTTTTTTAAGTTCTGGAAAGAAGGTAAAAGTTACAGGAAAATGTCAGACATTCTGAATATTCTATTTACTACCATTTGTTCATTCATTGCGAGGTATAAAAATCTCAAACATGTTGAAAACCGAAGAAGGACAGGTGCTCCATGGAAGATTTCTTCAAGATTGTAAAGTGCAGAAGACGTCCTTTGGACAGGCTTCTGAGCAATACTGATAAAGCAAATGGCCGCCTCCTCACATGCATTTATACCCTCCAAGGGCAGATAACTCCGTTAACATCTATACAAAGATCTTCAACAAAATTAATGCGTCAAATTAAACAAAATCCAATGGTTACTCATCAAGAGTTGCAGGATGATTTGCTTTCATCAGAAATCTGTGTCACTAAACAGAAAATTAGCAATGAAATTCATAGGACCAATTAGGTTGAAATTTGTTCATGAACATAAGTATAAGGAAAAATTGTGTTTGGAAAGAGTATTATGGCAGATGAAACAAAAATTGAGTTGTTTGGATGTAATTCTAGAAACCATATAAGGAGGAAAGATGGCGATGCCTTCAAACAAAAGAACACAGTTCCAAAAGTGAAATTTAGTGGTGGCAGCATTATGGTTTGGGAATGTTTTTTTTCTGTAAAAGGTACTGGCAACATATCAGTAATAGATGGTAAAATGAATGCTGCAGTATATCAAAATATTTTGGAAGCAGATTTAATGATTTTGGTTGAAAATCTTGAACCTCCTCCTGATTGGATCTTCTAACAAGATAATGATCCTAAGCACAAATCTGTGAAGAAATGGCTTGCTGAAAATAATGTAAATATCTTGAAATGGCCAAGTCAGTCCCCAGATTTAAACCCAATCGTGAATCTCTGGCATTATTTGAAAATTCAAATCCAATGGAGAGCTCCAACAAACATCCTGGATCATATGCGAAGAAGAATGCAACAAAATACCAACTAAAATTTGCACATCATTAACAGAACTACAAGAAGTGGTTGGTTGCTGTAGAAGTGAATAATGGCTATTCTACAAAGTATTAAATGAAGATTATCTATTCTTTTTTGTATTGTACGCATACTTTTTTCATCCATTAAAATGGATGAATTGGATTTATTTGTATTAAATCAAATTTTCTGTTTTCTATAGATATTTAGTTATGCATCTGTGAACAGTTAATTATATGAAAAGTATGTTTATTCATTAGTTGGAAATACAATAAATTAAAAATTTGTATGTGTATGAATATTTGTTTCCTCTCACTATATATATATATATATATATATATATATATATATATATATATATATCTCAGCCTGAAAAATATGCTCTCTGGCAGGGTTTGAGGCTGCACCCACCGTGCTTTGTTAGGGAAACCCTTGTTTAGTCTGACATACTTTAAACCATTCAGCCTGAGCATTCACATCCAAAGGGTAGATAAAAAAACACTTTGCTGGACTCTGATGCTCTCCATGGCCAAACTGTCTAAAGAATATCGAATCAAATGATGGTTTCTCCTACAAAGATGGGTGCAGACCCGAACACTACATCCAACAGAAAGACCTCTGATCAGGAGGCTTTTTAGGAGTGTGGAACCACCTCTTAATTGCTGGTGTTCCCAGGTCCACCCTGACCTGGGGTGGTAACACCTGTTAGGGTCCCAGCTATGGGCAAATAGTTAACCCCAAAACTGAGGTAAAAAGCATTATAAAAGCGTAAAAATAGATTTTAATACCAGAAATACTTTGTAAAAAATTATTACCAGAAATAAGTTTTTGAAGAAAAAAAAAAACTATTACCAGCAATGTATTTTTGAAAAAAAAATATTTCCAGCAATATATTTTTGAAAAAGAATATTGCCAGCAATACGTTTTTGAAAAAAAATAAAAATATTACTAGCAATACATGTTTTAAAATAATATTACCAGCTATACATTTTTGAGGAAAAAGGTATTACCATAAATAGATTTTTGACAAAACAAAATATTACCAGAAAAAAAAAAAAAGAAAAAAGGTGTCGGCATTAAATAACCCATTGAGGTTGAAATGCCGTAAAACATAACAAACCAAACTATAAGAATATATTGCAAGAAATTTTGAAGGTAGGAGGCTTTGTTCATGATGGTTTACATTCTCCACAGGTGAGGAATCTTTAAGTTAAGGAAATTTGTCCTTGATTCGTTAAGTACCTGATAAGCTATTCTGTTAATAAGTGCCAATATCAATCTTGTGTGGAGGCACCAAAGTCAGAGAAATAAATAGCCTAAACACTGGAGATCTGACCTTGAAAATTAATCCCTGATTTTAATAATCAGTCCAAAATAACCTTTAATATAAATCGGAAATTACAAGAGGTGCTTAAAAGTTCTCAGATGAACCAAGGAAAATATTCTCATATTTGTCAGATTTTTGGAAGAGTTTGAAATTGAGAATTTTTCAGCTTAATATATTGAAATTAGTTATGCTCTTGACAATTAAAATTTTCACATTTCCTATATTTTAATGGGGTTTAATTATGACTCCATAAAATGTGCTATCAATTTCAGAATTAAAATCAAATGTAGAAAATGTTTCTGGGAAATATTAATGTCTTTTTTTTTTTATTTTAAAGATTCCAAACTTTTTAAAATTAAATTAAACTAAAATATCTATTCTTTCTTTGTTTTTGGTTTTTAATTTAAACTTTAGGGCCAATTGGATTGTGTTGTTATTTGACAGCAAAAGCCATGGGAGCAAAGCATGTATGTATTACAGGTAATTTATTATTTTATTACTAGCTTTAGAAAAAAATAACTTTTTAGAAAATGTACAATGAAAACAATCATTGCAAAATCCAGTTTAAAAGGGATGTATTTGTAAAAATAAAATCTGTGTTTGGTATGATTTAAAGTTTTATTTTACTATGAATTATTGAAAACTAAATGAAATATTACTATACAATGTTATAGTGAGCAATCAGCTTGTTTGAATGCCACATTATGTTAGGTACTTCAACTTCAGTTCATTAATCTAGCTAAGAAACATTTCTTTTAATTATCATTTCAAATTAATAATAAAACTTTCAGATGTTGATGACAGTCGGCTGCAATTTGCCAAGACAGTCGGAGTAGACCATGTATTGTCTGTAAGGGCTGGGACTTCGAAAGAATTGGCTTTCCAAATTGAAATGACTTTGGGTCAAAAACCAGAAATTTCTATTGAATGCAGTGGCAATCCAGCTGGTCTGAAGACTTCAATATTGGTAAGAATCATGTCAAATTTTTTTAATTATTTTTTTGTCTTTTCATTCCTTTTCAATTGGTTTGGTTTGGTAAAATCCATTTACAAGAAATTATCATTCTTGAACATTCTACAAATTATATAGACATAATAATCACAAACTCTTTTCAAACAACATGGTTACAAGTTTGAGACACCCAGTGTGGATCAAATATGTTTTAATAATAATATTTAGTCAAGGCTGTTTTATAAACCCCTGCTCTGTAATGAGACAGATAAATATTAAGTAAGCTTGCCTCACATGGAATATATGAAAAAGAATGTTCGTTCAGTCTAATCAATCAGTTTTCCAGAACTTACGGCCATATCATGTTGAAACACCGGTTCTCATATGATCACCAAAGTTAAGTAACATCGAGCCTGGTCAGTACCTAGATGAATGACCATTTGGGAATACCAGGTGTTGTAAGCATGGATGTGCTGGTAGTGTAATGGTTAAGTGGAGAGCTGTGTTCCAATACCAGTTGGGTTTGTTAGGATCACTTGTGTGTAAATGCCCTTGGGAACCGTATGAATCCACTTCTTCTCCTCCAGTTATGGGTTAATTAGTAAGACTTGTATCACTAAAGCATTAATATCTCCAAAAATTAAAAAAAATATTTTCTGACTTTAGATAACCTGCTAAAGGTTCATAAGCCATAAAAAAATCAATGAATTCTTCAGTGCAATGCTTTCCTTCATTTTGACTGATTGATCACTTTGGTGAAAATAAACCGAACTTAAATGAGGTCAACAATCCAGTCATCTCTGATTTTTCTCTCTTAGTAGAAAACTAAATTAAAATGGTGATCGTATTGAAGAATTGTTCAAAGTTTCTGTTTTGAGCAATAATACATGTTTGAAGGGAATTTTCCATAACAAATTCATCCCAACGGCCAATGATGAATGACCTTTTACAGAGTAGTTCAGTCAGCATAGCTTGCCGTGGAACAATGATTAATAATAAAGTATTGCAGACTCATTACTATTATTGTATGTTTGATCTTCACTTGAATCTCTCTCCTTGTGGCCTTGTGCAAGACTAAACTAAGTTTAGAATATTAGGTAAAAATCGGGAGTTAGTTTCCCTAGATCCTGTCTGAAATCTGGAAGAATAATTTCTTGTTAAAGAAATGTAGAAAGGCAATGTGTTATACTTTCATTTTTTTTTTTTTTGTCCATAAGTTGGGCACAAGGCAACAATATTGAAGTACCCTGTGCAAAGCCTCATGTCCAGCTTATTAATGTTTCAGTAACCCTAAAAAACAAAAATAAATATTTTCAAAACTGGCAGGTGATATTAGAAACTTATATCTAACATAAAAAAATTGGCTTTGTGCCATATTTAGCTAAATGTAAAATTCTCCTTAGTGCATTAGCATGTATTTCTCTTTCCTGCTGGAAATGTGTTTCTTCTCGTCTTTCAGTGCAATACAAGAGCTCCCTACTAAAATTTGTAATTCTGTCATACTTAACTAAGAACTTGCTTTAGAGATTAGACAGGTGCATATGTCTCTCTGGTGTTATTTATTGGTGTTTCAACTCTGCGAAAAGGCCAGGGTTTTAATGCTGATTTTCTAAGAAGTTCCTTCCCACTTGCAGTCCTAGGTATGACGATAAACTATATCCAGCAGCAAGGCCTCTGATCGGGAGATTCGAAGTTTTGACGAGCATAGAAACACATCTTAATTGTAATTGTTTTCCAGATCCACCCTTACCCAGGGGTGGTAGCTATGGGCAGTGGACCCCCAAATAAATACAAAATACTATAAAAGTATAAAAATACATATTTATATAAAAAGATTACCAACAGTACATATTTAAATCAAAATCACCACCAATAAATTTTATAGTATAATTACCAACAATACATTTTATAGCAAAATGGCCAACAGTACATTTTATCTGTAGTCAAAAGCATACAATTGCATTCAAAATATATTTAGTGGAAGCCATAAAATTGTATTCAAATTATTAAAATTTTTAGCATTAAATATTCCATAGAGGTGTTGATTTGCCATTAACCAAAATCAACCAAACAAGCAACATGAACTTTCATGATATTATTAATCCATATAATATTCTATAATTTCCTAGAAATCAAACTGTTTTCCAAAATATAACTTCAACAAAACTATAACATAAAACACAGATACACCACCTCTAGTAATTATGTCCACACAAACATGGGCACGAGTAGTGAGTTCGATCCTCACTGGCTGCCCTATACTTTCGGCCTTGTGCCACATCTAAGCTATGCTTGGAAAATCACCATATCCACACAAACATGTATATGTACAAAAGCTGACTATCATCTACCATGTATTCAATTGTGAAAGCAGAATAATGTACATCATGTTTTTACGGCTTCCAAGCTCCCAAGAAAATTAAATTCTGACATTAAATGACCCATGAGGAGTTGATCTACCATGAAACAAACAAATCAATCAAATACCTTTCCATGTGGAGAAATTGATGTAATGTCATTTTTCTATTTTCCTTTTGTCCCTGTTTGTCATTTTGTAAGTACAGTAGAATCCCTGGCAGCTGGACTAATAAGGCCTTCCAGATATGAGGAATTGGTTACAAAGTCTGGATATGAGGGGTTATATTAAGATTAAAATAAAAGAACTGAAATCAAGTTTAACATTTATATTCAATGTTTTATAGTAAACAAAATAAGTTAATGGTGAGTGAAATATAACAGAATTGATTTTAAGGAAAAAAGAAATAGATTATGCAATGTTAATGGAAATTCATTAAATTAAGTATGCCATGTATGCAAAACAAATAATGTAACAAGGATTTTTTAAATCACTGTGTCAGGATGATTCTTTCTCTTCTAATGTCATTCTCAACTTTTTCCACATTTCGTTTTGCTTTTGTAATTGAAATTTTTTAAATGAAAGACACTTTTTAACTCAATATGTGTTATTGTAATCATCATAGCTGAATGCTGGCTTTCTTTCCATAAAACTGACAACCTTTTCAATAGCTTTTTCAGTTTCAGTCCAGGTTTCATAACAATCATGTTTTTTTTATTTCATTGTGAGAGTGTGAACATTGGAGAATAGTTTCTTGGGGAGATTTTATATCACACAATGTTGACTTTCCTATGTTGAACTCGGCCATTAGTTTTTTTTTTTTTTTTTTTTTTTTTTTAAGCATTATGCCCCGAGCAAGGCATGAAGCTACTAGGATGCAGGGGGTTGCAGAAGATTTGGAGTGAGAGCAGATAGGAGTGATAGAAGAAAGGATGAGGAGAGGGATAATGGATAGATCAAGGAAACTGGAGATGTCGATTGACATTACATTTGAATAGTTGGAGATTATAGCTCTCAGGGAAACTGGAATAGGGAAGGGAGTTCCACAGGCGAGAGGTGCGAGATATGAAGCTATTGGAGTAGAAGAGACGGCTACATTTAATAGTTTCGACAGTGAAAGGGTGAGAGCGAGATGCCAGCCTTGTAGGGCGCTTGAATTCATGAAGTATGGGAACCAGTGAAAGCAGCTCATCGGAGCAATTACCATGAAAGTATTTGTAAAAAAGACAGAGAGAGGCGACAGCGTGTCTGTGAGAGGGCAACTGTAGACGAGATGCCAGATCAGGGCCAATTATATTACATATGCGCCTCTGGATCTTGTCAAGAACTCCGAGGTAAACAGAAGGTGCACCAGACCATATATGGTAGCAATACTATATGCAAGGGCGAATGGTTGATTTGTATATTTGAAGTATAGATTCCGCAGAGAAAAATTTCCTGGTGTGGCACAGAGAGCCAACTTTCCTCGCGGTGGACGAAGCAATTGACTCAATGTATTTGTTCCATCTCAGGTCAGCAGTCAATGTGAGACCGAGCAGACGCAGAGCGTTGCTTTCAAGAAGTTGCTCATCAGACATTCTAATGGGGGGCAGGGAAGGATCTCTATGGTGATTAATAGAGAGTAGTTTAGTTTTTGAGGCGTTAAAGTTGACCAGCCAATTGTTGCCCCAATTAACAACCGATTGGAGATCCATTTCAAGACAAGCGGCCAGGTTAGTTTTGTCAGTGACACTAGATTTGTTTTTGAGGCAGGAGTAAATTGTAGTGTCGTCTGCATAGATGCCAACTTGGAAATCTATGGCGTCAGGAAGGTCGTTGATGAAAATAAGGAATAGAGTGAGGCCAAGGATGGAGCCTGCGTTCGTGGGATAGGAACTGGAGGAGAATCCATTGAGAATGACCTTCAATTCATGGTTTGACAGGAATGATTGTTTTAGGTCAAACAATTGACCTGTAATACTATAACCCTGAAGCTTGCGAAGAAAGCCGGCATGCCAAACCCTATCAAATGCTTTGGAGATGTCTAGGGCCGTGGCACAAGCCTCAACGTTATTTTGAAAGGCTTGGTAGATGGTTTCAGTGATGGCCGTAAGCACATCAGCTGTAGATCGGGCGTAGCGGAAACCATATTGCTTGTCTGAGAGCAGGTCGTGTGAGGTAAGGTGGTTAACCACTTTGGTGTTGATTAGGGCTTTGAAGACTTTGCTGAAGAGGGGTAGGAGACTAATAGGACGGTAATTAGAGGGGTCAGAGGGTTCACCAGAGTTCTTAAAGACAGGAACAATGGATGAGGACTTCCAGCAGTCAGGAAAACAGGATTCCTTGAGACAGTAATTATATAGTTTAGAGAAGGCGGGCGCTAGCTCAGGCGCACATTTCTTCAAGACAATGGCTGGTATGTCATCGTCACCACTAGCCTTGTGGCGGTCTAAGTTGGAGATAATGCCCAATACCAATGATGGGGTTATGTGTAACCTGCTCAATAGGGCCTCAGTTCTTAGAGGGAAGTCTGATATGGGTACACTAGAGGAGTCAAGCGTTGAATTAAATGAGAATTTCTGAGCAAAGCATTCAGCCTTGTCAGTAGAGGAGGTCAGGACCTCAAACTAGTTGAACAAAGGAAGTATGGAGGGTTTTTTATTGTTCAGGATGCTCTTGCAGAGCCACCAATAATCTTTGGAGCCAAATTTGCGAGACGCTCCTTCATCCGAGCAGCAAATATTGACTTAGCTTCGTTGAGGACACGCTTACTCTCGTTACGGGCAGAGACAAAGAGACGTCTATTGCAGTCCGACGTGTCACTACGAAATAGGTGAAAGAAGTAGTTCCTATGGGCAATGGCGGCTGAGCAAGCAGCGGAGAACCAAGGGGAGGAGTGCAACTTGACCTTAAATTTCCTTGAGGGGATGAAAGCGCCGATTCCAGCTTTAACCCAGGATGAGATCTCAGAAGCACATTCTTGGACAGGGAGTGTAAAGACAACATCCCAGGGGACATCGCGGAGGAAGTCACGGAACGAGTCCCAATCCGCTCGTTGATAGTAGAATGAGGTTCTAGTGATAGGAGGTTCTTTGCAGGCAGGGTGTGGAGTTGAAGGAAATGTTAACAGATACTACAGCATGATCGGAGTTACCAAGAGGTCAGAGCTGCGTGGCGCTACAAGATTTGGGGATGGAGGTAAAACACAGATTGAGAAGGGAGGCCTTACCTTCCAGGTTCAGGGCAAAATGTGTGGGGAAGTTAACTATCTGCATGAGGGATTGAGAAATTAAGTGTTTGAATGCCTGCCCGGTCAGTAGTAGCATTCTCGAGCCACTTGGTATGATGGGCATTAAAGTCACCAAGTACAAATATGTGAGCAAACGGGTGGAGAGAGAGGGCCTTGTCTATGCTGTCAGATATGCTATCGGGTATCCCACAGTCTTGAGAGGATGGAGAGTGATAGAGGAAGAAGAGATAGCTTATGGCATTGAGGAGAGATAGTCGGATGTACGAATGGTCTGGCAATTTGAGAGACAACTCTCTGGCCAGAGGGAGATGCTCCTTGACGTAGACACCAAGGCTGTGCATGTGGGTTAGAGAGTCTTTCCTGAGGAGAGGAAGGTAGCCGGGGATCGAGAGATCAGAGGAGGAAATAGACGAGACAAGGTTGGTCTCACACAGAGCCAGTATATCCGGGCAGTTTACAGTGAAAAAAGATTCCATACTGCAGAAATTTGTTCTAATGACACGGATGTTGGAGAACGAAATGTTGAGTGGTTTAGGTGATTGTTTAGGGGCTGGTTTAGGTTTACTTTTTTGGTTCTTTTGGGTCTTCATGTGGAGTAATTGTTGGAAGATGAGAAGGCCTGAAGTAAGAGAAGCAGATGGTTATCGACCGTGACATGAGCAGAGAGGAGTTGGCACAGCCTGCATCATAATGTGGCCTCAGGGTTGCCCACCGGAAGTGACTGCAGGGACACCTTTCCATGCGCGTCATGGCACTACAAACACCCCGGTATTATACAACTGTTGATCAGAGTGGCCGCTCAAGACGCTATGCAAGAGTTAGGGCTCCTAACTACCAGTCGGAAGCAGCAACCAGTGAACTGCCAACTGTGTACCCTCAAAATGAAGAGGCAATGCCACAGACTGCACACGTCACGGGAGAAACACATCAGCACTAGTACAGAGGCCAGAGAGAGAGTACCGGGAACCCCTTCTTAGACAAGAAACAAAGTGTGAGCCTCTACTCATGTCCAGGAGAAGGGGGAGGAGTGTTGACCGGGTGGTAGGAGGGTCTACCTACTCTTATTACATATAACACATACAACACCGACAAAAAACAAACAGAGGGATAAGGGCGGGGTAGTTGGCATAGTGCCCAGGCTGACACTAGGTGTATGTTCAGGGGGATAGGGTGGAATTTATTAGTATTTTATCCTTACACAACACTAAGTTTTAACTTAAGTCCCATTGTTCTATTCTAAAGAAAGAAAGAAATTAAAAAAATAGGATTATCCACCTTTTTGTGTATATGGTATAAACGCTAGCTCACTTGTGGCAGCAGGTGATATTGGCAGTCCACATGCATTCTGATGGTCACCAGTGAGTGTTCCAAGTTGGTACATTTTATCTAGCAAAAGACAAGGCCACTGGACCATAAGAATACTGAAAACATACTAACGCTTGGTGAAGAGACATTTTTTCCCTTCTTTCGAGGGGGTGGGTATTTCCAATTACACAAACATATCATGTTATAAGTTAGGTTAGAATGGTTAGACCAAGTATCAATGTTAAATTAGTCGCACGGAGTGGTGGGGGTGGAGAGAGGACAAAGAAAAATAGATAAACAAATAAAATAAATACATAAATAAATAAACGAATACATTGGAATATATGTATATATATTAGGTTGGCGCAAAAATAATGTCGTTTTCTCACATAGTAACATATGTGAGAAACCGACATTATTTTTGCACCAACCTTATATATATATATATATATATATATAGAGAGAGAGAGATGCTTTTCGATGTGTCTCTGGTAGAACAAAATTATACTCACACATGGCAGAAAGTGATTGTCCGCTTGCATTCTAATGGACACCAGTGAGTGTACAGCCAACCCTATCTCACTGCCCAAGCATCAAATTACAGTTAACACAGTGTTGGGGTGGGGGGAAGGTCAGCGACCATTCCTCCCCGCCACCAACAGTGGGCTTGGGGAACTTGCTTTAATAAAATTTTAAACCACGAGGAGAAACGAACGGCTTAAAAAACTGGATCATAAGAATACTGAAGACATAATTTTCACCAACGTCTACTCTGTTTAAAATTTCCACTTTTTGCGATGACTCCAAAGTTGTTCTTTTCTTCTTATCCCCATCATCTTTTGCACCAATACAAGCCATTAGGGTGAAATAAGCATAAGCAATTATCCAAAATAAATTTCCTGCAAAAAAAAAATTTCAAATCAGTTACGTATCCTCCAAATAGTTCAAATATACACATCAAAATCATGTCTGGATCTGCATGATTCCAGATATGAGGAATTCCGGATAAGAGGGATTCTATTGTATTTATAAATGAATGGATCTATTTGTTTCAGCTTAAAAGCAGGTACACAAGAGTAAGCAATATTGAATGTGGTTAATATCAAAGGAGTAACTATTTCAGAATGCATAATACTGTAAATTATTCTTAAATTTTTTGAAGCCTGAATGAAAGTTGATATTCTCTTCTCTTTGCTAAGGTAAGGATGGGGATCACTTAAAAACTTATAACACTATGTTAAAAGAAGGATTTTGAAAGTAAGTACAAAACAATGTTGGCATCGATTACTTTGTTGTTATTGATGTTACAGGCGACAGCAAATGGAGGTTGTGTTCTGATGGTCGGTATGCAGCCCGATGAAGTCACTGTGCCTTTGTTAAATGCAGCTGTCAGGGAAGTGGACATCAAGGGGACATTCAGATATGCCAACTGGTAAGTGGATAGTCACAGATAATGGTATTCTTTTTTTCTGTACACTTTAACATCTTATGGTTTGGCTACCTTAAAAATCTGTATTTGAAATTCTGTCTTTTCAAAAAATTCAAAAACTGGCCTGTCTTTTTTTTTTTTCTTTTTTTGCAGTGAGGTTCACTTTTTACAAGGCCTTGGGGCCACACGAGGTAGAGGGTTATGTTTTGGGGGGGCATTTTTGTGTTTAGGAGTGGAATATAGTAGTTAACCTAGGTACCTCCATGAGATCGCTAAAAAAAGAGCATAGCATGATGAAAAAGACGCCAAACTTGGAGAAAACAAAATTTTATCAATGTCAATTTATAAATGTTTGTTATTATTAAGAGGAAAGATCAAACTATTTTTGGGGTATTTTTTTTTTACATTTTATAATCATTTCTAGCACGTCCGAAATTTACATTAAAAATCTTGTTTTTTTTTTGTTTTTTTTGAGTCAACAAAATTTAAGAAAATCAGAAAATATAATGTTTATTTAAAATATTTTGAACCAAGCTTAACTTGGCTTTTGCGCCAAAAAATGTAATTTGAAAATAAAACAAAGCAGGTCATAAACTTTCATGTCATTTGACAGGTGATGAATGACATTGACAGATTCCGTGAGGATAATTTGTTCTATGGAAGGAGAAAAGTGAAATTATTTACATTTAAGTGGACAAATTATTTACATCGTTATTTTTAAGGAAAACTTTCAGCGCTCTAATTTTTTTTTTTTTTTTTTTTTTTGTACTTAGCTTTCATCTTTATGATTGCGATGCTTTATGGAAAATATATTATAAAGAAGTTAAGACTATTAAGAGTAAGATTAAATTTCATAAGAAAGGTATCTAATTAATTTATAGGTACCTTTCATATGAAATTTTATCAGAAGTGTACATAAAATACTATAATTTTATGCACATTTACTACATTTTACTGTGTTATTTGTATTTCCATACATTTTATTATTAATTTTGACTGTTACTTTCTCTTCACGGTTGTTCAAATTAATTTTTGACCTGTAGTCTTAATAATTTAATTAAAATTTTAGTTTGTGTTTGGTTGTAGCAATTATTGTATTACTAAAATGGAATTATCTCCCTTTAATTAAATTATCTCCCTTTGATTTGAAGCGTCACACTTTCGAAATAAAAGAAAATTAAAATTAGTATCTAAAATTAATATTTGCCTAAAGTATTTTTAAAAATCAGTTCATCTCCCAAGCAAGGGGGCAATGCTACAAAGAGTGAAAGAGAATGAGAATATTTTAGAAGGAACCGGAAATAAAGAGTAAACCAGGGATAAACATCTACACCTGTTTTTTTTTTTTTTTTCTAGTACAAACTGAAATATAACATCGATGAAAAAAATTGACAGATATATTTCACTTTATTTGGGATAAAATTAAAAAATAAAAAGGAAAAAAAAAAAATTTATTTATCCTTCCTCTATAAAAATAAAATTTTTCATGTTCGTATTGAATAAACACTCCAGATCATTAATATAAAAAAATGAAATAAAATATTTTCTAAATTTTAATTGTTGGGGGTTCAGTTTGCTATGTAAATTCACGATAAATTGATCCCCCTGCATCCTTATTCCACCCCCTGCCAATCTCCTACTACATGATAATCTTGAAAAACTCTTGAATATTTTAAAGTAATTATATTAAATCATTATTTATTAAATTAATTATATTATTATTATTATTATTTATTAAACTATTTATTTTAAATTATTATAATCTTAAATTATTTTTAAATTTTGTATTTTGAATTATTTTTAAATTTGATAAATTTTTAAAAAAGGTTTTTGTTTTTTATATATTCTGGGTATTGGTTGTTTTATTAATATTTTAACTTATTTTTAAATTTTAAAAAATTTTTTAAAATATGTTTTTATTTTTTTTATTGTAGGCATTGTTTGTATTAATATTTTAACTTATTTTTAAATTTAAAAAATTTAATATTTTAGCTTATTTTTAAATTATATTAAATTATATATTATTAAGTAAAATTATTTTTAAATTTAGTATTTTGACTTATTTTTTAAATTTTAAAAATATTTTCGAAAAAACTCAACTGCTTTTTTTTTTTTTTTTTTTTTTTTTTTTTTTTTTTAAGATATTCTGGGTATTGTTTGTATTGTTAATATTTTAAATGATTTTTAATTTTAAATGGTTGATATATTTTTTTTTTTTTCTTAATATAAACTATTTAATAATGATTTATTGTTGTTAATCTTATTATGTTTTATTTGTAAGCATATTTTGGTAAATTTGACTGTTAAAAATTTTTTTTTTTTTTATGTAATTAGTTAATAATTTTCATATTTTAAAACCTTTTTCTTTTGGCTTCCCTTAGAATAATTTCTTACTTCTTATAACTGCAACATGGGTTACATCTAAGTTGAATTGTGTGGCGAATTTTTCTTTTAAGCCAAACAATATCCACCCTTCCTTATCAACACTCTGGCAGTTTTTTTTGCTTTTTTTTTTCATCGTGTTGTCTGATAAATTAACTATGTATCAATTTTTTTTTAACTGTTTCTTGCAAATTTAAATTTCCAATTCTGAGACTATTCATTTTGGATTGAATAAAGCCAACTTATGGATGTTGGTGAAAATAGTCTATAACCAGGAGGTAATTTTGATTTCCCTGTTATATATATATATATATATATATATATATATATATATATATATATATATAGCATGAAATGTTATATTTAGTTGATACCCATATTTGAGTAGATGTTCTGTTTATTTTAAACAATTGACTGCTTATATTTCTCGTTTTTTCTTTATATTAGGTTGGTGCAAAAATAATTTCGTTTTCTAACATATGTTACTATGTGAAAAAACGAAATTATTTTTGCACCAACCTAATATATGCACTTTTCATTGGTACTATATTGATTTTTTTTTTTTTTTTTCTCTTTCATCGTGTGTGTGTGTGTGTGTGTGTGTGTGTGTGTGTGTGTGTGTGTATGAGAGAGTGAGTGCTCATGTGTACGCATAGAAGGTTTTGGTTATTCCTCCATTATGTTGTATTTTTTTGTCAGATGATACTCTCACCTGATTGGTTTTATACTGTTTACTCTTTTTCTCTTTCAATTGTAGCAATTTTGATATTCAGTTTTCCAGACATCCACTCATTAATTCTTGGGAATTCTAGTGTTTTCTTAAGTTAGGAAAATTGCGGGGGTACTGGTTTAGATGCCATCCAACCTTCCATGCAGCTGGTTGTACTGGGTTACATGTTAACTAGTAGCAGGACCGACCTGAAGAAAAAAAAAATTTAAATAACTTCAAAACAACTATGAAATATGAATTTCAAGCAGATTTTTTACTTAACTTTTCTCTTTATTATTATTATTATTATTATTATTATTACTACTACTACTACTACCACCATCCTCCTCCTCCTCTACCTTTGTGGATTTTTGGCTTATGCAGGGTGGTGGTGGGGGACCACTTTACTATGAATCTACATAGCAAACTGAAACTAGAAAATCAATTTTTTTTTTTTTTTTTTTTTTTTTTGATTTGGAGAGATTAACTGATAAGAATATGAAAAGAATTTAAAAGAAAATTATAATTTCCTGGAGATTAACATCTGTAGAAATGGCAAAAAAATGTTCTGACTTATGGTCGTATTTTCCCTCCATAAATAATCCTTCCTATAGAATGGTGAAAGGAAGGCACTGTATATAAAAAAAATCTATTGGAATTAATTTAGTCTTTGATTGCATGAACAGTTCATGACAATGCCATCCAATTTTTTTTTTTTTTTTACTCAATACCAACTTAGAGGAATATTTTTTTAATTTATCATAACATAAACAAAAACTTTTGTTTTATTTTTCCTTTCAGTTACCCAACTGCTTTGTCAATGATCGCCACAGGCCAAGTAAATGCGAAACCATTGATAACCCATCGATATAACCTTGAGGACAGTCTGAAAGCATTTGAACATGCCCGGACCATGCGAGACGGTGCTGTGAAGATTATGATCCATTGTGCCCAAGAATAAAATTCCACTTGACCATTCTTTCTTCCTTTTCCTGTTTGATTTCTTCAGGTTGAAGTGAATACAATTAAAATTTTTAAATAAAAACAAAAAAAAAAAAAAAAAAAAAAAAACTGGTTTATAGAATTTTGGTATTGGATAAATAAAATATACAAAAATTTCTGCAGCTTCAGAGTTCTTATCAAGTTTGGGGCCTTTTTTGTTCATCATGGTATGCTCTTTTTGTAGCAAAATTGGAGGTACCTATATTAGAATGTTTATTTACATAAACAAAATAATTATATGTAATTGCTGCACAGATAAAGTAAATGGTTTTCTTTTCCATGTTTTATTAATATTAAATATTTATTTAATATTAAATAACATAATTAAAATAAATATAATTACTGCTCAGGTAAAAGAAACTTGTTTGCCTTTTCATTGAATTTAACCTTGTATTTGACCCTCGGTCCTACAATTTAATTCAGTCTTTATTCACATATTTGTGCTATCATTCCATGATACTTAAGAGATATGGTAAGTGTATAGTGAATGGGTTGGAAGTGTCTTCTTTAATTGGCATTGTATAATTTAAATTCGTGAATCTATGGCATTTGAAGATTCAAGTAAACACTAAATTGGATTTGGATCCCTGGGAGTCAGACAAGATTGATTTCATTATTTTTATGGTTTATCAACCTTTAAAGGCTATTTAAAACCAGAGAATATTTTTAGAGTAAGATTTTAATTTTTTTTTTTTTTTTTATAGATATTAATGATTTACTGATACTAATTAATCTATAAGTAGGTGGGAGAGAAGAGGTGAATTTATACATTTCCCAAGGGTATTTAGTGCACAAGTGAATAGAACGAACCCAACTGAAATTAGAACTCGACTCTCTGATTTCCAACTCCAAACCAAAGGAACAGCAAATCCGGTTATTTCCTTCAGATTCCAAAGTGCCCTTACCTGAAAAACATTTTCTATATGGAAATTGTTTAGATTGTCTGTTGTTTCTGCCTTACATGGCCAGCAAGATAGTATCGAGGGCAGACTGCTTTATGATGTCCAGGTCACTGAGCTTGTTTTGTCATTTCATGTGACAGAGTCTGTGGAACAAGGTAATTCATATTAATAAGCATGCTATGAATATATATATGGTAACCTTGACATGAGAGAATAAACAATCAAATGGTAGGGTTAAGCAATAGACATTCAGAGCAAAGACAACGAGGGACGAATTAGCTACCCACCATTTGTGAGCATGAGCAGTCTTTCCTCCATAATAGATTTCATGAGAGAATAAACAATCAGATAGTAGGGTTAAGCAATAGACATTCAGAGCAAAGACAATGAGGGACGATTAGCTACCCACCATTTGTAAGCATGAGCAGTCTTTCCTCCATAATAGATTTCATGAGAGAATAAACAGTCAAATGATAGGGTTAGGATATAGACATCCAGAGCACTGATGGATGATTAGCTGCTCACCATAACAAGATGGGCCACAATTTTGTTATAAAAAAATGTGAGTAATTAAAAAAGACTATTCAGAGACGGAAATGTTTAGAAAGTGATTTAATTGTCAATCCATCCATAGTAAATTTATGTTCCGATTCTTACCATTCTTGGCAGATTTTCTGTTATTACTCTGTGGGGATATTTAATAACAAAGGTGGTGGTGGTAACAAAAAGAATCAAAATAAAATCAGCTAGATTATATACTCAAAATACGCAAAAAAAAACCCAAAAGAAAAAATTTAAATTCCCAGCATCTCTCATTTGTGAGCATGTGTAGTCACACAAACATTAACAAAGTCTGATGAAGTCTTAAAGGACAAAATGTATTCCGCCAAAAATTTTCCACTTTATCATACGTCTTTCCTTCATAAAATATTTATCAAAAGCTGCTGAAACATTTTCATCAATCTAAAAAAATAAATAATTCTCAAATAGAAATGAAACAGGCAAATTTCAAAAGGCATATTCGTTTTACATGCAGATATTGCACACCAGAATGCTTTCTTTGTGATGTCTATTTTGGGGGTCATAGAATGTTTTGGGCCTTAATGACATCAAACTTTCCCTTTTATGGGTCTAGCTGAGAGTGATCATTTCTTGACTAGCCTTCTGGTTTAGCCTCCACATGATTGCAAGAATTGGAAACAATATTTTCTATCCTTGGTTCCACTTTGGTTTTAGTTTGCATTAACAACTTGCCTGATGGTATCAACTCTCAACTTGGTATATATGTTGAAGATGGAACCATTTACTCCTGTCTCAATAGTAAGTCTGATCAGTTTGATAAGGACAAACTGGCAGATAATCTCAAGAATGACCTGTTGTTAACTGGGACAAGGAATAGCTTGTTAATGCCTCCCAAAGTAAACATCTCTATTAATCATCTATGAGAGCCCTTCTTGTCTCTCATGGCTGAGACTAACTTCCATGAGAGTGACTAGTTTTGTCTTCTTGGGCTGACATTGAAGTGGAAAGATTATATTGAATCCATTACAAGGTCAGCTGCTAAGAAAGATGGTTCACTGTGCCATGCTAGACATTTTTTTTCTCCTGAATCTATCTTACATATTTAAGTCTATCATTCATGCTTTGAATATTGCTGTCGCATATGGTGCCATGTTCCTGCTGTATATTTAGAGATTCTTGATAAAATCCAAAGAAGAATCTGCAATATTATTGGTCCTGACCTGGCATCAATCACTTTTCCACCATCGTAATGTAGTTTCTGTGTTCCATTTTTTTTTTCATAAATACCTTCATGGTAATTGTTCGGATGGATTCTTCTCTGTGGAACGTAGACTTTATGAATTTAATCTTAATGGCAAGGACTCGTCAATTGACAGTCAAATTGGCTAGATGGAACCTTAAGTTCTATGTTAACAGTTTCTTTTCCAGCACCTCTCACATGTTTAAATATCTTCTGGCCTTATGCTTTCCAGTCAACTTTGATCTTCAAAAATTTAAATGCAATGTCAATTGTTACCCACTGTCCTCTCTCCTTAATGACGTTTCGTTTTTTTTTTCTTATTCTTTCACACTCAGTAACACTTTGTGGCCTAGTAGCCTACTATCTTGCATGGGGTGAAGGGATTAAAAAAAAAAAAAAAAAAAAAAATATTTATTTTAGGCGAGATTTATCCCCAAAGATCGTGTAGCTCGCAATTTTAGCCCTTCAGTAACATTTCGATGATGATGAATTTTAGACTGCATGACTACTGAAACAGTATCAGTAAATTAAATGTTGATTGTCAAGTCATGCGTGTGTTTTGTAGTAAAAGTGTTGGTGAAAGACAATCTTTCACGTTACCATCATTTGAACATACCCAAAAGCGAGCCAAGTTTAAGTTGTGTGTGGGGGGGGGAAGAGAGAGAGAGAGAGAGAGAGAAAGAGAGAGAGAAAGAAAGAAAAAAAAAAAAAAAAAAAAAAAAAATGATGAATGTCAGGTGTGAAGGAAAGTAGCTTAATGGAGTTCAAATGCATAAAATATGTAAGTATTTATTTTAATATAGATTTATCCCAATGCCAATATTTACAAATAAACTGTTGTCCTGATCTTTGCTATTAGCACTTTTCAACCAATGTGCCCTCAGGCCTTCATCAGGGAATTTTGAACCAAACTCTTTATTTAGACTACAAGTGGTATATTGTTCTCATTCCAATCGTGTAGGGATATACTCGTGGGATTCCGTAGATATGATCAGTAGAACGAAAGCAATCACCCCACCTCCGTAGATTGTATTGCACTCCAAATAACCTTCAGGGAATTTCGAGCTTAAGTCTTAAATATAAAGAGTTTAGTTTGAAATTCCCTGAAGGTAATCCGAATAGACATGCTCCTGACGAAGACCGGAGAGCGCAGTGGCCAAAACTCAGTACAAAAGACGAGGACAATAAAAATTCGCATGTAATTAATAACTTCTCATTGTAGAAATTCGGGCAGAAATTATTGGATTGGTATAAGCACATTGGGCTAGCGAAAGATGCCCCCCCCCAAAAAAAAATAGCAAAAGAAATTACGACTGAGTAGTGAAATTGCCCCTCACTAGGTGTCCCGAATAATTTCGGTCTCATGACACATCTAACCTATGCTTTGAAAAAGAAATATCACCATTCATCCCAAGCTGAGACACTTCGACGTAATGTAACGGTTAGCAAGCTTTGTCTTCTTATAAGAATGTGGTGCTCAGCGTACCCGGATTAAAGGAGAATTTAATACGGGATACCCTGCCCACAAAATACAATGCAAATTTCAAGAAGAAACAACACGATAAGGAACGTTTGTCGAAAATAGAACATTGTATATTTATTATCTTGTGAATAGGGTAAAAAGGATTAATGTTTTAGTTAGTTTAAGCAAAATGTGATTTTGACAAAAATGTCTGTGTTTGCTGTCTTTCAACAGAGTAGCAGAGTAATGTCTGTTTCTTTTGTTTTTTGTATAAGTGTAAAGGAAAAAGGGGCAAACAATTTAAGTTGAAAAAGAGTGTGAATGAGGAATAAAAAGATAAAAGGAAAATGTACTTATGAATTGTTTTGGAGTCAGTTGTAAATTTGTTGTTGTTGTTCTTTCCTAATCCACTTTTGGCTCTTAGTGTTGGGCTGAGTCAGTGATGATTTTTACTGTCGGTCTTCTATGATCTCTGCGCCCTTCTGACTGGTGATTGACTTGAGATTCTATTTATTGTTGACTTTTTTTTTCACACTGGCTCGTTATCTTTTTTTTTTAGTTTAGCAAATCGCCTCCTTTCATTTCAATTAATTTCACACCTTATTGCGAAATCTGTTTTTAGTCGTTTTGATCCGATTTTGCGGGTGTGCAAATCTACTGTGTTTTTTTTAGTCATTTGTTGGAATGATATAGGATTTGTATCCTATAAGAACTATAAACGAGGAGGAAGATCGATCTTCTCTGGGTGCCTCACAATTTTGGCCTTATGACATATCTAAACTTTGCTTAGAAAACCATCTTTTGGCACCTCGATGTGGAGTAATGGTCAGCAAACTCGTCTTGCTAAATAAATTACGACTGAGTAATGAAATCGATCCTCACTAGGTGTTCTCTTAGAACAAGCACTTTACATTCCAAGCTGAGACTCTTCGACGTGGTGCAATGGTTAGCAAGCTTACTTCAAATACCAGAAAGTCCCGAGTTCGGTCCTCTCTGGATGCCTTGTGACGCATCTAAACTTAATTGTTTACTTTAGATTGAAGCAGGAATTTACATGAAATATTAGTTGGTTGGTTGTTTTGTTTTATGGCATATCAACCTCAGTGGGTCATTTAATGCCAATAAAATTTTGAAATAGATTCCGAGAAATAGTTTGGTAAAAAAAAAAAAAAAAAAAAAAAAAAAAATAAAAAATAGAAGAGTTGTGCATGTATACATATATATTTGAAGCATTTTTCAATTACTCATTTTTGAGTACAATCCAACTTTTAGGCAATTTACAATCTTGGATGGCTTTATTTTCGTAAAAAGGTTTTTTTTTTTTTTTTTTTAATTACTCACTTGGTAATATTTTGTTCGCACTAGATCAAGATCTACACACTAACAATATATGTGTTTCACTGTAAATTTCTCTTAGCATGTAGTGAATGTTGGGGATTCTGTGCCCTCAAGTAAATAATGGTGGGTGTGGTCTATGGTGAAGGCGGGTCAGCACGATCTATTCTCTTCTGAGTTCCATTCTCCAAAAGTGCGTTTAATGTTTTGGAGTTTGTTATTAAAGAATGTATTCCAATGACGTTGCCATTTTTTAATGATAATTTTCTTTACAGCCGTTTTATAATCGGTGTATGGAATCTTTGTATTTGTTATTGCATCCTTCATGGCACATGAAACATTAACTTAAACAACCATTTAGCTTTGTCTATTCAAGTCTTCCATATAGATACTAAATAAAATAGAAATCCGTCCATACTTTGGAGGGGACTACAGGAATAAGTAGCAGCCCCTCAAAGTAAATTAGGGAATTCTGATTCATTCACTTTGTAGTAATGTTTTTCTAGAGGGCATTCTACATCTACGAGACAACTTGACAAAGATGTGACCATCACAATCCATTTTCTTTGCCTTCTTTGTGTTGCTGTTCGAGCAACACAAACGTTAAATGGTAATGCCTACCAGTTTTTTTTTTTTTTTTAATCTTAATGCACACATGCACATGGGGAAGCTGCAACTCTTCCTATATTGAACTAGGATCTGGCGGCTTCGGTCAAAGTTGCCTCGGTAAAACAGCAAGTGACGAGATACAGGTTTGAATGTAAGGTGATACTGAAAATACGGCATGCACGCAGTGACGTAGCTAGAGGGGGGGTTCCACTTCGGCCGGCCTGTCCTGGGTATGACGATAAACTACGCCCAACAGCAAGGCCTCTAATCAGGAAGTTTTGAGGAGTGTGGAACCACCTGTTACGGGCCAAGCTATGGGCAAATAGTTAACCCCAAACTGGGGTCAAAACACTATGAAAGTGTAAAAATAAGTTTTAATACCAGAAATACTTTGTAAAAAAATTATTACCAGTGAAGGAAAAGCATTGACAGAAATAATTTTTGAAGGGAAAAAAAATATTACCAACAATGAAAATTTTGTCATCGAGTGGCCCATTGAAGTTGATGTGCCGTAAAACAAACTAAACCACTCCGGCCGGCAATTTTGTGTGTGCTGTCGGCTATAATCCAGTGTTGAAATAATAATGGTTATGTCGGAACTGTACTCAGTTGAAGGCCCTTTCCAATTTCGGGTAACTTAAACTATGGCATATTTATATTTGTCTGTTATAGCTATTAATCACTCAGCGAGAATTAAACGGCCCTATCTCTCAGCAAATAGAAAATTCCTGTTTCAGTTTACTTCAAATATTTCCCTTATTACTTTGAACAATACAAGCAGCAAACGAACTTTTAATAATAGCGTCGGGGCAGTTTTATCCTTGTATGAACGCAGGGCTGAGTGATCTTAGAAATAACTTTGAGGTTTTAAAAGTTTCCTGAACATGCCGAAAAAAAAAAAAAAAAAAAAAAAAAAAAAAAAAAAAAGTGGCTTCCTTACTTCGTTAAATGATAAAACAAGAGTCAAATAGATCACGATAACATTGACATACGAGTTCCTAGTTGAGAAAAAAACAAAAAACAAAAAAAACAAAAAACAAACAAAACTTCAGAGTTTTAGTGCTGCTATTAAAGACGGAATACAGACGTGGAAAGAAGACCCCCACCACACGAACAGTTTCCCCGAGTATAACCTTGATAATTCGGTTGCAAATTTAGCAATAATGCTGTGGATTTTCTTCACAATTGCCGTTAGCGTTGCTACCTGTGAGAAGTTTTTGCAAAACTAAAACTTCTCTAGAATTACTTAAGATTTACTATGAGCAGCTTGCGGTCGAAAAATCTTGCCATATTGTCTGGAGAGCGACAATTGACAGATTTTTTTTTTCTTTTGACAATGTCGTTGAAGAATTAAAAAAAAAAAAAAAAAAAAAAAAAAAAAAAAAAGTTACTTTGTAGAAAGTCGTAATTTTCATTTTAGACTTTTTTTTTTACCATTATGTCGTTTTTGCTTTTTAACTGTTACTGATAAAGTTTAAGTAACGTTTGGTGTGTATTTAAAGCATACTATATTTGATTATGTGAAAGTAATATAAGGCTACACATAAACCGAGTCACTGTTCAATGTATTTCTGTGGGAGCGTTGGCAAACTCAAGGGCTGTCGGAGACGACACGCAGACTCTAGCTATGCCAGCGAGTTCATTTAAGTAGCAGGAGGTTCTAGAAGAAAATTGTCTAGAAGTATATTTATACATCTAGAACTACAGTAGACAGTTTGCAAGCAATGTAAAACAAGGGACAGAGTTCTGTACATACAGGTGGGACCTTTAATGAAGGAATTTTTTCTATTACATTATTGAATAATAGTGATGTAGGTTTATCCTTACACAGACTACAAAACCAATAAGCTTAAGACTAGTTTATATGTTAAAGCATTTTTTAAAAAATACATAAATAGCAAAGTAAATAGCTGTTTTGTTTGCTTTTAGCAATTATTTCATTATTTCTTATTTAGGTCTTGTGTCAAAAATGCACGGAAATTTATAGTTTTACTATCTTTCAACATTATCAGATATTTACATGAGAAATAATGGAAAATTATTTTAAAGTTTCATTTTTTACTTCACACTAGCCCCCGATAACTTTGTATATATACACAGTATTATCTTTATTTTGTACAAATAAAAAAAAAAAAAAAAAAAAAAAAAAAAAGGTAAATTAAGAAAAAAAAATCGAAAAGTTATAAAGTTGGTGCAAAAATAATGTCGTTTTCTCATATAGTAACGTATCTGAGAAACCGACATTATTTTTGCACCAAGCTAATTTTTTTAATTTAACTTATTTGCTTTAATATTTTTTCATTGAATTTTAAATATATCCGAGCTATGACTGTCAAACGATCCTTGTACACGCGTTAGTAACAAAGGCGAAAAAAAAAAAAAAAATAAAAAAAAATAAAAAATAAAATAAATTGCGGTTAAGTTTTTCAGGCATGTCTTCAAAATAGTAAATAATCGTTTGACGAAAAAAAAAAAAAAAAAAAAAAAAAAAAAAAAACTACGATTATAACGCCATTTTATATGCATTCAAATAAACTTTTGTCAAGGTTTTTTCTGATATTGCAAACTTATAAAATGTTAGGTTTACAAATATTCATCCAAGGAGTTTAATCAAAGTAACTTTTTCTAAAGCAAAGAATTCACAAACGATGCAGTCAAGTTTTGAACCGACTGGAATACGAAAGTGAGTACGAAATTCTGAACAAAGATTTTTAGTTTTAAATTTGAGAGACGAACTTTTTGGGAACTCTTTATTTTCTAACAGAAGTCTTTTTTTCTTTTTTTCTTTTTCTTTTTTTTTTAGCTGGAAGCGAATTGAAGCCGATAAATAATTCCATTAAGTTAAACTACGAAAGAAGCATAGACTATTGTAGACAACAGCTCATTATTAAATTTGAAGTTGATGCAAAAACGTTGTAGTAATTACGTGCATATTTATACGCAAAGGCTTTTTCGCAAGGTACGTTTCTCAATTTTTTTGTTGATCCGTTTCCAAACGATCACTATGTCCGACTTCCTCGCCAGCTTTGTAACGAGGTATTCAAAAAGAGAAAGTCGGAGTTATTGACCTGCTTTCCGGAAGTGTCACTACTCAAATATTGGGTAACCGGTCGTTTAGCAGAGATCGGATAGAGGGTCATTTGGGAGACAGACAAACTTGGAATCGGCGGTAGTTTTTGCCATTGAAACGTGTCAAATTGAAACAAGTAGACGTTAAACATATGCGGCGCACGGTGGACTCCGACATAAAGAACGGATCCGTGCATCTTAATAGAGCTGCGTGGGAAGTCATCCTGCTTTAAAGGTAGAGGTTCGAGTTCAATTGACGGCAGAGACAGTTCTTCCGGGCTCCACTCGTTAGAATTCATGTCGTAGCAGATACAGTTGATTTTTACACCATCTGACATTACCCATTGTTCAATTTTTTGCAGTTTCTCATCAGGAAAAAAGAGTTTATCTTTGGAAAAAAAAGCATTATCTAACTGAGCATTGCTTACATATTTCCAACCCGTTGACAGCAGATCGTAACTTCCTTTGCAAAGATTTACTCGATACAAGTTACAAAGTGATCTTGGATATCGAGACAAGTTAGCATGTTGTAGGTCATTCCTCGGCTCGCTGGTCCAGCTACCGGAGTTGTTTAGAGGGTTCTTTAACGAGAGTTTGGCGACGATTAAAACGTAATTCCCGTCAAGTGAAACACAGTTAAGCTTTAGACTTACATCATCCCTGGTGAAAGTGCCAGGAAGAAACCGGTTATCCAGCTCTTGGGTGATGTCTAACAACAGTGACCAGTTGTTAATAACATCAAACTGATAGAGCGACAAAACAAGATCCGATGATCGAGCCCACAAGTTCATCATTACGTAGAGGCGCCCGGAACAACAAAAATAATGGATCGCTTCTTTACCCGGGTTGATAACCCGCCCTTCTCTCATTACTGTACGCAAAATAGACACTGGGGTCTCAACTGTTTTCGTGTTCAAATTTGTCAAGTGGATAGTGTAAGGATCATTGCCTATGGACACTAAATAACAACTGTCGATGATGCCAAGAGGAGTCTGCCCGATACTGAGGACAGTTTCATAAGCCCACCTATTGTTTTCCTGACAGAAAAAACTCAATCCTTTGCAAGAATCTTCATAAACTAGTAGACCATTATAATTTCCCCTAGAAGAACACGTTTTCTCTTGTGAGATTCCTTGTGCTGTCTCTTGACAGCTACTCCAACTGATTTTTCCAACAAAATTAGGTATCGTCGGACTAGATTCACAGTTGGCAGAGACTTGACCGTAGCAGCTTAGATTGTGAATAGACTCCAAAATGACATCAAGTGCTTGATCCTTTAAATATTTCAGGAGGAGGGTCTTCGAGAGTTCTTTACGGCTCTCGAAGTCGCCAGCCTTCAACCAGCTAACAATCAAGTAAGCGACATCTCTGGGTTGCATAGATTGAATCAGATCGTCGCAGTTTAAAAGAGCAGAAAGGCAATCAGGAGTGAAAGCCCGCATGTCCGTTTCGTCAACGAGGTGTCGCGTAAAAACCGTCAATAAGAGGGCGAGGCAAACCACCTCGAGCTCAGCCATGTCGTACAGATGTGCTAATCTCCAGGTCCAGAGAGCGTTTTTCGGTTGTAACTGCTCGAGAAGAAACTGGGAACAGTGTTCTTTTAAGCCGTTAAGCATAAAAAGATGCGCTGCACCCAAAACTTGTTCCAAAATATGTTGTCGGAGACTTACTTTACCCGTGTACATATAGTCCACAACGATTTTCAGTACAGCCATATCTTGAAAGGATGTGGTGAAGTCTATGATTCTTGTTGAGCTTTCGCGAAAGCCAGACTGAAGCATAACCTGGAAATATTCGCTTACAGAACTAAGAACAATTCCGTGAACGTTAAGGGACTCCTCTTTTACTTTCAATATAACATCTGTGTAAAAAGAGGCCTTATACAAGTCGTAGAGTTTCGAGTCCCTCTCCTTGAGGGTGTTTTCGTCAGAGTACATGATGCACAAATCAAAAGACAGCTGCTCAAGTGGGCACTGGTGTCCTGCAATAAGAGAGAAAACGCATTAGGTTTAAAAACATTAGGAATAAATGGTGCTCGTAGCGTAACGGCTATCGTCACGGAACGCTTGACCTGCACCAAACGCCTTTATATGAATATAATCCAGGAAAGTGGAGGGTGTTTTTTACCTGCTGGCAACTTTCAATTGAAAGTATTCCCTTGTAAGTGAGGCTTAGATTCGAAACTATGTTACTGAATACATACAGGGTGTCCATAAAGTTCGTGTGCACTTTAAAAATTTATAACTTTATTTGTGATAGAAATAATTTGTAAAAAGGAATAGAAAGAAGTAAATCTATATTTTTTTTTAAGGTTTTATTGAAAATTTTATTTAAGTTTCCACATGTCCGCCATCATTAGCAATACAAAGGATAATTTTGCAGTTCACGGAAAACATTTACCAACTGATTTATAGTAATGCCTGAAATCAGTTATTTTCGCTATACTTAAAACTAGGTACATTAAACATTTTTTACAGATTATTTCTTTATGGACACCGTTTTATAGCGGGGAAGTTAAGATTTTGTTTTGTGAATATACTGCTTACTCTGCTGGTCGTTGATTTACGACGATTGATTACGCATGAAAAGTCGGGAATCGTCCTGTAATTAATTTTGCAATCTTTTTTAATTTTAGACTTTTTTTTACGGTTGTCTTCCCAAGCGCTTTGCTTCGTCTGCAAAGAAAGAATGTTCACCGGAAACTCTAGATTTGATATTCCATCGACATATGCAGCAATTTCTCAATTTCGTGCATTGATCCGGTCCGTTGCGTCTTTACAACGGTCAAGCGCAGAACCGTTTATGTTCTAGAATTATTTCTCTATCCTCCAAAATCGTTGTCACAGAGTGTAATAACAGGTGCGACAGGATTCACTTTCTTCTTTCGTACTGTTTAAAATCAACCATCATTTGTGCCAAAATCATCTTTCCTTCTTGCAGGTTAAGTAGACAAAGACCATTTTCTCTTCGTAGACTAAGGGGAAAAAAAAAAAAAAAAAAAAAAAAGACACGAACTGCCCTAACATTGAACATGAGACGCGCGAGGAAAGCTTAGCGTTGCCTGGAGCTTTGAGGCGGAAACTGTCGGACGCAAAGTTTGGAAACACTCACGCTGCCAGACATGCTACAGTCGTAAATCGACAACGATACGTTTTGGTTTCAGAACTGTTGACGGGAAGACTTCAGAAATCTTGGAGAAGCATAATCTTAATTCCAAGGCAGGCACTGTATGAATTCGGTACAAATATTTCCAAGTACATTCAGCATAAATTATTTACGTTGTAAACTAAATTAATCTATTGCAGCGAATCTATTGCTTACTGTTTTAAGCATTAAAAACTAAAATTTAAAAACACGTAAAAGAATTTTGCAAAGCACCAGACAACTTTGCCCCTTATTTAGACCTCTAGGAGTTCCATGCCACCAAGTGAGAAACACAGAGATCGAATACTAATTAAATCATTTCCATTTTTAGTTACCAATATCTGTCGTAGTGAAGTACTTCATAACTGCAGGAATTTTAAAGTGTCATTTAGTAAATCTATGCCATTTACAGCGGGAATCAAAGCCACAAATTAAGAATTTCGTTTTAGCGTTTTCCAGAGAAATTGGTTCTTGCAAGTCTCGATATTTATTTGGCTAACTTCGAAAATAATTTTCCATTAAAAGAAAATTATACAGAAAGTCATTTTACAAGCTTTTTAAATATCGATAATGTAATAATAGGTACTGACGGGAGACGATCTAAAGGGTTTGTTTTAGCGTTCCTTAAACGTTTTCTGGGATGCGAAGTGTGGCGTAATGGATAACTTTGAATGAGAAGTAGAGTTCAAATTCCAGTAGAGTTTGTTACTGTCACATAGATGCCCTCGGTAAAAAAAAAAAAAAAAAAAAAAAAAAAAAAAAAATGAAGCCATCTCTTCGCCCACGTCAACGACGAATTAAAAACAGAACAGGCGAAATTCTAGAGCGACCAGTCTATTGTGGAAAAGTCAGGAATCCAAAGAGAAATGATCGTTCCAAGCGAGTATCACAAATGGCACTTAAGTGACCAAAAGTTTCTTCAGTGGAGGGTGAACTTTTAAAATTCAAACTGCCATCGCAAGAAGCAAATGGATCTTTGAATACATAACGGCGATAGAAATTTCACCCTTTATGTTGTAGGGGTAAAAAAAAAAAAAAAAAAAAAAAAACCACTGGCATCGCCACAGAAATACCTTTGTTACTGTCGAGTATTCTTTCCAGAATTAGAAATCGAGATTTAGCTTTTGATAAGTGGTGGCAGTCAATTTAGTATTCAAATTCATGGTATTTTACCATGACTCATTATTTGATGGCCTTTCAGTAAACTGGCCAAATGCAGGAAGACTGTTGTAATAGTAAAAGTTTACCATAAGTTTTATGCGTTAAAGTGGACTTTAGTTGTGCTTTAATCTGTTTTTGTCTTAAAGGTGGATTTAAAGAAGAAAAAAAAAAAACAGTAAAATGGTTTTCGGTACTTTTTACATGGCAGAGTGAAACCCCACCAATAAAATTAAATTACTTTTGTGATCTGGAGTTCATCATAATCCACAATAGAAAAGAAAAAAAAAAGAAGCGAGAAAAAAAAAAAAAAAAAAAGTTGATTTTATTGGAGAACTTCGTTTCTTAAAAAAAAAAAAAAAAAAAAAATCCAAAGAACGTAAAGGAAAGCTTATGACGTTCAAGAATTTTGGCAAAAATACAAAAATCAATCAGTCAGGAAATAAGAGAACTGCTTTTTACCTTTTTCGGACGCCCAATGTGTTAAGTTCAGTAAAGTGCTTCTTTCACGATGGAAAACAATCGACATTTGAAGAAATAGTTCGCTTTCTCAAAAGACCATAAAACATCCAAATCTACTCGCTCAAAAACGATAAATGTCGTAAAATACTTTAATACGACCAAAACTTCGCTTTTTCAACCGAACGCGCATATGCAAATATTGCGTTTTTCTTCACATCGACCAATGAAAATCTGTTGTTCTAATTAGGTAAAAGTTACTTATTTTATTTAGCTCAGTTAAACATATTCATGTTGGGCATAAGGCCAATTCACTCTAGTGCTACGTTAGCTTAGGTCGTTTTTTCTTTTGGTTTAATTCTCTGAATTTAACCTAGCCAGGGTATACATGTCATCAGCACCTTTATTTTTGCTGCCCACTCTTTTTATCTTTGGTTTATTCCCCTTCTTTCCTCATTTAAATGACAGGGATTGCAGTTTCTGATGTATGTGGATGTCTTTCATTTCGAAGGTGAATTACTGTAATAATCCCACTGTATCTTTTGTCCAGTTAACTGTTATCTCTGCCTTGATTACACTGTCGGATTTTCCTTACCAACACTGTTTTGTTAAGTTTTGTAAATATTATTATATCATGGAAATTGGGGATTTTATCAACCCAACCCCCCACAAAGATTGTACATAGGGGGTTAGGTGAGGATTCTTAGAGCAAATGTGGCATTATGCGTTCTGTGTAAAGCAGTGTTGCGTAGATGAGATGTTTTGGTGAAAAAATCAATATACGAACGATTGGGTCAGTGATTGAGTCTAGTTAAGTTATCGATAGGCCAAGTGAAGACCAGCCTTCCCCAACCCCATTTTGCCCTTGTAACATATTGTACAATAAATATTTGGACACAAGATCAATTTGCCATCCCCGTCCAAATCTGTACATACTGGACGAGTTAGGAATTCATAGAGAAACTGTGGTATAATGGGGTTTGATGTAAGAATGTGCATTGGAGATGAGGTATTTTAGTGAAAGGGAAATATATTCGAGCAAAAAAACAAAAAAAAAAAAGCAAACAAAAAACAAAAATCTGTCTGTTCGATTAGTGAATATCTAATGTCAATAAATTCTGAATAAATACAAAATTAATTATGAATATCGAACAAATGTTCTGAAATGCTTAGAGTATATAGTTCTTTAGAATTATGTACATTAATCTAAACATTTTTTTTAAACAAGCAAACTATGACCTACTAACAAGAATTCAATTCTTAACTAAGTTATCTCCCTCATATTTTAATGTTTAAAATATGGAAAAAATTAAAAATCACCGTTTGTGACTTTGCGAATGACTGGAACTGTCAACGGTTTAACCACAAAAGTAATACCAGTCATCCTCTGTGCCAATGAATGCTAGACAATCTTCTCAAATTGAAGAAGAGCTTTGAAGCAACAGAAATGTTGTTCTAAAGAAGGATGCTGAAGATACCATCGGCCGAACATGTGAGCAACGGCGAGGTTTTAGAGAAAAGGAAATTTATACTTAACATCAAGAAGAAACAGTTGACATATCTAGGGCACATAATGAGGAAAAAAGGCTTGGAAAATTTGATATACAAGAAAAAATGGAAGGCAAAAGGGATAGAGGAAAACAGGGCATAACTTAGTGAGCTTGAGTAAATGGATGGAGGAACAGGGTTTAGGAGAAATAACAAAAAGGTAAAAATCTATCAAAGAGCTACAGAGGGCAGAAAATTTAGGAGAGCCATGATCGCCTACATCCTGAAAGGACACGGTACTTAAAAGAAGAAGAAGAATGAGATCGAGTAAATGGATATTGGAACAAAGTTTAGGAAAGGTAACAGAAAGACAAAACGTATTAAACGCTACAAAGGACAGGATATTGTGGAGAGCTATAATCACCAACATCCTGAACTGACACAGCACATGGAAGAAGAAGAATGAGCTTAAAAGCTACAAAGGACAGGATATTGTGAAGAGCTATGATCGCCTACGTCTTGAAGGGACGAGGAACAAAGAAGAAGAAGAAGAAGAAGAAGAAGAATGAGCTTGAGTAAAGATGTTGGGAAAGGTTTAGGAGAGGTAATATAAAGACAAAATTTATTGAGAGCTACAAAGGACAGGAACTTGTGGAGAGCCATGGTCACATGCGCCTTGAAAGAACACGGCGCATAGAAAAAGAATGAGCTTGAGTAAATGGATGTTGAAATAAGGTTTAGAAGTAAGAAAAAGATAACCTTTAATAAGAGCTATAAAGGACAGGAACTTGTGGAGAGCCACGATCGTCTAAGTCCTGGAAGGACACGGCACATAGAAGAAGGTATCTCGAAAATTACATGAAGTGTTTGAAAATATCAGGAAAAAAAATATTAATTCGCAATCACACGATGTAACTGACTAGTTCAGAATTGTGTAACACGTGACAATGATTGAAACCCCAATTCTGGTACAATCTCCCGAAGTAGAGCAACGTCAAGCCTGGTCAGTACCTACGTGGGTGACCGCTTGGTAAAACCAGGGACTGTAAGCTTGGATGTGCGTGTGGTGTAATGGATAACAGCTCGGAATAGGAAGAGCCGTGTTCCAATTTCGGTCGGGTTCGTTATATTCACATAATACCCTTGGGAAAGATGTGAATCCACCTCATCTCCCTACAGCTATGGGTTAATTAGTAAGACATTAAAACAACTATAATGCCCACTATTTACATTATTCGGACTATTGTCCTCATCTTTGTTGCCATATTTATCACAACGTTTCAGCCGTTGTACGCTCCGGCCTTCTTCAGGTGGTTGGAATGTCGAACTGAACTCTTTATTTCGCTCACTGGGGTAGACTGTTCTAGTTCCAGGTGCCATGTCTAATGGATGTCAGCTATCAGCTACTTCCTGTTTATTCCCCTCTCCAAGTTTTCCATTGTCTTATCCGGGAAATGGCATTAGAATCTATATCTCTAAAGCTCTATGGTTAAGGTATGTAGATGACACCTTCATACTCTGGCCACACCCGGAAGATGTTCAGGTTGTACTGGACCATGTGAACTCAATATGACCTTCGATACAGTTCACGAGGGAGAAAGAGACTAACAACACACTCCCATTCTATCTGTTTTTGTTTAACCTAAACGATCAACCACGCTTTGGGCGACTTTCCTAGTTGATGATATAATATGATACCGTCGAGAATAAATCGAAGATGTCAACAAAAGAGTTTGCTAAGAGTTTGAAAATCGATGTCTAAACTGCCTTTCGCCATTTGAAGAGATCTGGGTTCGTTTCCAAACTCGAAATATTGTTAATATAAAAAGACCGCAATTTGACATTGGTGTTTGTTTTGGTGCTGATTTCTCGTGTTTTCAAGATTGAAATCTTGCATCGCTCATTTCTGAGTCGGACTTTGATCCATGTTGACGTTTTGTCCACAAATGAATGCCTTAAAGATCTGGGAAAGAAAGTTGCACTTTTGTCATATACGAATTTCGGAAAGGAGCAAGCATCGGAACTACGAAAAAAATATTCCGACGGTTTATTTTGATCGTCCTCCAAGTCTTCGGATGATAAAAAAAAAACCGTAATTTGGCTATTTTTGTCCGGATGAATTTAACTTAAATGATTAACCATGCTCAGGGCGAACTTCTGACGTCGATGAAGACTGCTTGCCAACGGAGAGAATAAGTCGATGATTTCGACGGAAGAGATTGCTAAGAGTTTGAAAATTGATATTTCAACTGCCTTTCGACATTTGAAGAGATTTGGGTCCGTTTCCAAACTCGACACGTGGGTGCCACATTCTCTGACGGAACAGAACAAGCTTGATCGCGTTTCTGCGACGATTCATTTGCTGTTACGCCACGAAAAGGAGCCGTTCTTGAATAGAATTATTAGCGATGAAAAATGGCTCGTTTATGATAAAGTTCGATGCGAACTGAGCTTGAAACAAGCTTGCAAATGTGCCGAATCTGTGGCTAAAATGGGTTTGAACCCAATGAGTGTTGTTTTCCGCATGGTGCAAAATAGACCCTTGCAGAATCTTAAAGAGTTGAGATTTGAACCCTCCATCACCCTCCTCAATTGGCTCCTTCGTATTTTCATTTGTTCCGGTCACTTCAATTTAAATAAAAAAACAAACTCTGACTCTGTACAATCAGTCGAAAACTACCTCCCAACTTTCTTTCAAGAAAAAATATGAAGTTCCTACAAAAATGGCATCAACAAGCTTGTAAAACGATGAGAAACAGTTCTTAAAACAATGGTGACTATGTACTTGACTAATGAATGTTTTTTTGAGTATGTAAAATTTTGTTTTTATTTTTCTAATCGGGCACTAATTTTTACAACGATTTAATATTTGAAAATTAATTTCTTTCTTATCGTCAAATTACTTTAATATTTTTCCATTTTATTGCATTAAACTGTGTATGAGGTCAGATCAAAAGGTATCGCAATTGGCGCTCTAAAAAACTTACAACACATATCAATTCGTCATTTAATCTCCTTCAAAGTAGTTACCTTCTGAAGCCACCCACTTTATCTGGTGTCGTTTTCCATTGATGGAACAATACCGTAAACTTCTTTTTGCGGACAGCGAGCAGCTGCTTCATCATATTCTTTTGGATTCCCTTTCAAGTGGGATTTATTTTTTGGGGAATGTGGAAAATGTCTCGAGGGTCGAGATCTGCAGAATATGGTGGATGTCGTACCTGGGGAATGTTGTGATTGGCCAACATTTGCTGAACACAAGTCATGGATATTAATGTAATCACACTCTGAACACTTTTCTTCCAAGTACTGCTATAAAAGTACAGCTTTATTTGCCTTTATTTTAATTATGGTTTTTATTTCCTTAAAATGAAAACTGATCCCTTTACTTTTTATTGGGCTATATTTCATGTCAGCCTCTACTATTAGGGTGTTTCCGAAAAAAGGTCACCCTTTATCGTCAGAGGGCATCAGGCGTGATTAATTCAAACATTGTTTAAAAAATCTCTTTTGATTCTATTATGAATAGGGCTACGAAAAAGTTCTTTTTTGTCGATAAATGGCATTAGAAGCGTTTAGTTCAGACTTCATTAGAAATAATAACTTTTGATTCTACTGCGATAGATTTCATATCAACGTGTACATTTATAGGGTTGCGAAATGTTCATTTTTGTCGATAGATGGCATTAGGTGTGTTTAGTTCAAATTTCATTTAAAATAATCGCTTTTTATTCTATGGGGATAACATTTATATCAATGTGTACTTTTATAGGGTTACGAAAAGGATATTTTTTGTCGATAGATAACATTAGGAGAGTTTAGTTCAGATACCATTAAAAATAACGCCTTTCATTCTACTGTAATAACTTTGGTATCAACGTCTACATTTCCTGGACTACCAAAACGTCCATTTTTTTTGATAGATGGAATTAGGAGCAATTAGTTCTGGTTTCATTAAAATGCTTTTGATTCTATTGTGATAGCTTTAATATCAGTGCTTGCTTTAATAGGGTTCCTTAAAAATTTAGATTTATTTTTCCTTCGTTGGCATTAGAAACGTTTAGTTCAGCCATAATTAAGAAAATAATACCTTTTGATTGTACGGTGATAATTTTCATATCAGCGTGTACCTTTATAGGGCTACTCTAAAAGTTCGCTTTTGTCGTTAGAAGGCATTGGGTGTATTTAGTTTAAATTTTATCGAAAAAGATCGCTTTTGATTGCATTATGGCAGATAGATGTCGTAACCTGTAACTAAAAAAAAACAAATATGTGTTTGTTTTGTTTTATATTGATGAACGAAGAATATAAGCGAAGTTGATGACATATGGTTCTTTATTTTAAGAAAGGTAAAAATGCAATTTACACCCACACAAAGGATTTGTGCTGTTTATGGAAAAAAGAACTATGAATGAACAAACAAAAGGTTCTTTGTAAAGTTTCCCACTGAAGAATTCTCGTCGAACGATGCTCCACGGTAGAGTTGATCAACTGCAGTTGATAGTAATTGCCTGGGAAAAAATCAACGTGATACGATGAGGTTACTTATTTACATCGGCTTATGGTTATGTTAGTTGCTTTGATGTGTGGCTTCCATATATAAATTAGCTGAGAAATCTACTTTCTGTACTGTAGTTCTGTTTACGAATCACTACAAAACAGATATTTACTAGAACGGTATACAAGGAACCGATCATTTTTCTAGCGTCTTTAGCGATGGATCACTAATATACACTATTTATACACTAATTATTTCGAGATTTACAAAAAACTCTAAATGAAAAAAACAACAAAAAAAAAAAAACAAACCCAGAAGATTCCGAGAAGATTGCGAAAACCGCCAAGAACATTTACTTTCTGAGAAAGATACAGATTCTAGGAGGATGAAATTACGAATTAAGCTGAAACATGGTAGAAGAAAGTGGAACAAAGCAGTAAATATGTTCGAAATAAACTGCGTGAACGTATATATATATTTATATATATATATATATAATATATATATATATATATATATATATATATATATATACATACATATATATACGTATATATACATACATATATATATATACATATATATACATGCATATATATATACATATATATATATGTATAAATTTATATATATATATACGAATATATATCTATATATATATATACACACACACATATATATATGTGTGTGTGTGTATATATATATATACACACACACACACACATATATATATGTGTGTGTGTGTAAAATTTTAAATATTACTAAAAATATGTCTGCAAAAGGAGAATATGAATAAAGACAAAAGGGAAACATATCGTAGCCAACGCGTTTCGTCCTCTGATGGACATTATTAAGTCAAATGCCTTGATATAGTTCATTAGAGATCGAAAAACGACAGGGAAGATAAGTTTTCCTTTTCTCTTTATATATATATATATATATATATATATATATATATATATATATATATATATGTATGTGTATGTGAGTGTGTTACGGATTAATGTGTATATATATTGCGTCTTTCTAGATATATTATATATAATATATAATGAATGTCATATATGTATATGTGTATATTATGAAGTTTTATGCATGTGTCTATATTATATATAATATATATAAAATATTTATGGGTATATAATATATACAATATATAATGTGCGTATATGCCTTATATATATGTAACATATACAGATATATTTAATAACATTTTCTTATTCTGCCGAAGGGCCTTCAGAGTGAAGCTACGTATATATATATATATATATATATATATATATATATATATATATATATATATAGAGAGAGAGAGAGAGAGAGAGAGAGAGAGAGATAGGGAGAGAGAGGAAAGTAAGATTTTTTTTATATATCCCACATATATATATATAGGAAATCGAATTTGAGAATGCAACTTGATTCTTTTAGAATATTTCGTTAGAGCAAATTTGTTATGATTTAACTTTCGAAAATCATCGTATCATAAAACTGTGAAACCGGTAAAGTTACTCTGAATAAATATTCTTAAAAACTGCAACTGCATTCTTTAAATTTTCATACAACCGCCATACATTACTTTTTTTCTTTTAAATTATGTTAATAAATCTTATCAATATCCCTGTCAAGAGCTCGAGCGCCGTTTTCTTGGTTATATCGAAAAGAAGATGCTGAAGCGCCAAATGCTAGTGTCATTTTGTCTTACAACGTTTGCGCTTTACTCTGGGCCCATCGGAACGTAACCTATCATAAGTAGAGGAACATCTATATGCTGGGATTATACTGTCTTCATTTTGTATTATTTACAGCGTTTTATTTTATTTTTACAATAAAAAATACTCTTGTTACTTTGAAGTTCTGAAATTATTCCGCGTTCGTTTTGCTCTGATCTTGTCTGCATCTTCTTTGACAAGTCATTTATCAGAAAACTATAGGAAATATTCATATCAGTTTTGTTATTTAAATTGTAGTCCTTTTGACTCAGTCCGAAAAAAATGGTTCATTTTTATCTTTATAACTTGCTCACGTAAACAGCCGATGATTTTCGTTCGTCTCCGTTGTTCGTTTTTTTTAGCGACACCGATTGATGAGAATGCTCTTCAAGAAAGAACTTTGGATTGAGAGTATTTTCAAGTGCCGATTTCCCGTTGAATTCCCGAACAAGGTTAGCCTGCTGGTTTGAGAGTTTCCTAGTCAAGTCGCTGTTGGAGCCAACAAAGGCTGGGTTGTTGACATCCTGGATTCAAAGAGAGAAAAAAACAATTAAAAAAGATAAACGAGAAAAAAAAAAAAAAAACAAATTGAAAAATAAACGAGGAAAAAATGAAACAATTAAAGAAAAAAAATCTTTAAGATAAATCTAAAATTATTTTCATGTCTGAATTTCTGGGATAAGTTGCTATCATTATTTACATTATTCTTATATATTCAAACTTGAAGTTATCATCATCCTATGGCCTTGGGCACCCGGGTTAAAATGCCTCAATAACAATGAGGCAGCACTCACCTGGCTGGTGATGCGTGGGGCCCTCTGGGTCGCCAAGAGACTTTGCTTAGCGGGCTTGGAGAAATATCCAAACTGCCGCCGCTGTAGTGAGGGGTTCGAGACCATTGGTCACGCCTTCTTTCATTGCAGGGTGGTAGCGCCGTTGTGCAAGTATGTTGAAGGCCTCATGGTTCGCATGCTGCCTGAAAAGTTCTTTGTCCTTGAGGCCGCTTCTGTTTGTAGCAATGTGGCTCCGCCGCTGACGAAGGCTGAACGTTATGTGTTCTTATGCTTGCTAGGTATTATGAAAGTCGTGATTTGGACGACACGTGAGAAGGGATTCTATGAAAGCGAGAAGTTCACTTCTTCCCAGCTGATCTTGTACTTTAAGCATCAGCTTAAAGTCAAGATTAGGTCGGAAAGGTGGCGGCCTACTACATCAGAATTCGGCAAAAGGTGGGTGAATCTTGCGCGTATCGTGTGAAAGGGGCTGACCTGGAGTGGCACTTTGATGCCGGTTAGGCATCAGGATATTGCTTGCCTGGGTTGAACACGGGCAACCCATCCCAAAATTAGGTTAGCTTAGGTTTAGTTTTTGATTCTTTAGTTTCCTTTTTCAATAAACTTTGCTAGGTTATGTATACTCATTGGTCCCTTTTATTTTTGTCCCTATTTGTCTTTAATTCCCCCTCTCTTCCTTCGTTAGGTGGTCAGTGACGTCAGTTCTCTGGTGGGTGCAGGGCTTCTTTCGTTTCGTGTGTGTGTTTTCGCATTTGTTGTTGTGTCTGAATGAGTGTGTGTCTGTGTGAATGCTTGGGATGAATGAATGTTTTATTTTATTATAGTCCCGCATTGATTTCGACCAGTTAACTGATGTTTCTGCCACATTTAGAGATTGTGGTTTTTTTTTTATGACTAACATGATTTTGTTTAGTTTCTTGTAAATTGTCTTTAGTTCATATTGTAAATACTCATTGGGGCTAGTTTTTAAAATTTTTTAAAATTGTTGTTTTATTCATCTCCTCCCACCCACAGACGATAAATTGTACATATGGGGACTAGTTAGTATTTTCATAGAGACATTGATGTATTAGGGTAGATGTGGTGAGAAAGGTACGTAAAAATGTGTTGTTTTAGTGCAAGGAATATTGTTAGTATGATTGGGTCAGCAGTTGTGGCTAGCTAAGTTTAAAGTTAAGACAGAAGACCGACACTTTTTCCTCTTCCCCATTTCGGCCTGGTACCACATTTTCTGGACTTTTCAGAAATAAATATCATCATCGTCATTATCATCATTAATTTGTTGGCGGTGTTTCTCAGGAGTTCCGACTTTGTCATTTCCTACCACTCTTTGATGTTTTCTGACCAGCTCTTGCTTTGCTGTCCCCGATTGCCTCCGCCTACAATAGTTCCTAGCATGATGGTCTTACAGAGGCTGTAATGCCGTGAAACGTGGCCAAACCATACCCTCGCCCGACGCTTAAGAGTGACAAAGAGAGATTCCTCTCGGCCCACGAATCTTTTGACCTTGCTACATACATATTCATTGGTTTTGTGCTCCCAGTAGGAGATGCGGAGGGGCTATCTCAAGCATTTGTTCTCAAATACATGGACTCATTTCGCTACAAACCAGGAGTGTTCAAGTCTCACGCCCGTAGGGGAGGATGGATACTACCAGCGATTTGTAGAGTTTGAACTTGACATGGAATCTGATGTTCTTCCATATCCTTTCCAGTCTGGCCGTATTTGCTGTGGCTGTAGCGTTCAGTATTCAGAGTTTTGCGTTTTGTGTTATTTTTTTAACATGGTTGCTCTCAATTATTTGAAGCTGGACACAACCTCCAGTGGTTCACCTTGTGCTATTCACCATCACTTTGGATTTCTTTGTGTTGAGTTCCATTCCATATGTGGCCATTCTTTTAACAAGTTTGTTGGTCAGGTCTTGCAGCTCACTGTTATTGCCACAGATAAGATTAATATCATTTGCGAAACGCAGCTTGCAGACAGATATACCCCCCCCCGATAGAGATAGTAGTGTATAGGTCGTGGAAACTTTCCCGTATACTTCCCCACGAAACAAAGTGAAGAGTATTGGAGAGTGTAGATATTTGTATCTAGTGCCGATAGTCGCCTGGAAGAAAGCTTCTACCTGGTTAGTCAAGAGGACCGTACTTGTAGCATAGTCATAGAGGGCTTCGTGACTTTTATGAGATCTTCTTCTATGTTGAATCCCCTGATGACGCGCCGGATGCCATCCTGTTCTCCCCCGATCAAATACTTTCTTGAAATAGTCAAACGGGTCCCTCTGTTTTTGCAGATGTTTCTCGATGAGAACCATACAATTGAAGATTTGTTCCACGGTACCCTGTCCGGGTCTAAAATCTGATAGTTGAATGAATACTAAATCTGCAAGAATTGCTAAAAGGAAGACATCGATGAAACCCCAAGGAATTTAAATAAATGATTATATGAACACAAAAGGGATCTTTTACAAAGCAACACATTAAACACATTAGTTGCTCACCGTAACGTAACTGACCACAATATTGATTTAAAAATAACCCATCGATCAAAAGGGAAAACAATTAATTAAAACTCAAATGTTTAGAAAGTGCTTCAATCGCTAGTTCAGCCACAGTAAATTTGTGTTCAAGTTCTTACAACATTTCACCATTCATGACAGATATTCTGTTATCACACTGTGGGATATTTAATAACTAAAATGATGGAACCACAAACAAAAAGAAAATGAATCAAGATGAAATAAAATAAGTTTTCCTTTTGTCTTTATTCATGACTTTCTCAGTTGAGTGGGGAATTTCTTCTGTTTCTTAAAGAGTAACCTGATAATAAAAGAGTTTGTATAAATTGATTGAATGTTGGTGCATTTTTTTATGTAGTTTCCATGTTTGGATAAAAATGAATTTAAACCAAATATGGATTATAATCCGACATAATCATTGGATAAGGAGCAAATAGGAAACGTTTATAAATTTAACTTGTTTGGTTTTTATTTAAGCTTCATCAGAAAATGAAATATGGAGGAGAAAAGAAAATTCTGTTATTTTTTATTTTGTGCTCCTAACGTTTCATTGGCTAAGTAAACCTCACGAAACAAACTTTAAGAAGGAATTAAGTTTATCACTAGTAATGTTTGCCAGGAAGAATATATTGGAGAAACCTCAAGAAGTTTAAATAAAAAAATATATGAACACAAAAGAGACATTTTAGAAAACAATACATTGAACGCATTAGTTGCTCACTGTAACGAAAATGACCACAATTTTGACATAAAATGTTAGTCTAGTTAAAAGAGAAAATAATTCACTTAGGTGAAAATGTCTCGAAAATGTTTTAATCGCTTGTTCATCCACATTAAATTTATGTCCATGTTCCTACAACGTTTCACCATTCTGAACAGATCTTCTGTTATCACAATGTGGGATATTTAATAAAAAACAGATGATGGAAACAAAAAGAATTTCAATGAAATTGGTTAGATTTTCTACCCAAAAGTCAAACCGTCAGAATATGATCATAAAGCAGAAAACAAAAGGTGAGTGGACATTTTGGACAAATCCTACTCATGCAACTAACACACTTTTCCAGTAAAAACAAACAAACAAAAAAAAAGCCAGAGAAATTTCCGTTTCATTGCTTTATCAAAGACAACACCGCAAATGTACGCCATCCAACGGAAACTAAATTTACATCATAAGCAAATTCGTCAAGAAAGGTTGTTAGACATCAGGATTAGGTAAGTGTTAATTTTTTTTATTTCAAATTACCATTACTAATTTTTGACATGTATTTCTTTCATCTTAATTTCAGTTGCTTTTTATCGTAACTATTAAACCGTCTGTAGTAATATTATATAATTTGATTTATTCGTTACATGAAGCATTGTCAGCCATTATTGTTTCTTGACTTTTATTTCTTTTATTTTAACTTGATTCGCTTTTTATCACCCATTATCTACTCTAATTAAACAAAGAAAATAATTAACTTAGACGAAAATATTTAAAAAGGTGCTTTAATCGCTAGTTCAGCTATTTGCGTTCAGCTTCTTACAACGTTCCACCATTCATGGCAGATCTTCTGTTATCACAATGTCGGATATTTAGTGAAAAAAGTGATGGAAACAAAAACAAAAAAGAATTTAAAGGAAATCTGTTAGATTTTATACCCAAAACACATAGTAACAATAACGAATTATTTTTAAATTTAAATTTCCGTCTGTTTTATTCCCCACCAAAAAAATATTCGCTGTTATATTTGGAGAAATCTACTTAAGCTGTGACGCCATAGGAAAGCTTTAACCTGTTAATCGGTCTAGAGCCCCCTGTTTGTGTCTGGTAGCTTCAATATGTATTATTTCAAATCTCTTGTGCTTTGCAGCCAGAGGAAATCGAAAGAAAGTCTTCCAGAGTAAATGGTAACGATAGAATCTTGAGTCAGAATCCTCCAAACAGTCCAAAATTAAATGCAAAATCATTCTGGCAACTCTTGTGACTTTACGAGACTGGTGCCAGTGAATATCGGTAACTGTCCTTCACTTGGACAACACCTGGGCCACGGAGAAGGGAGACGCAATGCGTGGGCAGCTATCGATCTCTCAGTAAAAATACACCCAAGCCACCAAAGAAAAAAAAACAAAGCAAAAAAAACACATGCCTACCCAGGCGTGCACTCGAAAGAATAAACTCCAATATCGCTTCGCCTGGGATCAATTGGTAAAAAATGTTCAGCTGAATTAAACAAAAACACTCCTCCCAAGTGCAGATCGAAAATTTTACAAGGCCCACGGATGCCACAAAATTTATTAAATGAATTTTACTTACATTTTTTCTTTCAACGTCAGATGTTTCTTTCATTGACGGCAGAATGCTGTCTAACCAATACATTTCTCGATCAGTATAAATCAAATCCAACAATTTTCGAATGAAGCAAATCGCCACAACCTGCAGAGATGGCAATGAAAAATCCGTTATTATTATTAACAATTGCCCTACGGTTAAATCAATAAATCCGTAGCCTAATGATAACAAACAACATCAAAAAAAAAAAAAAAAAAAAAAACCATTAAACAGCCAATGTTTATTTACAATGACATGTCATCCTTTGCGAAGGCACGTAATTCAGTGATGACTTTTAATTGCATACGACTCGTTTCAAGTCCAAATTCGGCTAATAACTACATGTCAAGATACCAATTTATTGATCAAGCCTCGAATGCAGAAAATGAATCCCTCTTAAAGTATATACAATGTAATAGGGAGCGTTTAAAAGGATTATACAAATAAGCGAGTCCATAATCTGATTGAACAACACAATAAACACATATTAAACAACCTATGTTTATTTAAACTGGCATGTCCTTCTTTGCGAAAGCACATAATTCATTGGTGACTTTTAAATACATACGTCCCGTACATCGAACAATATACAATGAAAGTTTCGGGTCCAAATTCGGTAATAATTACATGTCAGGATACCCATTTATTGATAAAGCCTCGAATGCAGAAAATGAATCCTTCCTAAATCAAATACAACATAATAGGTTTGATTTGTTTTGTTTTACGGTATATCAACCTCAATGGGTTATTAAATGCCGACAAAATTTTTGTTGCTAGAAATATTTTTTTCCTTCGTAAATCTATTTTTGGTAATATTTTTTTTCTTAAAAAATGTATTGCTGACAATAATTAAAAAAAAAAAGAATTTCTGATAATAAAATCTATTTTTACACTTTCATAGTGTTATGACACTAGTTTGGGGGTTGACCCTAACAGGTACTACCACCCCGGGTTAGGGTGGACCTGGGATCACAAGCGATTAAGAAGTACGCTTCTCAAAACCTCCTGATCAGAGGCCTTGCTGTTGGACGTAGTTTATCGTCATACCCAGGACGCGGATGTAGTTTATCGTCATACCCAGGATGCGGATGTAGTTTATCGTCATACCCAGGAGGGACAACATAATAGGAATACAAATAAGCGAGTCTATATTTGGTAGCTGTTTGAAATGCAAATTGCTATGGTTTTAGTTAGGGTGAATTATGATTGATTGAGAAGGAAAGTAACAGAGTTAGTGAAGTGGATTTTAACAAGTCAGTGAATGGCCCAGTGGATAAAGGCGTTGATTAGATCCAGTGACTAGGCCCAAAGAGTTGTGAGTTCAATACCAGGCCACAGTAGTGAACCAACACTTGTTGAATTAAAATGAAATAACTGAGACATCCGGAAGATGCATGCAACGTGGAACTAGAAAAATCTACCCGGTGGACAAAATAATGGGTTCGGTTTGAAATACTAATTACCTGAAGAAGTCCGGAGCACAAACGGCCGAAACGTCGCGAATATGGCAATGAGGATAACAGTTCGAATAATATAAATAATCCAAGTAAATTGAGATGAGGTATTATGGTTATTTGGATTATTTATAGAGATATAGGGTGACATAAAGGCCGGGGAGTACAACGGCCGAAACGTTGTGAATATGGCAATGAAGATGAGGATAACAGTCCGAATAATGTAAATAATGCAAGTAATCATAATACCTCATCTCAGAGATATAGACAGATATATAGAGAGACATAGACATAAAGGCCGGAGAGTACAACGGCCGAAACGTTGTGAATATGGCAATGAAGAAAACTGTCCAAATAATGTAAATAATTCAAGTAATCAAAATACCTCATCTCAGAGATCCAGTCACCTGAAGAGGGTCGGAGAATACAACGGCCGAAATGTTGTGAATATGGCAATGAGGAAAACAGTCCGAATAATGTAAATAATGCAAGTAATCATAATAACTCATGTCAGAGATATAGACAAAAATTTGAATTTATATCTCGTGGCCGGTTGAAATGAGAATTGATGTACTTGGAATATAACAACTGGGGTAAAATTCTAATGGTTGCGGGAGGAATATAGCACAGTTGTGTGAAATTTATAATTACATGAATTTATATTTTGTGAAGGTAACCCCATGATTGGAATGTGCATGCTCATCAGTGAAAGAAGAAGAAGAAGAAAGACTTTTAAAATTCTACTGCATGAATTATTAGATGAAAACAATGCATGTAAACATTCTTGTTATTTTTTTTGGGTGGGGGGGACTTAAATGCCATATACAAGTAATTGATAGGAAGGGTAAGGGAGAGATGTGACACTATGTGAGACTGGCAAACGGAAAGAAAGGGGAGAAATTAAAAATATAGTTTTGGATGAGGCGAGAAGGGTTAAAGAATAGAATGATGGACAGACTGAGAGAAGAAAAAGGGATTTCTTTTTATTTCCAAAGTCTGTTTCTTTTTAGGACAGAGATACTTAGAAGAAAAGTGATTCTCTTACAAGATATTACCTCAAAAGCCATATGACAATATATAGCTGACAGCTGATAAATGATCCAACTTAAAAAAAAGGGCTGGTTATGAAAACACAAATCGGGAGATAAAATTTGGTGATCTCTGTAACCAAATCAAGGGAATAGATTTTAAGTACCCAGAGCCTAGGGTACATGGAGTGCAATGACCCTGACAGTTGGTATTGGATTTTACTGACCGGAGGAAGCAGCTGGTAAATTTCTAATTTTTATGAGCAAGGCCTGACTGAGAAATTTTGCTGACGAGAAATTAAAATAATTAATGACCACGAACTAAGCCATGCGGTTGAGAACCTGATTGGGCGAAGGACAACAAATGTAAGGGGCGCAGGTGAAATACCAAAGAAGACGGAGGAATTACTTACGTCCATTGGGAAGTATTAGTGAGAGGCAAAAATAAACGAAGGAAGGAGTTGCGTGGATCAATATCCTCTGACCGCTGCCAATCGGAAAGGGATCTCTCCGAATTTGGAGGGACAACAAAGAGGCGCTTATTGGAAGATAGAAGAAACAACGAGACATCATAAAGACGTCACCCCCACACCCCATGGCTGTTTTGGGCGGAAGTTAATATAATCAGAATATTGAAGTGACCAAACAGTAGTTCCAAACGACAAACGAGAGATGGTCATAAGCCATAATCGCATCCGTTCCGAGGGGCACATAGCACATAAAGAAGAAGATCTTGAAAGGATCTTGAAACTTCTAACTGGTGAATATTTGTAAAAAAAGAAGTTGAATGAAAATAAAAAGAAACACATAGGAAATATTGCTGTGAAATTATATATTTATACATGTATATACATGTTGTGGACTCTCCCCTCGCATTCGATGTATGAGGGTCAAACAGCTCAGTTCCTAGCAACCAACAGCCAGACACCGCCACATATGATTTGAAGGCTTTGTGCAGAACCAATCACACTTTTTGAAGGGCTGAATACGCAGGTTTTGAATTCAGAGTTTTCATTCTCGTAAACCAGTTGCCACCCAAGGCTATAGAACCCAGTCTATCCTGCTATTTACCCATAGTTGGAGGGAGAAGAAGAGGATTAATACCTTTCCTAATGGAATTAACACGTAATATTCGATTGGATGAATAAAATATTTTGTCCCCAAAATGATCGAAAACATTTTGATACTTACCATCAAGGGAAAAAGTATGGAGATTGACTTGATGCTTTTGACCAACCACAAAACAATTAGACAGATGATTTGAATAACAGTGTACATATGTACTCTGTTAACGGCCACATGACGTAGGTAGGGGTAATCTGGTTGGTGTTTTATCGGCTGGAACATGATTAATGTCCGGTCAATTAACTGAAAGAATAAAAAAGATAAAAGTGTAACATTTTGTTTAAAATTTCGAGTTGAAGAATTATTATTTACTTCTTCTTTTTTTTTTAATTCTTTCAAAAATCAATTCATCCCAAGGAAGGCGATAATGACATTGAAACGCAAGGGGCTATTAGGAGTGAAAGAGAAGGGGAATACTTTAGAATGAACAGGAAACCCAATACTAAACAGTAAAATAAGGGATAAACCTCTACTCCTTGTCAAAAGACCGGAGAGGAGTATGAACCGAACGATACGCTCATCTGTCTACAGCTAGTGAAGGAAGAAAAAATATCGGTAAATAAAAAGTATTAGGTTGGTGGAAAAATAATGTCGTTTTCTCATATATGTTAATATGTGAGAAAACGACATTATTTTTGCACCAACCTAATAAAATTTCAGAGTTTAGGTGGAAACACACACACATATACATACATATTATATATATATATATATATATATATATATATATATGTGTGTGTGTGTATGTGTGTGTGTGTGTGTGTGTGTGTGTGTGTGTGTGTGGCCAAGCGTTAAAACACGTCGGAACAAATGGTGAACGCATTTTCTTTAATATTATTTCTCGATTCCTTTTTGTTACTACCACATCCAAAACACTAAAAGACTTAGCCAATACTAAACAAAAGAATAAACTAAAAGTTCAAGGAGTTTACTCCATCGCCTGTAATAATTGTCACAAAAGTTACATCGGAGAAACTTCAAGGATTCTAAATAAAAGATTAAATGAACACAAAAGACACATTTTACAAAATAATACGTTAAATGCGTTGGTTGCCCACCATAACGAGAATAACTACAAATTTCACATAAAAAAATGCTATTCTGATCAAAGGAGAAATAATTCATGACGTCGTATAAGTCTAGAGAATGCATTAATCGCACGGGCATCTACAGTAAATTTGAGCCGGGGCTCTTACATTTTACAATTCCTGGCAAATCTAATATCACAGTGTGGAATACTTACTTACAGAAGTGATGGAAAGAAAAAGAAAAAAACTCTAAATGAATTCGGCTGACAAAAAAAAAAAAAAAAAATTCTAAAATTGCCAGCATCCCTAGCATGTGTAGTCTTACCAAAAAACAAATTTAGTCCGATGAAGTCCTGAACGACGAAGCGTGTAACCAGCAAACTTTTCCACTTTGTCATACAATTTCCCCAATACTCTTTCTGATATATATATATATATATATATATATATATATATATATATATATATATATATATATTGGCTTTGGAATTCTCCACCGAGCTCTCCGATCTTTAAAACGAGGAACTGGACCTAATTATGAACCCTAGAAAATCTGTCATTATCCATAGCAAAGAACTATGGATAAAAAATAATGCAGTTGACCAATTTGATATTGCAATCGGATCTTTAAGCCTTTTTCGTTTATTCATTTTAAGGTTAGTGCCGACTATGACATCATCATAGAAGACATAGGACTATATAGAGATAACTGCCTTATGATGGTGAAAAATTCTACAAAAATTAAAACTGACAAAATCAGGAAATTAATACATAACATAAGTATATTTTTAATGCTGACCTTATGCACCCCACCCCGTTTTAACTTCCGAAAAGAGATAACGATTCTAACGCGAATAAATCATTTTTATCGAAAGTTATGAGGAAGTACAATCTTAATACTGAAACATGAAAGTTTTTGTGTAGCGATGTAAAAAGTTTTTATTGTAACCTATTATGTGTGTGTGTGTGTGTTAGTATGACTTATGATGTCATCCACCGACAACTGAACCTTCTTTTATTTCCTCTTACCGAACGTTATGAACCGGCAAGCGACATTTTTTTCCAGGGCGAGACGAACCGACAAGAGGCGAAAACGAACGAAATTTCAGATCGACAAGGAAAAGGGTATAGAAGAGGAAGCTTAGTGGCTGGGAAACTGGGCAAACTGTGACAAGTTTTCAAGAGGTTAGGGACGAGTGGTGCAGATCGAGGCCGTGGGCGGGTTGCTGGTTAATTTTTCACAATTACCCACATCCGTGTGTCAAAAGGCTGTCGGTTTCAAACGCTATGCTGTGATTGCCTCGTTCCGTAACTGTTAAAGACTTACATGTCACGGGTCAAGGACTTATACTTCTTTCGACCGAGAACACTTAGCTAGGCTCTGCAAATATCTAAGACTGTTCACATCTATCTATCTATCTATCTATCTATCTATCTATCTATCTATCTATCTATCTATCTGCTCAAGTAAGTTCTTATCTATCTATCTATCTATCTATCTATCTATCTATCTATCTATCTATCTCAGTCTGTTCCTTAGCTGTTCATTCACTCACGTTTGTTTTTCTCTCTTCCCCAGATTTGCTGCTGCTTCCAAGTATTATAAGAGAGACAAGATCTTATGCTTTGTCATTTCATTTTACCGAGACTCATTGACATCACTGGCAATAAATATACAAGCAGCATAAAACAGTTTCATTTCATTATATGTATCATATTTATGCTCTCCATGTATTTTTTAGTCTTAATTATGTTAACATATGTCATTGAAATGTGTTGTTACGTCACAGATTATTACTTTACTGTTGCATTAGCATAGGTGAGTGACGTTTGGTGCTTCATAGAAAATCCCTGTAACTTTCTGACTTGCACGTAAGATTGCATTACGACGCATGTCCAGAACGGAATTCTGTCGTAAGGAACGACTGTATATGATGGCTACAGCTTCGTTGTCGAGTATGAAACGATACTCATTAAACATCTTAATATCATATTAGGTTGGTGCAAAAATAATGTCGGTTTTTGACGTTGAAATATACGTCAAAAACCGACATTATTACTTGTGTTGGATTCATGCCTTTCCCAAGGATATTAAACGATTTTTTTTATAAGCATGCTTTTTTTAACATCGGTATTCAAATTTTTAACAAATCCACCGCTGACGTCAGTGTGGTTTAAGCAATTAAAAAGCTAAATGAAAAGCTGAAAACGATTCAAACAGATTTATGAAGTTATTTTATTCCGTGTCCAAACATTCTGCCAGTTTAAGGACATTGAAATGTCTTTCTTTTTCTATTTAGTTAGATAAAAACTTTTCAAATACTGGGTGTCCATAAAGTTCGTGCACATTTAAAAAAAATTATAACTTTATTTGTATTTGCGATAAAAATAATTTGTAAAAAGGATTAGAAAGAAGTAAATCTATATTTTATAAGGTTTTATTGAAATTTTATTTAAGTTTCCACATGTCCTCCATCATTAGCAATACAAAGGGTAATACGATTTTGCAGTTCACGGAAAACATTTGCCAACTGATTATAGTAATACCTGAAATCACATTAGTTATTTTAGCTAGACTTAAAACTAGGTACATTAAACTTTATAACATTTTTTTACAGATTATTTCTATTGCAAATACAAATAAAGTTATAAACTTTTAAAAGTGCACACAAACTTAATGGACACACTGTATTTCAATAACCATTTAACCAACAGAAATAAGCAACTCATTTAATGGGCAAAATCCGAAATTGCTAATAAAAAAAAAAAAAAAGAATTATGTGGTATGAAGTGACTATACACCAAAGACGCAACCAGCATTTGATCTGGCTATATAGATAGATAAAGTATATGTTTTTAAGCCGTATTTGGCTGTAGTGGAGCACATAGTCGGACTGTAGCTAAGGTTAGCTCAGCATGATTGTAGTTTAAACCACAGCTGGCTTCTGTGGCTGTTGAACAAACAGAAATAGGCAAGGACAGATTGAGATTCTGAGAAACGAACAGCCAATCCGAAGACAGGAAATCACTCTGATTTGCAGTGGGAATTCAAGCCGAAAGAAATCTGATGATGATGACGACGTAAAAACCAATGAGGATGCTGTAGTTGTTTTTCCATAGATATTGAACGAACAACCACAGTATACACACTGCACAACTACAGTAAATGGTAGTATTAGCCCTTTCCCTATAAGGAAAAATTTGGCATTCATTGACCAAGTAGCCAAGTAGCTTTCGGTTGAAGTTCATAAATTTTTTCTATATTTTTTCTTTCAGGAAAATAAATTATTTTAAAGCAGAGTAGCTGTTATCACTCTTTCCAGTATTGAAGCAGGGTTTCCTTCCTAACATTTTATTTGAAGTAATGTGGAATGTCAATATCTTGATAATGTCATTATTTTCTCTTCTCAATCCCAGTAGCTGTTATCACTCTTTCCAGTATTGATGGAGGTTTCCTTCCTAACCTTTTATTTGAAGTAGTGTGGAATGTCAACATCTTGATAATGTCATTATTTTCTCTTCTCAAGCCTAGTAGCTGTTATCACTCTTTCCAGTATTGATGGAGATTTCCTTCCTAACCTTTTATTTCAAGTAGTGTGCAATGTCAGCATCTTGATTGTATCTTCTTTTTTCTCTTCCAGTTACATTTTAGTTGTTGCTGCTGTTGAAAGACCTCCAGCGATGTGGTTTCTGTTATCTACTTTATTTCTTTGCGTGTGATTCTGTAGCGCCAGTCCACGATGTTCAAAGAAGGATGATCCTTGCCAAGACCTTTCGCGCTTCACTCGTTCAAAGCCATTTTAAACTATTGATCCGAAGAAGCGGTTGACATTACATCCATACAAAAACCTCGATCTGACAAGCTTATTTAAGAACAAAACTCCAGTTTTTAGTTTAATGTTTTGATTTTATGGAGATTTGCAGTGTTGGGAAAAAAGTAAGTCTGGCGCAGCATATTCTATGGTCAATTTCCTTTTCTCCTATATTAAGGACTATCAATATAATTCCATTATACTCGATAAAATTTTAAAGAGCTTGGATGACCTGAAGCATATAATTTACTGTTGTGGTGTCCTCCCTCTAAGAATCTATATTAGACTCTTCCGCCTACCATAAAATTAGTAGAATAGAAGGTTCGGGAAACAGTGAACTGTTAATGGATTGATAGCTGGTTCATACGATACACTCTCACTAGCCATGTAATACCCTTCTTATGTACTTACTGTTTAATATACAATATATCTGCAAACCTGGTTTTTGCTATTACTTAACCATTTACTTGGTTACAACATCTTCCTTGACTTTTGGTTTGGCTGGTGTATATTTATGAATTTGCGAGTCTTAATTATTGTTATATATATATATATATATATATATTCCACCGTGCCTTTTATATATATATATATATATATATATATATATATATATATATATATATATATATATATATATATATATATATATATATATATATATATATATATATATATATATATATATATATATATATATATATATATATATATATATATATATATATATATATATATATATATATATATATATATATATATATATATATATATATATAAAAGGCACGGTGGAATAATCGACAGCGGCTTGGATTGAGTAATCGGAGAGCCGAGTTCGAATTCCAGTCGAATCCATTCGTGCTAATACCTTTAGGAAAAGGTGTGAATCCTCTTCTCCCTCCAGCTATGGGTAAATAGCAAGAAAGACAGACTGGGTTCTATAACCTTGGATGGCAACTGGTCTTGGAGAAGGACAACTCTAAATTCAAAACCTGCGGAGGGTCGTTTGGGGACCTTGTGTCACGTAGTGCACCAGGTCTCTGTATTCGGCCCTTCAAAAAGTTTGGCTGGTCCTGCACGAAACCTTCACCACTATAATCAAATCTCATGTGCCGTTGTTGGGCTGTCAGTTTCCTGGAAACTGATCTGCTTGACCCTCATACGTCGAATTCGACGGGAGAGTTGAGTAGTATATATATATATATATATATATATATATATATATATATATATATCAATAAATAAATAAATAAACACTCTGTTTTAGGTGGGCTGATTTAATATCCAACTGACATCAACAGTTCTTATATATAAAACAAACGAACAAAAACGCACTTTTAGGGTTCTGGTCATTGGATATGATAAGGTAATTTGATTTATGGCCCTCCAATTATCCTCAGAGATCCCAACGCATTTCCCTTACATACAGTTTTGTCTTTCATTCTAACCTGAAGAAGTAGAAGGCAACAGACATTATTTCGGCGAAACGCGTTGTTGGTAGTTTTTTCATTTTGTCACACACACACACACACACACACACACACACACACACACACACACTCTCTCTCTCTCTCTTTCTTTAGTATCTGAATTTATTATTCTTATATTTTGACTTATTAATAATGTCTTCTAAGATTCTACAGGATGCAGTATAAATGCTGTTACAAAATTCAAATGAATTCTTGACTATTGTTTGTGCCCAGTTCTTGAGAGTGAGGCCTGTTCTATTTGGCCCCACGATATTGAGGGCCTGAAGGTAAAATTGAAAACAGTATGAGACACAACTATGGAAGCTGAACGTGCCGCCATTAATGACTTTCCTGAAACATGTGTGATGAAAACGAAAGGAAAGCACATTGAATGGGATTTTCAGTTATTATTTATCACATCAATACCTAATTTGTGTTCAAATTGTATTAAGACCTTGAATAAGTTCTCTCTGTTTTTCCAACAGATGGCTTTCCCAGAACTGCGTGCGTGTAGTTTCAGATGGTAATACATCTATAAGGGAGTACCATAAGCAAGCTTAAAATTCAGTGTGTATCGTTTCGCCGAAATGCAGACAACTTTGTTTTTCATAGGGGTAAACATGTCGGATTTTGTGCCAAAGAAAGTGTATTTGCGGCGAATTTTACTGCACTACTTTATTCAAAAGGAATCTGCAGCTGAAGCACACAGAATTCTTGTTGAGACTTACGATGACCATGATCTGTCGGAAACTACGTGCAGAGATTGGTTTAGTCGCTTCAAAAATAATGATGTTGATGTTGAAGATAAACAAAGATGGGCAAAATTAATGGCTAGCGATGGACAATACTTTCAGTGACATGTTTCTTATTAATTTTTGTAAATGAATCATTACTTTTCATGAAAAATCACCTAGAACTTATTCAAGGTCCTAATATGATGATATAACAAATTTCACAGAAGTTATGAGTTTTTTTCTAACTCTATTTATGCAGAAACCTGTATATAAATATAAATAATATTAAATAATATTATCATAAATTATAATTAACAATCAATTTCGTCAAATGTTTTGGCAACATCCACAAAATAGGATGTTTGTGGATAGTAATTCACTTCCTTCAAGGACTGAGATAAAAAAGCACCTTAATAAAAGTATGGGATTATTTCTCAGTATCACCCTCACACACATAGACCACCCCACACATCGACACTGTCTCTGTCACTCTATGCAAAACCACCACCTAGAAATTGCAAATGTCAGAAAATCATTGCTATTACTTTTTTACAGGGTTACGTCCATAACACGTTGAAACATTGGTTCTCGTACGATCACCGATCAACCTCGAACCTGGTCAGCACATGCATGGGAATATCAGGTGCTGTAAGCTCGGGTGTGAGGCTGGTGTAATGGATAACGGATCGGAATTGTAAATCAGAGAGCTGGGTTCCAATTCCACTCGGTTTCGTTATATTCAAGGTATGATTCCTCCTCTTTTCCCCCAGATATGGCTTAATTGGTAGGAATTATATCCGTAAATCATTATTATATACAAAAAATTCTTACAATTTAAAAATGCTTTCTGGCTTTAAATAATCAACAAAGGCTTGAAAAATAAATGTCAACATTTGTCAGCAGAAAAGAAATCATTAGCTTCACGAACCTGCATTCCACTCAGAGAAGTGATACCCATGTACAGGAAGACGCCATACAAGACGGGCATTGGAATCAACTGAAAAGAATTCAAAGAAAGGCACTCTTAAGAAACGACGATGACTTTACATTCATTTTTCAATACATACGTCTTATCGTTTATATACATGATGCCATCGTGTCCTCGCTTACCTCCAATAAAAATAACGGTATTTTTAAATAATTTTCACTTTTTCTATTTATGGCTCAGTTACTTTGATAGTTTTTTGGTAATGTTTAACCTTCGCGACCACAAATACAACAACAAAAAAGGGACAGTTTATCAAAAGATCTTTTTTTTTCTGTTGACGCCGTTATTATTTTAAAGGACATCAACTCCCTCGAAAATGTTTATATACCATATTATAAAAATATGTGGCCCAAGTACAATGCGATATTTCGTATTAAACATTTTATAAAGATTTATAATTTAACATTTTATAAAGATTTATTATTTAACATTTAAAGAAACAAATTTGAAAATAAATGTTATTATTCAAAATTTTTAAAAAAGTACAACTCTGTACTCCTAATTCTTGTTCTTTCCTATGCTAATATAAGTCCACACAGTAAACCTCTACTTTGAGGAGCTCTTGGGCCTTATATTGGGTGAACATTAGTAAAAAACATTAAAGTGTACATGTACATATTACTGGCAGTAGATACCAAATGTAATTGCAGAATGTCAATTTATTTTTAATATTGGTTGATATTTAAAATATTTTACTGCACAATTTACGCAGTGACAGTTGAAATAAATCATTGTATGCATTCCACTATATTAAGAGCAATTATTTTTGTTCATTCGGTGAGTGTGAATCTGCCAATAATTGCTTCCGTATCCAATTCATATAACAAATTCCTTTTCAATAGATAGAAAAATGTAGAGTTCCAAATTCTTCTCAGAGAAATTCTTATCCTTGTCATTATGATCTTTAGTTTTGAAAATGTCCTTTCATATTGGAATTGAAGAACTGATAGTGTGCAGATGATTATATAAATTCTTTTAATTCCTTTTTATTACTAAAACAATTGTCAGTGTTTTTTTATTTATTGCATTTTTATATGATATAGGAAGCCAGCTCCTACTAGCCATAACCTGAAGAGTGCGCAACTGAAAAAAAATATCGTTTGACAATGTTTAATCTTCCTACCCCAACAAATTAGTCTGTCAATGTGTACACTTTTGACTCGCTCGGCAATGTTTATTTAAAAGATTATCAAAATATGTGGCCCAAGTACAATGAGACATTTAACATTTTATAAAGAAATAAATTTGAAAAGAAATATCATTATTCAAACATTTATAAAAATTTACAAAGTTTTCAAAATATGTAAACCGGCCACAATGCAAAATTTATTATTTACCATTTTATAAATATATAATTGGGAAAACCAGGTTTTTATTCATAATTTTATTAAAAGAAAATATCTATGAATCATAGAAGAAGAAAATTTCAATAAACCTGATTTTGCAGACATTCTACATATTCTTCTCAAATTGCATTCTATCTCATATTACATTTTGTTTTAATTTTTACAATTTTTTATAATCGATGTCTAATCAATATAGGGGTGGGGCAGATTTTTTTTCTCGCAGTACTTTGCCATTTCTTTCTGCGGTAGACCAGTTGCCATCCAAGGCTATAGAACTCGGTCTGTCCTGCTATTTAATTTACCAATAGATGAAGACAATTCACACCTTCTCGTACTTTTTCACTCCCAGGAGTCCCTTGCGTTTCCGTGGCCTTATAGCCTTGATTGGGGGTGAACAGAAGTGGAGTAATAAGAAATGACAGCCAATTTAAATAATTTTAAATTTTAAGTTGCTTATATTATAGGTTAAAAAATCATTTCACCCCAAGCAAGGCGATAAAGCCACGAAAACGCAAGGGAAGAGATAAGAGAACAGTAAAAGAATAGTAAGACATAAGATAAATTGCATTTAGACATTTTGCCCTAGACACACCCATTGCTACAACGGCCACAGAACATGTGGTACCCCTATCATCGTAATGGGGTCGGGGATACGTGATTTTGAACAAGAATGGACGGCTGACTGGGGACAACCTACCTTCCATGGATTGAATAAAAGGATCAATTCGAAATAGCCAGTAAGTTGTTTGAATAAAGGTACAAGAATGTAACCTGGCGATGGTTGGAATGTTGAAGACACTAATTCGGATATAATACTGTGTAAATCAATAAACTTTTTTTTAATTGCAGAAGCCACAACAGTAGGCAATTGGGAATGAAATGAACTTACTTGAAGCACTGAAGTAAATAACACACTGACACCATTAAGAATGCCGACAAGCAAAGCTGTCACTCGCTGCTCCCTGAAAAAGAACAAACGCATTATTATCGTATCCAGGAGAATTCAAAGACGTTGCTACTGGATTACAAATTGAAAAAATAAAAGAGCAAGGGATTGGTTATCAGAGTGGAAGGGGGGACGTCAAGCCGGGTTCAAGTTATACCCAAAGATATTGCAATTGATTTTCGCACAAGGACATATATCTCGTATATGTGTCAAATAGCAAGGAAGAGTGGACTGTATAAATTTGATTGCTAACAAGACGAGGAGAATGGAAAAGCGTGTGTTAAATAGCCGGTCAGACTGGACATTGTAGTTGTAGTTGGTAACCTGACCAAGGGAAAGGAAATGTATATATTAAATAGCAGAACAGACTGGACGCTATAGCTGTAGATGGTAACCTTCCAAGGAAAGGCAAATGTATGTGTTAAATAGCAAGTCAAACTGAACTCTCTAGTTGTAGGAATCAACCAGTCAACGGAAAGAATGGTATATGTTATATAGTAGTTCAGACAGGACACCCTAGCTGTAGTTGGTAACCAGTCCAAGGGAAGGGAAAGGAATGAGCTACATAGCAGGGCAGACTAGATTCTCTATCAGTAATTGGTAAGCAGGCCAAAGGTATGTGTTAAATAGCAGACCAGACTTGGCTCTCTAGCTGTAGTTGGAAACTTCTCTAAGGGAACGGAAAGTTATGTGTTAAATAACAGAAAAGACTTTTATCTCTGGCTGCAGTTGGTAATCAGTCCAATGGCAGTGAAAGATATGTGTAATATAGCAGAACAGCCTCGGCTTTCTAGATGTAGATGGTAACATGTCCCAGGTGAAAGAAATGTGCTAAATGGCAGGGCAGGCTGAAAACTCTGGTTGTCTTGGTAACCAGTCCAACGGAATGTAAAATGTATGTGCTAAATAGAAGGTCAGACTTGACTCTCTAGATATCGTTGGGAAAATGTGTTAAATAGCAGTGAAGACTGGACTCTAAATGTAGCTCGTAACCAGTCAAAAGGAAGGGTAAGGTATGTGTTAAATAGCAGGGCAGACTGGACTCCAAATGTAGCTCGTAACCAGTCCAAGGTAAGGTTAAGTTATGTGTTAAATAGCAGGGCAGACTGAACTATAAATGTAGCTAGTAACCAGTCTAAGCTAAGGGTAAAATATGTGTTAAATAGAAGGGCAGACTGGACTCTAAATGTAACTCGTAACCAGTACTAGGTAAGGGTAAGGTATGTGTTAAATAGCAGGGCAGACTGGACTCTAAGAGTAGCTAGTAAACTATCCAAGGTAAGGGTAAGGTATGTGTTAAATAGCAGGGCAGATTGGACTCTAAATGTAGCACTTAACCAGTCCAAGGTAAGGGTAAGGTATGTGTTAAATAGCAAGGCAGATTGGACTCTTATAGTAGCTAGTAAGCAGTCCAAGTTAGGGGTAAGTTATGTGTTAAATAGCAGGGCAGACTAAACTATAAATGTAGATCGTAACCAATCCAAGGTAAGGGTAAGGTATGTGTTAAATAGCAGGGCAGACTCGATTCTATATTTAGATCGTAACCAGTCCAACGGAAGAGTAAGGTGTGTGTTAAATAGCAGGGTGAACTTGACTCTAAGAGTATATAGTAACCAGTCCAAGATAAGGGGAAGGTATGTGTTAAATATCAGACGAAACTGGAATCTGAGAGTTGCTAGTAACAAGTCGAAGGTAAGGGTAAGGTATGTGTTAAATATCAGAGCAGACGGAACTATAAATGTAGCTCGTAACCAGTCCAAGGTAAGGGTAAGGTATGTGTTAAATAGCAGTGCTGACTGGACTCTGAGAGTAGCTAGTAACCAGTCCAATGTAAGGGTAAGATATGTGTTAAATATCAGGGGAAACAGGAGTCTGAGAGTAACTAGTAACCAGTCAAAGTTAAGGGTAATGTATGTTAAATAGCAGGGCAGACTGAACTATAAATGTAGATCGTAACCGTTCCAAGAGAAGGGTAAGGTATGTGTTCAATAGCAGGGCAGACTGGACTCTGAGAGTAGCTAGTAACCAGTCTAAGTTAAGGGTAAGTTATGTGTTAAATAGCAGGGTAGACTGGACTCTAAATGTAACTCGTAGCCAGTCCAAGATAAGGGTAAGGTATGTGTTAAAGACAGGGCAGACTGAACTCTGAGAGATGCTAGTAACTATTCCAAGGTAACGGTAGGTATGTGTTAAATAGCAGGGCAGACTGGACTCTGAGAGTAGCTCGTAACCAATCCAAGGTAAGGGTAAGGTATATGTCAAATAACAGGGCAGACTGGACTCTAAACGTAGCTCGTAACCAGTCCAAGGTAAGGGTAAGGTATGTGTTACATAGCAGGGAAGAATCGGCTCTAAATGTCGCTCGTAACCAGTCCAACGTAAGGTATATGTAAAATAGCAGAGCAGACTGGACTCTGAGAGTAGCTCGTAACCAATCCAAGGTAAGGGTAAGGTATATGTCAAATAGCAGGGCAGACTGGACTCTAAATGTAACTCGTAACCAGTACAAAGTAAGGGTAAGATATGTGTTACATAGCAGGGAAGACTGAACTCTAAATGTAGCTCGGAACCAGTCCAAGCTAAGGGTAAGTTGTGTGTTAAATAGCAGGGCAGAGTGGACTCTGAGAGTATATAGTAACCAGTCCAAGGTAAGGGTAAGGTATGTGTTAAATAGCAGGGCAGACTGGACATTGACTGTAGTTCGTAACCAGTCCAAGGTAACGGTAAGGTATATGTTAAATAACAGGGCAGACTGGACTCTGCGAGTAGCTTGTAACCAGTCCAAGGCAAGGGTAAGTTATGTGCTAAATAGCAGGGTAGACTGGACTCTAAATGTAACTCGTAACCAGTCCAAGATCAGGGTAAGGTATGTGTTAAATATCAGGGCAAACTGGACACTGAGATTAGCTCTTAACCATATGAAGGTAAGGGTAAGTTATGTGCTAAATAGCAGGTTAGACTGGACTCTAAATGTAGTTCTGAACCAGTCCAAGCTAAGTGTAAGTTATGTGTTAAATAGCAGGGCAGACTGGATTCTAAATGTAGCTCGTAACCAGTCCAAGGTAAGGGTAAGTTATGTGATAAATAGCAGGGCAGACTGGACTGTGTGAGTAGCTCGTAACCAGTCCAAGTTAAGGGTAAAGTAAGTGCTAAATAGCAGGGTAGACTGGACTCTAAATGTAGCTCGTAACCAGTCCAAGTTAAGGGTAAAGTAAGTGCTAAATAGCAGGGTAGACTGGACTCTAAATGTAGCTCGTAACCAGTCCAAGGTAAGGGTAAGTTATGTGTTAAATAGAAGGGCAAACTGGACTCTAAATGTAGCTCGTAACCAGTCCAAGGTAAGGGTAAGTTATGTGTTAAATAGAAGGGCAAACTGGACTCTAAATGTAGCTCGTAACCAGTCCAAGGGAAGGGTAAGGTATGTGTTAAATAGCAGAACATTCTGGACATTCTAGTTGTAGCTGCTAACCTGTCCCAGGGAAGGAAAGCGTATGTGTTAAATAGCAGTGCAGCTTGAACGCTGTAGGTTTGGCTGGTAACCACTCTAGGAGAAAGACAACTCGGAATTTTCACCACTGAAAATCACCTTGCAACGGAAACTGCAGCAATAAAATCAAACCGATGAGTTTGTGTCCCTATGCATACGGGCCCAAATTAATACATCTGGGAAAAGACTTTCCCTCACATAACGTGATTAGAGTCTGAATGATGTTGACTTCTTCCAGTTGGTGACAGTGATTGTATTTCAAGCACACTTAGAAGCTATGATTTCTATGCTGATAAAACAAATTCTATCCAATCAAAAGTCAATCGTATCTCAATTTTCTGAGCTTCATTTCCACACATTTCGTCTTGTAGTAGACTAAATTAAACCGTTTACATTGTATTGTTTACCAATGCATAATCTGTGCAGAAGATTATGAATATCTGTATTACTCCACACATAACCTAATCGTTAATTGGTGCAGTTGTCTGCTTCACATTTGGCACCAGTGTTTGTCGGGGTTACGTTCCGCAATCCCGTACCACTTTATGATCTTTTCAATATCGCTATAGTAGGCGCTGAACCAGGGTTACATGACCAGTTGCTAACCGAGGATAGAGTGCCCAAGTTATCTTGTTATTTAACCCATAGCTGTGAGGTTTTGTGCGAGAAGAAATGGATTCACGCCTTTTCCAATGAATTTGTGCAAAAGTGAATGGAACTATCTTAACTGGATTTCGAACCCGGTTCGCTGATTTCCATTTTCCGAGTATTATATCCGTTACGTTATGGGCACACCCTATAGATAAACAAATAGGCCTCATTTGAATGCAACACAATCTTTACAGACATTTTCTTATATTTTCCCTTTTTATAAATCCAACTAAAGTGAATGAATATTTTTTAGAAGTATACTCAAGGCTTAGTTTTTGATAGAATTACCTACGGTCAAGATTAGTCAGAATTAAAATCCGATTAAAAGCGTAAGGCTTCGAATACCTGCATGTAACACTGGTCGGGTTTATACTTCAGACTACAGAAAAAACAATGTACGGGTTTATACTTGAGACTATAGAGAATCTTTGGTCGGCTTTATACGAGAATCTATAGGGAAAGAGTGGTCGGGTGTATACAACAGTCTATAGAGAAATATTGCTAGAGTTTATACGACGGTCTATAGTGAGAAATTTGTTGGGTTTATATCAGTGCCTACAGGTAAATACTTAAGTCAAAGATAAACATCGATTGGGTTTATGCGAAACTCTCTAGGGAAATATTGGTTAGGTTTGTATGTGAGTCTACAACTAAAATTGGCCGGATTTATACAACAGTCTATAAGGTAAGAGTTTATACTTGAGTCTATAGGGAAACATTAGCCGAGTTTATACTGAAGTGAAATATTTCTCCGCAGGTTTACACTTGAATCAAAACGTAAATATTGGTCAGGTTTATACTTGTGTCTTTAAGTAAAACTTGGTCGGGTGTATACTTGAGTCTATAGAGAAACATGGGTTTCGTTTGGTTTGTTTTACGGTTTATCAACCTCAAAGGGTTATTTAATGCCGACAAGATTTTTATTGCTGGTAATATTTTTTTCCAAAAATGTATTGCTGATAATATTTCTTTCTTCAAAAATATATTGCTGTTAATATTTTTTTCCTTAAAAAATTAATTGCTGGTAATTTTTTTCTTCAAAAATTCATTGCTTGTAATATTTATACAAAATAGTTTTTCAGGTATTAAAACCTATTTTGACACTTTCATAGTGTTCTGACGAGATAAACTACTTGTCCATAGCTGTGACCATAACAGGTGCTCCACCTCAGGTCAAGGTGAACATGAGAACACCACGCTCCTCAAAACCTTGTGACCAGAGGACTTGCTGTCAGATGTAGTTTATCGTCATACCCAGGACGACAGAGAAACATTAGTTGAATTTATACATAAGTCTATAGGTAAACATTGGCCGGGTTTATGTGTTGAATCATTGGTTTGTACTTAGGTCTATAGGGAAACATTAGTCGGATTTATACTTGAGACTACAGGCAAATATTATTCAGTTTTATACTTGAGCCTATAGAGAGAAACATTGTTCGGATTTATACTGGTGTCTATAGGGAAATATTTGTTGGTCCCTTTCGTTGGTGGGTTCTTACTCTGCTGCAAGTAATAAAACCGGTGTATTTTAGGCTACTGATGACAAGGCATAAGATAGATTAAAGGTAGTAAAAAATCACTGCTCTAGTGCTCTATTTGTATTCCGTAGATGACGAACAATCAAACACACTTTGCCCGACAGTCTGTAAGATAAAATAAAATTGATTACCTTACTCCATTGAATGAAATTGGCTCTCCTGGCGCTACACATTCTGATTCCTTCCTAAGTGCCATGATATGAACTATGGCCGATACCGTGGCAGCCACGTACCAAGGCAGCCCCAGAATTGAACAGACAGCGATCAGGATAGCCACAACGGCCAAGTCCAGATGATAACCGCCTCCTTTCTGTTAAATAAAAAGAAATATATTAGTTTACAAAAAGAAATACAGACTGGGTAATAAAGATTCTCAGAATATGCTTTTCGTATAATATTTCGGCTGATATGTACTTCGGCCTGCCTCATGTTGCAGATGGTGGTGGCTACACACAGTATATTGTTTACTTATTTCTGAACTTAACTCAGTCAGACAGAATCATGGGACTGGGTGTCACGGTGTTGTATGAATCTTGTTTATTTCAGAACAAGCGACATTGGTGTATGATCCTCAACACAAACTACAATTCGACAGAATCAGAGGACCGAGTGTTAAGGCATTATGTCCATAGATTTAAGAACTGACTTGAGAACTGATTGGAGGATGAGATTCAACACAAACAGAATATTACAATTCGACAGAATCAGAGGACCGAGTGTTAAGGCCTCATGTCCATAGTGTTGCGAACAGGCGAGATTGAAGAAGGAACTTGAGTACAAACCGAACACGACAATTCGATCTAATCAGAGGATCGAATGTTAAATTCTCGTGTCAGTAGTGTTAACTTGAGAATAGGCGCGAATGGGGAAGCATCTTCGACACAAACAGATTACTACAATCAGACAGAATAAGAGGACCAAGTCCACCCGATGAAGAAGCCCTTCCAAAATAAAAATAAAATATAAGATAAAAATATCTGATGTTTGGGGATTTGGCCAGAATCTGGGGAATAAACTTCAAGAAATATCAGGAAGGCCGGTGCAGCCACCAACCGCAAATGTGCTTGCTTAAACAATTCATAGATGAATTTCTCGAATGCGGAATTATCATAATTTACATTATTTACATTCTGATTATTATTGTTATTATCATTCCGGTCCTCATCAGGTGCTAGTCGACCAGGATAAACTACTTTAATCCATTAAGCGATTGTCCCGTGGGACAATCCTGAGTGTAGAACTTGGAGCCTTAAACCTAATCAAACTGCTGCTCAAATTGCTGCTTGTTACACTCGACGGCATTCACCGAACAATTTATCAAACAATGGCAACAATTCAAAATTTTAGACGATTTAAGATACCGTAATAGAAAAATTACATTCTACAGACAAGCAAGAAGGGAGTTTTAAGCAGTTCTATAGCTTTAACCATCAACATCTAGGTTATACTTTATGACCAAGACTCAAGTTGATATCTTAAAAAAAAATTGGCCTATATTGACTATCCAGATAACCTGGCTATCACTGCTCACACCATTAAAGTGTCACAGTTCTCCGAGATCATCTAAAAAAAAAACGCTGCTAACGATGCTGGATTCTATATCAATGCCTCTAAAACAGAATTCATAAGTTTCAACCAGCAAAGCTCAATACAGACTGTATCACGTGTATCTATAAAAATCTGTCGAATATTTTAAATATCTAGGAAACGTGATAAGTTCTATTAAACATTCGCATAGCTGAAGCCTGTGCCACCTTGAATAAAATGGATGTAATTTGGAGATGTTATCTACCAGACAACCTCAAACAGAGCTTCTTTCGCGCCAATGTAGAGCCGGTTTTAATGCATGAGGCCACTGCTTGGACATTAACTAAAACCCTTTAGTCTAAGTGTGATGGAACCTATACTCGGAGGCCGAGAGCTATAGTTCATATATCTTGGAGACAACATCCAACAGAATCACAGCTCCATGGAACCTTCCCTTATATTTCTACAATCTTAAGAGAACGCAAAATGTACTTTGTATGACATTTCTGGCGAGCAAGACAAGAACTCGCAAAGGATCTACCTGTCTGGACACCTAGTCATGGGCTGGTCACCCAGCAATTACCTCCATTGACCAGCTATGTTATGACATAGAATGCCATCTTAATGATCTTCCGACCTTGATGCAGGACCGTGACGGTTGGCAGGATAGACTCATGAATGTTCAAGATAGCTCGACCGAATAATAAAATATGGCCTTTTTTATGATTCTGTTTCTTTTGAATTAAGTTTTGGAGCTGATGAAATCCAAGCAAAGAGCAAAATGAATTTGAAAAGTGTAACTATACCTTCAATTTGTTTTCCTTCCTGTTCACAATTACAGCAGTAATTTGCTGGTCCATGAAAATGAGAAGAGCAGACAGAACGGCAGGGATGCAGCCGGCTAACGGCAGCCATTTTGGATTTTTTTCTGAAAATGGGTTAATTACCCAGCCTCGGTCTGGTCGTGTCGGCTGCGTTATGTAGGAAAAATATATCAGAAAAAAAAAGACATTTATATCTCCACGTATATTTGCGTGTATACTAAATAAATAAACAAATCACAGTGCAAGACGATTTTTATTATTGGCTAGCAACTGTTATTTCCTGTTTGCTTACGCCCCAAAAAGCATGAAAAATGGCTGATATTTCCTTCAAATTTTGCTTTAGTGACCACGATTATGATATTTCTGAAATTTACCTATTCCCATTGGCGAATGAGAACATTCTCGTTCATTCAATGTAGGAACAAAACGGCATCTGATTCAAAAATAGCGTTTATTTATTCTAGGATTACATGAGAAAGACCATCAGTCCCGGGATTAGTCTCACATCATGTTTTCGCTATACAATCCTTGGTAACCAGAGCATTCTAGGAATTCTGGAAACTCTTGGAAACTTCTCGAAAGTTCTAGAAAATTATTTTTTCAGCAACTCGGTGCTGATTCTATCTGGAATCTGTCTGGAAAATAGGTTAGTTTCGAAACCTCCATGTCCAGGTCACAAAGGCAAAGGCTGAAGGGAATAATAGACATAGATAAAAGCAATTTGGAAATAACGCTTTACTGACCAAAGACAAGTAACATCTTGTTACACATAGCAATGTTCTTTGTTTTCTCTGGGAATAGCTCTATATGTACGTCACGCTTAAAATCATATATTGTTTTCACTATTTTCAACAAAGTAAACATTACAGTGACTGCAAGAACCACCACCCTTAGTATCATGGTGTTAGGCATACGTACTGGTAGTTTATAGCATCTCGATAAACGTACTTGATACCAAAACTTCTAACGCATTCTATTTACTTTTTAATATTATGTTACATCATTTTTAAACTCAGCGCAGAAAGAAAAAAGAAAATGAATAATGAGAGAGAGAGAGAGAGAGAGAGAGATTATAAGGAAGCAAGAAAATTATGAAAGGAAGAATTAACCACATCATTCTGCAAATGTACACATACACACACGTACAGGCGTACACACACATCAATACGTGCACACCAACACGAACACACACACGAACACATACAAGAAAAGAATCAACCGAATATCAATAAAAAACGCATATTTTTTTTTTAACTTAATATAAAAATAACAAAGAATAAGAAAATCGGTAGACAATTGCTGATACCTCCTGAGGAGTGGATAGAATGATTACAAAAAGGTTCGTCTACGAAACTCTGGAGTCGGGTTGCTGAAGATTACATCAATAAGCTAAGTGAGAAATTCTATATTTGTATTAATTCTACTTTTAATATTATAGTATTATGAATTTAGTCGACGTGTAAATATTGGTACTCTCCGATGTTTGGATACACGTTGACCTACCAAATAGCAGCATAACTTTGAATAAAAGATTTTCTATATACTTTTAATATTGTAGTATTATAGATTTAGGCGGGCTGCAACTATTGATAGTCGATGGCATCTGAGTAACCGTTAGCCTACCAAGTACCTTTACTCCGCTATTGACACAGAGTATTATGAAATTCGACTAGTTAAACCTATTGGTCACGTACGGCGTCGGTTAAACATCAACATACATTATATATTACTTAAATTATTTACATTATTAGGACTGTCATTCTCATCTTCATTACCATATTCACAACGTTTCGGCACTTGTACGCTCCTGCCTTTATGTCTATGTCTCTCTATATATCTATCTATATCTCTGAGATGAGGTATTATGATTACTTGCATTATTTACATTATTTGAACTGTTATCCTCACTTTCATTGCCATATTCACAGCGTTTCGGCGGTTGTACGCTCCGGCCTTCTTTAGGAGATTGGAATTTTGAACTGAACCCTTTATTTCGTCCACCCGGTTACATTGTTCTAGTTCCACGTGCCATGCTTCTTCCGGATGTCTCGGTTATTTCCCTTTAACTCAACTCTACAAGGACACATAGCCCAGTCGATAAAGACGTTGGTTAGATGCAGTGACTAGACCAACAGTGTTGAGATCAATACCAGACGACAGCAGTGGTGAACCAAAACTTTGAGAGTTGAGTTAAAGGAAAATAACTGAGATATCCGGAAGAGTCATATCACGTGGAACTAGAACAATCTACTCCTGTGAAGGAAATAAAGGTTTCGGTTCGAAATTTCAATCACCTGAAGAAGGCCGGAGCATACAACGGCCGAAACGTTGTGATTATGGCAATAAGGATGAAGATAACAATCCGAATAATGTAAATAATGCAAGTAATCATAATACGTCATCTCAGAGTTATAGATAGATATATAGAGAGACATAGACATAAAGGCCGGAGCGTACAACGGCCGAAACGTTGTGAATATAGCAATGCAGATGAGGATAACAGTCCGAATAATGTAGATAATACAAGTAATTATGATACCCCATCTCAGAGATATAGACAGATATATAGAGAGACATAGACATAAAGGCCGGAGCGTACAACGGTCGAAACGTTGTAAATATGGCAATGAAGATGAGGGTAACAGTCCGAATAATGTAAATAATGCAAGTAATCATAATACCTCATCTCAGAGATATAGTCAGATATATGGAGAGACATAGACATAAAGGCCGTTTGCTACTCTATTTGGCTCTTTTCTGCTATCCGTTTACAGATGCAGGTTTCCCCACTTTCTTTTGCCTTCAGTATATTTTGAGTGTGTCAGATCTTCCAAGCGTTCTTTTTTGTGTGTACCAGAAATTTCAAATGTCTCGTTCTGATTGTAAGTATACATTTTCTTTACACTTGAATTGGTAAGAGGTAACCACAAGTTCTATGCTAACAGTTTCTTCTCTCGTACCTCTCGCTTGTGGAACTCTCTTTCGACTTCTTAATTCCCAGTCAGCTTTGATATTTGTAGCAAGGTCGCATCATTTTGAACTTGTCCTTCATGTTTGCTTCTTTCTTGTTCACATGCTCTGTTCATGGCATCCTCAGCATCCGACTGTAGACCGACATTTCTGTTGCTTCAAGTCTTTTCATCTGATTAAATTATCTAGCATTCACTGCCATATAGAAGGTTCTTCTTCTTCTTCTTCTTCTTCTTCTTCTTCTATGTACCGTGTCCCTTCTGTACGTTGGTGATCACAGAACTCCACAATTTCCTGCGCTTTGCAGCTGTTAGTAAATTTTGTCTTTTTGCTATCTGTCCTAAACCCTGTTCTTCCAACCATTTGCACAAGCTCTTCCGGTAGGTTATGCACTCTTTCTTTTGCCTCTCTTGCATTCAATATGTCTTGTGAGTGTCAAATCTTCTAAGCCTTCTTTTCTCATTATGTGCCCTAAAAATTTCAACTGTCTCATTCTGATGTTAAGTACAAATCAAAAATAAAATCTATCTATCTATCTATCTATCTATCTATCTATCTATCTATCTATCTATCTCATTCGGTTTAAATCTATCTATCTATCTATCTATCTATCTATCTATCTCATTCGGTTTAAATCTATCTATCTATCTATCTATCTATCTATGTCAGTTTCTTCACTATCTATCTATCTATCTATCTGAATATAAGTTTCCTTTTTAGAGAAAATGGAAGCAATGAGATTTCATTCGTAACAAAGAAAAGAATATCCATCATCTTATATGGCAGTGAATGCTTAACCATTTCTGTACGGATGAGGAAAATTTTGGTGAAGCAGAAATGTGGTTCTTTAGAAAGATACAGAGAATTCTATGATAGCGAGTAAGCAACAAGGAAGGAAAATGGCAACAAACAGAACACTCAGGAAAAGACAGCTGGAAATTCTTGGACACATAATGAGGAAGGACGGCTTAGAAAACTTAACACTCACGCGACATACTGAGGTCAAGAGAGATAGACGAAGTCAACAAGTCACTTAACTGACGAGCTTGTGTGAATGGAAGGCAGAAGGAGAGGGGGCGGAGCCTTAGGAAAGGTAGAAGTAACTGTTACTAGTCTACGAGATAGGAAGTTGTAGAGAGTCATGTCCTGTCCCGAAGGTCCGCAGTATGTAGAAAATATTACTGGATGCTAGCATACTTCTTCTTGTTATTAATACTGCTGTCACATCCCGTCTGGTGCTTTTGCTATACATTTAGAGATTCCTGATAAAATCCAAAGAAGAATCTGCAATGTAATCAGTCCTGACCTGGCATCTCGCCTTCATTCACTTACCCCCAGCCGTAATGTAGCTTCTGTCGCATTTCTCACTTGTGGAACTCTCTTTCAGCTACTTACTTCCAAGTCACCTTTGATATTGTCGCAATGTTTCAGATATAGTGGTATGGTCTAATCTTCTTACACTTGAAATGGCTACATGTAATCGCAAGTTCTATGCTAACAGTTTCTTCTATTGTACTTCTCGCTTATGGAACTCTCTTTTTTAGGTTTCTTACTTTGCAGTCAACTATGATATAGTGGCAAGGTCTTATCATTTTACATCGAACCATTTCAAGTGTAAAATGCTGAGACCATGCCGCAGATCCAGTACTGCGCTCAAATTCATAAAGTCTAGGTCCCAAAGAGTAAAATTCATCAGAACAATTACCATGAATGGGAGCAAAATCAGTAGAGGCCGGATTAAGATAGCAAATTACTGGCCAGAAAACATGTGGGCGTGGATTTCAGACACTACTGAATTCAATTTTTCCCAAGTTTTGGATATGAGGACCGCTATAATTTTGAAGAGTCGACACATTTTCTGCACCTAGAAATGGCTCAGCTCAATAGATATGTTGCCGATTGATGCCAGGAGGACAAATTTAGTCTTCTGTTCTCGGTTTCAGCAAAAGTATTGGGTGGCTGAATATTTATATAGGTGAAAAACTGAATATATTTAGAGTACGATAGTCTTCGCGGTTGCAGGACTCATAATGTCAGCCGTTATACGTTGATCTAAGAGGCCTTAGACTAAATATTACGTTGATATAAGATCGCTGGTCTAAATCTTATAAGAGCTCTTGGACTAAATCCTACGTTGATATAAGAGTCTAAATCCTTCTTTTGTATAAGTGATCTTGGATAACAACTTATATTGATATAAGAGCTTCTGTCCACATCGTACATCGATAAAAGGGCGTTGGACTAAATCGTACGTTGATATACAAAACTTGGACGGAATCTTACGTTGATATGAGAAGCCTTTAACTAAATCTTTCTTTGATATTAGAATCCTTGTCTACATTATACGTTGATATAAGAGGCCTTGGACTAAATCCTACGTTGATATAAGAGGCCTTCGACTAAATCCTACGTTGATATAAGAAACTTGGACTGAATCCAGATTTGATATGAGAGGCACTATTAACTAGATCCTTCTTTGATATGATAGCCCTTCTCTACATTATACGTTGATATAAGAGACTTTGTACAAAATCCTACGTTGATATAAGAGCCTTTGTTTACATTCTACGTTGATATAAAGGGCTGCGGATTAAATCTTACGTTGATATAAAAGCACTTGGACTGTATCCTTCGTTGATATAAGAGACCATGTACAAAATCCTACGTTGATATAAGGGGCTTCGGATTAAATCTTACGTTGATATAGGGAGTCTTGAACTGTATCCTTCGTTGATATAAGAGACCTTGGACTAACTCCAAATGCCTAAATTGCTCATCAGTTCGTGATATACATACCTTGAATTCAGAAGGCACAATTAGCTTGGGTGTATCAAGACCCATGAACATATCGATAGCCACCATGCAGAATATGGAAATCAAGACCCCAAAGTCACTAATGGTACGTCGTACCTAAAAAGAAAAAAAAATCAACCAAAATAATTGTAAGTATTCTGTGATGAGTGATGAGGACATGTTGCTATTTTAACTCTGGCAAATTTTATTCATTGGTACACGTATGAAATAAGAGAATGTAAAAAGCAACTAATAATAATTACTAGAACTCAGAAACAAAGGGATCACAAGAAATTAAACTCTGATTGACATATTTTTTTCGAAACAACTTTTGTTCAATAATATCATCAAGTTCTGTCTATCCATTTTTTTATTGACGTTTTCAAATTTACGAATAAGTATTTTTTCAATATGTCGGCAAACATACCAAATTTCATTTTTGTTTTTGCCCGATTACTTTCAAATATTTCTGCATTATTTAATATATATATATATTATTTTTAGTTTAAGATGTAGATTCATCGTATGTCAAATATTGAAAGAGAAATGCTGAGCATCGGTGGATTTTTAACGTTTAGGTGACGGCAGTTTTTCGTATGTTTTCCCTTTTTGTCTAGAGGATTGATATCACCCCCCCCCAAAAAAAAACTCTATGGTCTTGTAGATGTTCTTTCATAGCTAAAGGCATCACAGTGTACAAGCTTGTCATTTATATATATATATATATATATATATATATATATATATATATATATATATACACACACACACATATATATATATATATATATATATATATATATATATATATATATATATATATATATACAGGGTGTCCATAAAGTTCGTATTCACTTTAAAAAATTATAACTTTATTTGTATTTGCGATAGAAATAATCTGTAAAAAATGTAAAGTTTAAAGTACCTAGTTTTAAGTATAGCTAAAATAACTAATGTAATTTCAGGCATTACTGTAAATCAGTTGGCAAATGTTTTCCGTGAACTGCAAAATCGTATTACCCTTTGTATTGCTAATGATGGAGGACATGTAGAAACTTAAATAAAATTTCAATAAAACCTTAAAAAATATAGATTTACTTCTTTCTAATCCTTTTTACAAATTATGAAGTATAAGAGAAAATTTTATTATCATTGTTATCATTATTGTTGTTGTTTAAAAGATTTTGTACATACTTTCATCCTGGTTCGTACGGAAAACATTTGCCAACTGATTTGCAGTGATGCCTGAAATCACATTAGTTATTTTAGCTATACTTAAAACTAGGTACATTAAACTTTATAACATTTTTTACAGATTATTTCTATCGCAAATACAAATAAAGTTATAATTTTTTTAAAGTGCACACGAACTTTATGGACACCCTATATATATATATATATATATTAGGTTGGTGCAAAAATAATTTCGTTTTCTCACATGGTAACATATGTTAGAAAACGAAATTATTTTTGCACCAACCTAATATATATATATATATATATATATATATATATATATATATATATATATATATATATATACAGTGAAGCAGAAATACCTCCAACATATACTTCCCAGAAATACTTCTCACGTAATGCTAAGTTGGATGAAGACACCGGTGCAACTAATGTCTTCTTATTACGTGGAAGGCATTTCTGAGAGGTATATATGGGAGGTATTTCTACCGTATCCTGTATACACTAGTAGATAAGAGTGTATAGCTCCAGTTAAATTACGTTGGACTTACGATCTGAGGGAAGAAACCGCTCGTTCGGAACCTCTCTATTCCTCTTGCCACAATATACGTTCCTAAAAAGAGTAAAACAGACAACAGAAGAACATCTGGTACATAAGAGCCTTCCTCAACACAATTGCTGCAGTCGGTGGGGACCAAGTTTCCCTCCGTCCCGTTCAGTTGGAGGAGTGTCGTCGAATTGGTGACCATGACCTCGCGGGCTGCCTCTTTCCACAAGACAGCCGGTTCTATGTGGGGGTAGGATTGAGATTCTGACGCGGATATTTGGCTTGTGACGATTAGTCCCTGACCGGCACCATCGCCGCTGACGTTGGTATTCGTTTCGTTAACGTCCTCTCCGTCTAGAGGGCGCTGTTCGACTTGGTTTAGGGTGGTCGTCATGCACCTGAAAGACCGGCTACCCAGTCGATTGACGGGGTAATTGCTGTTGATCTCAAACATTTTTTGGTGGGCTTCAAAGATGAATATGAGAGCGATTAAACAAGCAAAAGTCTCCTCGGTGAACCTCGTCACGTAACGAATTAGCATGCTGAGATCAAAAGCAACGATAATCATCAAAATCAGAAATGTCCACAGACCAATCCACACCCGAATCGACATAAAGTCCCAGCCGTAATCTCTGAAAAAAACAAAACAAACAAAAAAAAACACATATAAATACATAGATATGAAGAGGTGCTTATGAACAGAGGATAGATAGATAAATAGATAAATATGAGCAAACAGATGGATAAATAAATAGATACATAGATATGAAAAGACTAGATAGATAGATAGACAGGTAGATATGAACGAACATAGATATATAGAAGCTAACGAACAGACGGAGTAGATAGAAAGATAGATCTGAGATAGATATGAACTGATTGAGATAGATAGGTATGAACAGAACTCTCTGCGGCTTCTCGGTCTCACGTTGACTGCTGACCTGAGATGGAATAAATACATTGAGTCAATTGCTTCGTCCACCGCAAGGAAAGTTGGCTCCCTGAGCCGCGCCAGGAAGTTTTTCTCCCGGGAGTCGATCCTCCAGATCTACAAATCAACAATTCGCCCTTGCATGGAGTATTGCTGCCATATATGGTCTGGTGCCCCTTCTGTTTGCCTCGGGGTTCTTGATAGGCTCCAGAGGCGGATATGCAATGTAGTTGGCCCTGCTCTGTCGTCTCGTCTACAGTCACTTTCTCACAGACGCGCCGCCGCCTCTCTCTGTTCTACAAATACTTCCATGGAAATTGCTCCAAGGAGCTGCATTCGCTGGTTCCCAGACGTCATGAGTTCAAGCGCCATACGAGGCTGGCATCCCGCTTTCACCCCTTCACTGTCGAAACTCCTAAATGCAGCCGTCTCTTCTACTCCAATAGCTTCATGTCTCGCACCTCTCGCCTGTGGAACTCCCTTCCCTATTCCTGTTTTCCTGTGAGCTATAATCTCCAGCTATTCAAGTGTAATGTCAATCGACATCTCCAGTTGCCTTGATCTATCCACTACCCTCATCCTTTCTTCTATCACTCCTATCTGATCTTGCTCTAAATTTTCTGTAACCCCTTGCGTCCTAGTGGCTTCCCGCCTTGTTTGGGGTGAAATGCTTAAAAAATAAAATAAATAAATAAATAAAAATATATATATATTAAGGTATGCTATATCTAAGGGTTAAAGTGCTCAATATCAGCGACAGAGCGTATATAAAAATAAAAGTTAACATTGAATCCACACCCAGCGGCGACAGTCGTTACCATGCTTATACGCAATCGTCACACACACACACACACACACACACACACACGCACACACACACACACACACACACACATATATATATATATATATATATATATATATATATATAAGAAATATAGTCTCAAGGTGTGCTATATTTATGGGATAAAGTGCTCAATATCAGAGATAGAGCGTGTGTAAATATAATATATATATATATATATATAAAGTTTCAAAAATTTTTGGCGTCGGGTTTGTCTTTAAAAACAAAAATAACAGCGATAAAAATAAAAGCGTTCGAAAACAGAATGAGGTCAGCTTATTTGTACGTCTAGACCCGTCGGACTTCAGAAAACTTAAAATTTAGTTTTTCAATCTAATTTATTATGACCGCTGTTGACGTTTCTATTTCCACCCGCGCCCGACATTTAAATATAATTTAATTTCATGAGAACATTTTTTCCGATTTTGTCCGTCAGTTGCTCAATAGATAGATAGATAGATATGAACACAAAGATACATAGAGAGATAGATAGACAGATAATGAACATGATTGAGATAGATAGATAGATAGATAGATAGATAGATAGATAGATATATATGTATAGTGCTAGCTAGTGCTACAAATTTTCAAGTATTAAAAAAAAAATCAGATAAAAATTACAGAAAATAACAGTAATGAAAAACATCACGAAAATAAAAATAATAATGAAAAACTTTATCGAGTAAAATTCGGTTACTTACTTGCAAAAACTATAAAGTATCGATTCCATTATCAGCATTGGTCCGGTGCTTCCCAAAATATTTAGCGGCTGTCCCGCGAACAAAGCGAATACAACTCCTGTTATACCAGCAGCAAGCAAACATTCCATTGATGCCTGCAAGTTGGAGTTTTTTATTTGGATAAAAGCTATAGAAAAGTGTTTTGCATTAAAAGGAACTTTCTGAAAATACATTTACATAAATATGCTACCTCTGAATGACTTCAAGGGTAACATGAAAAAGGAGGGGTCCAAGATATCAAAGGACATCGTATTTAAGATTTATGCAACATTTTGAGGATGCATTTTGAAGATGCGTTTTGAGGATGTGTTGTAATCAACCTATTGGTAGATACACTGAATAAATTGTATTGTTTAAGAATATAGATTCATTGTATCAATTTATACGTTTATGAAATGTAAGTGAATTTCGAAGGTCGAAATGATTTTTATCTATTCTCCACTTCTTCAGAATTTTTTCTGGTAGTAAATTCCGTTATTCCCCATGTATAATACGCCTTCATCCATAATACGCACCCCCGAAATTGTGGGAAAATGCTTCTACTCACGCATAATACGCACCCCTTGTTTGGTAATCAAACCCTATAAATTATACCTCTCCAATTTCAATACGGTCATCGTTTCCTACTCGTATTAAGACATGGTTTTAAACACAGAATAATATTATTAATTTAGCTTATTATTTTTTTAGAAAAAATGCGTATTATACATGGGGAATTGCGGTAATTTGCACGTATATTGATTGTTTTTTTAACTAATAAATAAAAAGAGCACGGAAAAACGTGTGAAATATTGTGAACACATGATACTAAACTAGTTGACCTACCTAGCATAGCTCGGGTCTTTAAAAAATAATGAAAAAACAATTTAAAATTATCGTATTTGATGGCGAATAGCTTTTACCTCCACTTTTTTTAATTACCAAAATGACTCAAGAATGTCTGTCATGTCTCCTACTCAAAGGAGAACTATTTGGCATGTTTAGTTTTTAAGCAGATGCAGAATATCAGTATTTGTACCTGACCAAATTTCACAGTTCTATATTGATTGATCTGTTTTTTACGGTTTATCAACCTTTTGCGGGTTATTTAAAGCCGGAAATATTTTTTAGCTCCTAAGATTATTTTGAGATAATAATGATGTTACCGATATAAGTCCTACTAATTAGCTCATTGCCAGTTACAGTGTAACCCGGATATAAGAGAAACCCGGATATAAGAGATATTTTCTCTGGTCCCAAATTAGAGCCATACTTACCTAAACAAAATATATCAAACCCGGATATAAGAGAAACCCGGATATAAGATAATTATTCTCCGGTCCCGACAACTCTCTTATATCCGGGTTACACTGTACATAGATAATATAGTGCTAATAGAGGCAAACAGACTGCGATAGATAGATAGATAGATAACTATTCTGTAGTTTATAGTCGGGATGAAAAGACAATACATATCTACAGTGTAACCCGGATATAAGAGACCCGGATATAAGAGAGATTTTCTCTGGTCACACATTAGAGCCATACTTACCTAAACAAAATAGACCAAACCCGGATATAAGAGAAACCCGGATATAAGATAATTATTCTCCGGTCCCGACAACTCTCTTATATCCGGGTTACACTGTAGTTAAAGATACCGTAACTATTTTCGTTGAAGTAAATGTGTATACAATGATATCGTATATAAGCAATAAACTCTATGTTGATTTTCTGAGCATAACTTAGATGTGGCACAAGGCCGAATGTTTGGGGAACCCGGTGAGGACCAAACCCTCCACTCAGTCGGAATTGTTGTGAATCATTCCACCACGGCAAGGTGCACAACAATAAACTGTATGCATCCAAAAATTAATGAAAAACCATTGTCTTTTCTTTAAATTCTCTCCTATATTGCGTCATACATGAGTATCACTTATCTGAGAAGAATGTAGATTCATGATTCATGAGTGAAGCTAGTGATTTCCTTTCTCTTGACAAAGGTTGACTGATTTCTTTTTTTACAATTTATCAACCTTTGCAATATCATTTAAAGCCATGAATTTTTTAAATTGTAAGAATTCTTTTGAAGATAATAACGATTTTACTGATACAAGTCCGCCTAATTAACTCGTAGCTGGGGGGGGGGGGTCGAGAAGAGTTGAATTCATACCTTTACAAAGGGTATTTATGCGTAAGTGAATATAACGAACCCGATTGGAATTGAAACTCGGCTCTCCGATTAACAATTCCGAGCCGTTATCAATTACACCACCCGCACATCTAAGCTTACAGCATCTGGTATTACCAAGGGGTCACACATCGAACTACAGACCAGGCACGACGTTGCTTAACCTCGGTAATCGTAAGAGAATCGGTGTTTCAACGTGATACGGGCGTAAACAATGATGTAATATTGTATAAAGTAGGTAGTTGGTCGGTTGAATGTATGGAGCATGTGGCCATAGCCACGTGACACAAGGTTGAACCTTTAGATTTAATTAACTTTTGAATTTAGAATTGCCATTCCTCTAGATTGGTTGTCAACAAATACCAGAAAGTCAAGTCTGTTCTTTTATTTTACCCAAAGATGGTGAACAAGAGTTGGATTCATATATTTTCCAATGGCATTTGTGTGAGCGGAAAATATGTGGAGAGGTTCTTATATGCCATTGAATATGTCGAGAGGTTCTTATATGCCATTAAACATGTGGAGGGGTTCATATATGCAATTGAATATGTGGAGGGATTCTTATAGGCAATTAAATATGTGGAGGGGTTGTTATATGTCTTTGAATATGTGGAGGAGTACTTATATGGCATTAAATATGTTAAGGGGTTCTTATATACTATTAAATATGTTCAGGGGTTCTTATATACCATTAAATATGTGGATGGGTTCTTAAATGCCCTTAAATATGTGGAAGAGTTCTTGTATGCCATTGCATATGTAGAGGGATTCTTATATGTCTTTGAATATGTGGAGGAGTTCTTATATGAAATTAAATATGTTAAGGGGTTCTTATATGCTATTAAATATGTTAAGCGGTTCTTATATACCATTAAATATGTGGATGGATTCTTAAATGCCATTAAATATGCGGAAGTGTTCTTGTATGTCATTGCATATTTGGAGGGGTTGTTTTATGTCTTTGAATATGTGGAGTTCTTATATAACATTAAATATGTTAAGGGGGTCTTATATACCATTAAATATGTTAAGGGGTTCTTATATACCATTAAATATGTGGATGGGTTCTTATATGCCATTAAATATGTGGATGGGTTCTTAAATGCCATTAAATATGTGGAAGAGTTCTTATATGCCATTACATATGCGGAGGGGGTTCTTATATGCCATTGAATATTTGGATGAATTCTTTTATGCCATTAAATATAAATCGGGTAAAGGTTTTTAGAAAATCACACATAGACATTAATTCATTGATTTAAGAATGCTTAATATTTTATCACTCTTATCTCATATAATGAATCTGATTACAGTTTTTAACTTACCATATTATAGTCGGTGGCTTGGCCCAGTAATCCCCCGAATGTAACGTTTGGACTGAGTGTCGCCAAGAAGATATAGATTGTAGTCGCAAAACATTGGAGATGTGTAGAGTCGGTAAAATCACTCCAATACCATCCCGCCTTTCTTTTTATGTCGTCAGTCAAGCCGCCAAATAAACTTTTAAAAGACAGAAACAAATCATGAAATTAGGACGAAGTTTATTTTGAATTTTGGAGTAATCAAATGAAAGAGAGAACCAAAAGCTTGAGAAAGGTAGACAAAAATAGCAAAAAAAAGTAAAACAAACAAAAAAACATAAACAAAAAAAACAAAAAAAAAACAACATCGACGGGGTAGCTTATACAGAGGACGGCAACCAACGACACGCGTGCCACACGTGGCACGCCAAGCAATTTCCAATGGCACCCTCCATCAAATGACATCACGAAGTCTGAACAATGCAAAGAAGATATTTAGCTGTTTCAATTTTAATATATACTAAAGTATATATACTATATATTACTATATAAAAAATATTTTAGAACAGGTATATTGACCTTGATTTGATTAAAAATACGTATGCTTTTTGCACACTGAATGATTTTAAAAACCTAAGTCGGTATATAGTCAGCAAAAGTTTGCCGGCCCCTGGCTTATACCGTTAACAAAACTGTTACTGCCGCCAGTGCCTAGCGTCAAAGACTGGATAAAGATCAGAATAATGAATGATGATTCTTAAGACACCCACTTAGTAACTTGCTGCAGCATGATCTTTCTGTCCTGTTTCTACATATCTGGGATTGTGCCACACTGAGTGGTGTTTAGCAAATATCCCCACCTGCTCGCCAGCCAGAATTCAGAGTTCGAACCCAGGCAAACGTCAGGATATTGAATGTTGATTTTACAGGTAGTTAGGGACTCTCCACTTATAGCCTCGGCATAGCACAATCTTCCTATCAAATTAGAATGAGAGGAGCTTAGTAAATATCCCGACCTGCTCGAAACCAGGTAAAAGATCCTCCCCCAAAGATACTAGAAAAATGGTCGGTTCCCCTTACGGCTCCAGTAAATACCTGATTCCTCGTGCTATCATCTACCTTTACAAGAGCCTGATCAGGCCGAAGAAGATTTTCTGCTGTCATATCTTGCCTGGCACTGCTTAGTCTTCACTTTTCAGTCTTGATAAAGTTAAGAAGCATCTACGCTGCCTTTCTTAAAATCTAAAAATATTTTCTAGCTTTAAATGACCTACAAAAGTGTTGATAACCCGTAGAAAACATATCAACCAAACAAATAAAATACAATATATACCTGCACATCGTTTTAAAATATCATTAATTTTCATCTGATATTAAAATATATACCTGATAATGTTACCCTAGTGGATCTATACACACCAGAATGTTAGTGAAACAAATTATATCAGACTTTGAACAACCACCAGTCACAATGAATGGATGTTCCCTCGAGGAGGTCCTGTACCTAGAGCGAGTATTGGGCCTCAAACACATCCGAATTTTCAGTGGAACTCGTACATTCGATCTATCGCTAAAGATGCAGGAAAAATGGTCGGTCTCCTGTACCGTTCCAGTAAGTAACTGACTCCTCTTGCTATCTGATACCTTTACAAGAGTCAGATCAGGCCTAAAATGAAGTACTACTGTTATATATTGGGCAGGACCTATCCAGTTTTCACTTTCCAGTCTCGATAAAGTCCAAACGCATCTCAGAGTCATTGTAGGTGACAAATTATTTTCTACCCTCCAACATTACAGGTGGGGGATGAAGCACGCCTCCCACAGCTCTATCGCTAGTTCCATGGAAAATCTTCGGACGTATTGCATTCCTTCATACCCCGACAGTTCTAACCTTCCTGACCAGGATCCGCCATGTCACTCATATTGTATCAATCCATTCAAATTCCTTCCGTCTTCCCATTGGTGAGATGTAAGTTCCACTCGAGCAGCTTCTTCTCACAAACAACTGCTCTGTGAAACAGACTCCCAAGAGGATGTTTACTCCGAACATTACAATCTTAACCTGTCCAAATCTAGTATTAACCGTTATCTCCCCCTTCTATACATATAAACTGCCTTTTAATGTAATCCTCGACCTTGAGTGACCCCGGAACTTGTACATGGGGAATCTCACTGTTAAAAAAAAAAAAAAAAAAAAAAAACAGGTTAGGAGTCCATGTTTGGAAGGATTTTCATACTCCAAATTAACATCATTTGATCTTTTGCCTTTCTATGTTAAGCTTGTAATATATCGGAATTACTTTGGATAAAACCAAAGAATAGAAACACGAAAAAATAAAAAAAAAATGAATACATCAAAATACAGATTGAAATTATTCTACTCATAATATGCTCGAGTATCATTATCTTTGTGGTTTTGATAACAAACAAGTGCGATTTCCAGTTCTCCAAGAATTCCCTTGAAGAAGTTATAATGCCATTACATAATGAGTTAGCAACATGCTCTTTATTATTTCGATTAAAACATTCCAGCCGATGTGTTCTTCGACTTTCCGTCTAAAAATTTAACATGATGACTCTCCGTGCATGAATCAGTTAGACTAGTATCCTGATCTTTGTTGTTTTCATCACCGCGTTTTAGCTGATGTCTTTTCCGGTTTGCCACATAAGGCTTTATAAGAGGGAACTGGCCGCACATGAATTATTCACGCCAGTACCTTAATCTTTGTGGTTTTGATTACAGCGTTTCAGCCGATTTGATCTTCGGCCTTTTCGCAAAACCTTTAAACCGGGGAATGGATCGTGCATTAATTACTGAGATGAGTATCCTCGTTTTTATTGTTTTGATCACAGATTTTCAGCTCACGTTATTCTACAACTTTGCTCTTATTGTCTGTCTTGAATAAATCATCGTTGTATTTTTAATCATTTTCCGGACTAGGGGAAAGGGCACTGAAAAATTATTTGTCTGACTAACTTCCCAAATTCTGGCTTAATGATCAAACGTTAGATTATTTTGGAACGCCTTTTTCATCAGTTCGAAAATTTTTGGAAGATCGTAAGTGGCAGGGAAGCAAGAAACCGGAAGAGAATTTACACAGGCGAGAAAAGGAACTATTAGAATAGAACTTGCGGTTACATCTAGCTAATTCAACAGTAAAACAATAAGACTCAATTGCCAATCTAGTAGTACGCATAAATTCATGCGGTCGAGGGAACAAGCAGGAGAGTTGATGAGGAGAACTGTCATGAAAATATTTATAGAAAAACCTTCATCAATTTTAGCGTAGTAGTATAATGTCTGCAAGCTCTCATCAAATGGCCGCTAGATGTAACCAAAATTACTATGCTAACAGTTTCTTTTTTTCACACTTCTCGATTGTGGAATCCTCTTCCCGCTTCTTGCTTCCCAGTCAAGTTTGATCTTCCTGTTTAGCCCGTGGTAATTACTGGTACTGACACAATAAGCCACAGGGTCAAAACTCGGCGTTCCTAATTTCTGATCCCCCTAAATTCACCCACAACGATAGCGTCGCCGGTGCGTAACTTTCTAGTACTTTCTCACTCTGCATTGGCCTCCTTTAATATATTATCATTTGAACGCTTGTTTAAGGTAGCCACTTTGTGCACATTGATCTTTACATGTACAGGGTGGTCCGAAAGTCCTGTCACACATACTAAAAAGTAATGAGAATATAATAGAACAAGTAATACAGTAAAGCAAAGCACATCAGTTTTTATTTAATTTCATTGACGCCGTCCGTACATAGATAACACCATCATTTTCGTGGCACAAAATGATGTGGTGCCATGTTCTGTGTGATATTTTACGAACCTATGTTTTGTTAATTGTTGCAAAGGCTCTCCGTCCTCCAACTGATGGGTATTCTGTTATCGTTCATGTGAAACTCTCTCCTTGTAATGCCCGACATAGCGTTTATCTGGCTGTCCGAGGTTCGCACGCGTGCGAGTTTAGTTTGATTTGTTTTACGGCATATCAACACCTCAGTGGGTTATTTAATACCGACAATATTGCTGGTAATATTTTTTCTTCAAAAATGTATTGCTGGTAATAATGTATTGCCGGTAATAATTTTTCCTTTAAAAAATTATTGCTGGTATTAAAACTTATTTTTACACTTTCATAGTGTTTTGACCCCAGTTTGGGGGTTAACTATTTGCCCATAGTTGGGACCATAACAGGTGTTACCACTCCGGATCAAAGTGGATTTGGGTACACCACCAATTGTGGTTCCACGCTCCTCAAAATCTCCTGATCAAGAGGCTTTCTGTTGGACGTAGTTTATCGTCATGCCCAGGACGCGAACGCGTATGAGACGGGCGCATATCGGGAGGCAGAACATTTATAAAAATACGAGATTAAATTTCTCATACGTAGAATTATCTTTTCCTTCACGCCCGGACTTTGACGATTAATATCGATGAGGGAGTGTGTAGATTTGAGGGTTTCTTTTTAACCGAACGTGAGTTCTCCTTTTCACGAGGATGTGAATGTCTCTTTCTTTATCTTCCCTCACGTGTTGGGTGCTTACATATCTTCCTGTGGTCTGGTTGTCCTATGTGTACACATCCTAAGCGCAGATGGGGTGACTACAAGTTTATATGTAAGTTACGCGTTGCTTCCCTAGGTTTTTCTTACACTGAATCTATTTTACATAAAATTTTCCAGGCTTTCTTTCCTTATTATGCATCCTAGAAATTTCAACTATCTCTTCCTGATGTTAAGTATAAAAGTCCTTTTTGTTTCTATTTTCTTCAAAACTTCAGAGTTGCTCATCGTTATGTCCATGATATTCTCAGCATCCTTCTGTAAATTCACATTTCCGTTGCTTCAAGTCTCTTCATCTTTGAGGAGATTGTCCAGCATTCACTGCCATATTACGTAACAGTTCAGTACTCTTTTTTTGTTTCTAGCGAATTTTTTCTGTTTCTTAATACTTTGCTTAGCTTTTGGAAGACATCTTTCACTGTCTCAAAGCGCCTTCGAATTTCAGTGTCGCACTTTCATTCTCTGTTAAAACAATTCCAAGATATTTAGATTGTGGAACTTGTTTGATTTTGATCAATTCGTAATTTGCATCTTTGGTTGCTCCTTTTGCAAACAACCATGTACTCTGACATCTTGCAATTCATGGTTAATCATTTCTTCTCACTTTCCTTTACTTCCTTCTGTGGAAGTTATTGTAGTTTTCTTTCAGTGTCTGCAATCAACACTGTGTCATCTTATGTTAAGATTGTGGCCACTAATAATGAAACCTGTTTGTTGCAGCATATCTACAGGCGATAATGGGTCTGTCCCCATTCACATAAATACAGTAGTAAATACTGTATGTTGGTCTGCAGTTGGAGATTCGTCTCCAGCTGTGCTGGTCAAACTCTCTGCCGCCGAGCAGAGAGAATCCCCAGACGAGGCTATGTCGAAAGGCAGAGTCTCGTCTCGGGAAGCAGCTACCCGACCTCGTTTTATACGGGGTCTACGGGGAATTTTTGGTCGGGCCTACGGGCTCGGATACCCCACATTAAATTCGGCTTTGTACCACATATGACCGCATGGGGCGGTTGGTAGATATCCTGCAGTTGGAGATTCATTGTGGAATTCACTTGACTCACTTCTCGAAGTTGACTACTTCTTCTCCTACGCGCCGCTTGGCTTATCTTATATGTGTTGTTCGTGTCCTAAGTATTATCGTTCATTACCAACCTTCGTTTGATTATTCTATTCAGTAACCTTTCCTAGATTACAACACTAATGGAACTTCTAATTCTCTCAGAATTACCTGACTGTATAGGTCAAATAAGTCCGGTGAGAAGGCACATCCTTGTCTTACACCCCTTTTTATTTTTGTATATTTACTGAATTCATTTTCTGTCCGCATGTAGGCGGTTTGCTGCCATTATAGGTTTTGGATTATTCTAATATCCTTCCCAACATATACTATAATATCGTTATATCAGAATTATTGTAAGTAATACTGTTTAAAGCGGAGAATTATTGTAAGTAATACTGTCGTAAAGCGGAGAATGTCATGCTGTCGTAAACGAAGAACCACTTTTCTATTTTGGACTGTAGGAACAAAAGTATTAAAAGGTTACTGCCTTTTAATAGGCTTTTCTCGATTTGGTTTGATGCTAGCCTTAACTACGCATAGCAAATATCAAGAGCAAGAGAAAGAGACAGGGAGAAATGGAGGAGAAAAAGAAACAAATAGGGAAAAAGAAAAATTAATTTAAAAAATGCACAAATAAAACAAAAATGAATTTTAATAAAAAAAAAACATTAAAAAATATGTAAAGAAATTTTTGCGACTCTTTTGTTCCTCTCTTTTTGTTATCATATTTAAAAAAGAAAGTAAAAGGGAAAAAAAGAATTCGTTAGCTTGCCATTTATTGGATTTATGGAGAACCCCCCCCCCCAAACAAGCAACCTCCATCATACACATCTTCACTGAGACTCACGTCTAAATAGTGTTTAACTGAAGTTACAAAAAGATGACATCGCTGGGCAATATCTGGTCGCTTGCTGTTCCACTCGTGTGAGTTACATAGAAAATCGTTTTTTTTATTTGCTTTGTTTTGTGCTTTTTTGCCAACACTGACAGCTCCTCACAAATATATTTTACTCTCAGTCCAGGGCATACAGAAGACTATTCGCGTGAAACCTGATCAGTTCTACACCAAGGAAGATGACTCTTGAGAAATAATTGGATATTTTGTTCTGAAATGATTGACTGGATGGGCAGGTAGTCTGATGGCTGAGCGGTTCGGAATCCTGAAACCAACGAGCCGTGTTCGAAATCCGGTTGAGTTTTTTTTTCACGTTCTAGGGAAAGGAGAAAGATTTGTGGACGTCGCCAAATTACTAATGGCCAGTATCAACCCCTGCAAGGTGACAAATTAGTAACGGAAATGCCTGTTTTTGGCGCTCAAATTAAACAGTTCATATCGACCCCTTAGCTAACCCCAGTTTGTGAGATTCTGTATCAACATATTTATTTATTTATTGGGCACCCTCTTTGAGGTTTCACTATCATCTAATTCACACACACACACACACACACACACACACACACACACACACACACACACACATATATATATATATATATATATATATCGTACTTATGAGCACTAATAGGTATGTCCCTATTCTCATACAAACGTTGGACACTATTGTAAGTGGGGGCAATATGCTAAGTAGCCCACCACTAGCAACTAGGTCACAACTATATATATATATATATATATATATATATATATATATATATATATATATATATATATGCACACATAAACAAGGTGTCAATAAAGTTAGTTAAAAAATTTATAACTTTATTTGTATTTGCGATAGAAATAATTTGTAAAAAGGATTAGAAAGAAGTAAATCTGTATTTTTTAAGGTTTTATTGAAATTTTATTTATCCATATGTCCTCCACCATTAGCAATAAAAAGGATCATTCTATTTTGTAGTTCACGGAAAACATTTGCCAACTGATTTACAGTAATTCCTGAAATCACATTAGTTATTTTAGCTATACTTAAAACTAGGTACATTAAACTTTTTAACATTTTTTACAGATTATTTCTATCACAAATACAAATGAAGTTACAAATTTTTCAAAGTGAACACAAACTTTATGGACACCCTATATATATATAGATATAGATATATACACATACACACAATACACATACATACACACACATGCACACACACACACACACGAACACACACACACACACACACACACACACACACATATATATATATATATATATAGAGAGAGAGAGAGAGACGTGCGTATGTAGAAATATCTGAGTTGGTTTCCAAGCGTGCTGTTAGTATACTGGGAGTGATGGACTCAAAGCCTTTGATTTGTTATGTGTCGTGGAGAAGGAAGACTCTGATGTAACACCCGTTGCTGATCTGGATATTTCGCATATGCTTATCCCTGGGATTCAGGACATTGTTTGCGTGAGTCGTTGTGGTGATGTATGTGCCGAACACGCGACTCCCAGCTCGTCGGGCGATTGCTGACACAGACGTTCGGCTAATGGGCAACAATTTTAACTGAGAAATCGGAGGACTGATTTGGTTAGATTCAGAAAAATAAATAAACAGAATGAAGTTTTATATGAAGCATTGTCAAATTTCAAAGAATATCAACGATACTAACCGACCCGTGCGTTTTAAGTTGGAATCATCGTGAGAATTGTCTTCTGCCTGGTTTTCTTCAGTTACCATTCCTGGTGTCTTATGTGATTCCTAGAATGAAAAGAATATATGTCCAAATAAGAAGTTGTCATAAAAAATAATAATACCATATTTTGCTGCATTCTTTCCTATATCTCCAAAAACTACCCTATGTCCTATAAATGACTGTGACTGAGGTTATACGTTTGTGGGGTGATGTGAGACTCAGCTCTCTAATTTCACGGGATTAGAAACCCGTGAAATTGAAGAGCTGAGGCTTTTACGGTGAAATTGGAGAGCTGAGGATTTTACGCTTAGTGTTTCAAAATTAAATTAACAACGTCTTGAGAGAAACTATGCAGTTGAAATACTGGGATACTGACAGGAAACGAAATTCTGCTAAAGTAACACCTGCTTAGTGGAGTAATGGATAGCGGCTCGCATTGAGGAAACAGAGAGCCGCATTCGAATCCGAGTTCCAGTCGAATCCATTACATTCACTTATGTGTTAATACCCTTGGGAAAGGTGTGATTCCTCTTCTTCTCCGCCCAGCTATGGGTAAATAGCAGGACAGACCGGGATGGCAACTGGTCTACCGCTGAAAGAAATGGCAACCTACTGCGGGAAAAATCTGCCTCGTCAGTCATGTATCAAAAGATACATGTATCACGCATGGCGCATAACTGAACACCTGCTTAAGTAACACGGACCATATTTCCTTCCTTCCTTCCTTCCTTCCTTCTTAAACTACTAGTCACAAAGCAGAATTATTTATGTAAGACACTTTAAGACACTGGTGTATAGTACGCTTTCATTAGCACAAGCTGGATCTTACAGAAGTTTTTTCTCTTTGATTTAAATTAAATTTAACTCCTATCTGTGATATAGAAGGAGAAAGCCAGAAGATGGAGGTGATATCGGCAAAATCAAAATGAGACAACATAGACGTCAAATTGAGCAAGAAATCACCACGCAGTGTGTAGTGCCTTACAATACGTATTTGTTGTGACAATTCGACTGTCATATGAATGTTGAAATCTGCTCATCAATTCATTCAATCAAGTATTGCATCAAAGTGTTCAGATCAAGTCGTTTTTGCACACCACCACACTGAAGTTTTTCTTTTTGATTTAAATTAAATTTAAATTTGAACATGGGAATGACTCTTATCTAAAATAAAGAAGGAGAAAGCCAGAAGATGGAGGTCACATCGGCAAGATCAGTGAGTAATATTGAAATGTATCATTTTTCTCCACAAATTATAACAATGATTTAAAATCAATCATCATTTTCTTACAAAAAAGGTGTGACACACAGCAAGGTACGGGTAATTCGGCTAGTATGGTAATAAGAAATAGAATTATCATGAATCTTCAAATTCGAACCTAATATATTATGAGGAGGTCGATTTTGTTCCGGCCTGAGTTAGGAAGTTGATTGTTATACTCACATTTCGTTGTAGTCTTTGGACTTCTCCAGAGAGATAGATATGTTGATAGATTAGATAGGAACACACGAAGATAGATAGATAGATAGATAGATAGATAGATAGATAGATAGATATGAATAGGTTGAGATAGATATGTCCAAACTGATATAGATAGATAGATGTGAATAGGTTGAGACAGATAGATAGATATGAATAGGTTGAGATAGATATGTCCAAACTGATATAGATAGATAGATGTGAATAGGGTGAGATAGATAGATAGATATGAATAGGTTGAGACAGATATGAACAGGTTGAGATAGATATGTCCAAACTGATATAGGTAGATAGATGTGAATAGGGTGAGATAGATAGATAGATAGATAGAAACAACCAATAACAATTAGAATTTTCAAGAACATTGATCAAAACATCTCAGGCAGTGGGTTGCTTCTGGTCGTTTCGAACAGAGCCACTACGAGCCGTCGACGTGTGCTCTCTCCATTGCGCCTAGGGACTGTCGATGCAGCCGTCTATTTTCGTGTAGTCGACGCATACGTTATGTTACTACGACGGTAAGCTCATACGACCCCCGAAAGTCGAGTGATAGACAAAGTAAAGGTAACGAATATCAGAATATCTCTGTGGCGCTAAATAATTCTTTGGGCATAAAGGACAAAAGATGGTGTCTGTAATGACTGGCGGGGTATTACGAGCAACATGTTTGGAATAACTGAGATTATCTAGAATATGACGGTGTGCAAGGATGCTGAAATAGGGATGGTGGCTTGAGCTTTATTGTCGATAGATCGATTGAGATAACAATCAGACATCTTGTGTGGCCAGATGTGAATGCATGAAATATATTAATATTCAAGGATACTGTTCTCCTTCGGAGAAGCAACTTGGCATCATTGAGAGATTATTCCGCCAGATCTCAAGTGGAATTCGTACATACGAGCCATAGCCAAAGATGCAGGTAATATGGTCAACTCCCAGTACCGCTCCAGTAAATACCCGACTCCACATGATATTCTCTACCTTTACAAGGGCCATAACATGCAAAAAGAAAAAGAAAAAAAGAAAATGGAGTACCGTTGTCATATTTGGGCTGGAGCTGCCCAGACTGCACTGACCAGATTTGATAGAGTCCAAAAGCGTCTCTGTGTCCTTGTGGATGACGGATTATCTTCCACCCTCCGATCCCTTTCTCACAGGCAGGATATGGTAAGTATCACGTTGTTCTATCGCTATTTCCAAGGAAAGTGCTCTGACGAACTACATCCCCTGGTAACACCCAATCCTAACCTTCACAATAAGGAGCCGCAGTGCCACTTACATTGTAGCAAACCATCCACATTCCCACCGTATTCTATCGGTGAGAAGTAAGTTCCACTCGAGCAGCTTCTCGTGAACCACTGCGCTGTGGAATCGACTCCCGAGAGGGTGTTTTCCCAATCACTACAATCTTAACCTGTTTAAGTCTAGCGTTAACCGTTATCTTTCCCTTCTATTCGTATAAACTGCCTTCTAACTTAACTCTCTACCTCAAGTGCGTTCCACTCTTCTTGTACCGGGTGAACATTACTGAAAAAAAAAATATTATAGCGATGATAATCTTAAACTGAATTTTGTTGAATTGTGAGGCTGTTTCCATGCCACTATTGAAGGTACTATTCGACTTTGCTTGACCGACGACGCACTTCATGGCTAAACCAGTTTAGAGCTTGTCGGATCTAACGACGGTTTTTCCTGCAAAGTGGGACGCAGTTTCATAATCCTTTCGGAGAGCGCATATTTTTCTTTAATAAAAATTTCTAGAATATTTAAGCCAGTAGAGGAAATAAACAAAATATAATGTTTAATGAATAAACGGAGCGTTTACTCACATATGGGTATACACGAAAATAATGTTTAAAGAGATAAAATCAGTTTAATTTGTTTTTGTTATAAAAAAAAAAGTGCTTTACAACAGTGTGTAGTCATTTCTGCACCAAACGTCTGTAAAAGAAGTAAATAGGCCAACATTTCTGCTTACGCCAACAGAAGTACTCCGCAGTGAATTACTAAAAAAAATTGGTAGTAATGGTGGACGAATCACTGACAAGAAGTCCGGTTTTTTCTTGTCGATAACCCCAAAACGTTAGTTTTTTTTTCATAATTTGTTAATTCGAGTTCAGCATGTACATTTATACGGAAATATGACGACCTTGGAAATATTTATAGACATTTAGCGCGGGGCTTAAATAGTAAATTTAACGGGTATACTCGAAAATAATTTTTAAAGTGTTTAATAAATAAAAATACATTAATTCATCGAGTCTGGAAGCACTGGACGGCCGTTTCGTCCTATATTTGGGACTCATCAGCAGTGCGCATCCACTACGGAGAATTGAAACCCGGACAGTTAGGTTAGAATACAAACGTCATACTAATTGTTCCAACGGACCTCGGTGGCGGTGAGGTAGCAAATCAGACTCAATATAGCGCCGCTCGCTCACATATTCCGTGATGTAACTCAACTGAAATTCTATCTAACCATAGGACTGTGCCTATAGAGCATTAGAGGCCGGTTCAAGGAATGATATACAAATGATAGAAAATAGGACGAAACGGCCGTCCAGTGCTTTCAGCATTCTGTTGAGGTTTCTTTCAGATTCGATGAATTACTTAATTATAATTATCAAATTCTCCAAATCATATATATATATATATATATATATATATATATATATATATATATATATATATATATATATTTATATATTTATATGTATATGTATAATAAAAATAATGTATTTTTTATTACATATATATATATATAATTGATCTTCTTACCGTCGTAAGGCTTTGTGCAGGCGGTACTAATCGAATTGTTGGGTCCCAACTTTCGCGCGGAAGCAAGGTACTTTCACCGAGAAATTCATCAACTCCAGCTATTAAGTCATCTTTGGTATCGCAGTAATAGGCGGTTTTTCGAAATCTCTGCAAAGAAGGGAAAAGAAAGAAAGATAATATATATATATATATATATATATATATATATATATATATATATATATATATATATATATATATATATGTATATCAAGTTTCATTTTTGGTTTTCGAGAAATATATGAAGCCCTGAAGCGGGAATTGAAGAATTGAAGCATATGTCGAACATGTCAATCAGGTTGTGTCACTAAACTTTGGAGCACATGGAAGCATCGCAAGGACAATTAATGGTAATTTGGAACAACCTGAGATTCGAAGAAAGATTAAAATTCTACAGACTGTCTCAATAGAGAAAGGAACATTCAGAAAGTAATTCATTTGTTGTCTCTCAACCCTGAAAAACCAGAAACCTCGGAAAAAAAAAACAAATTCAGAGCAATAATAATAATGATTAGGTAATTGTGGTTGGTTTGTTGTTTTGTTTTATGGCATATCAACCTCAGTGGATCATTTAATGCCAACAAAATTTTGGAAATAGATTCATAGCGATAGTTTGGTAAAAAAAAGGTGTTTATGTATACATATATATTGGAACCCTTTTTCAATTACTCATATTTTTAGTACAATCCAGCTTCTTTTAGGAAATTTACAATCTTGGATGGTTTTATTTTCGTAAAAAGTTTTAAATTTCTCATTTGGTTGATAATTTTTCCTTCAAAATTTATTGTTGGTAATAAATTTTTTTTCTTATTATTTCTTCCTTTTTTTTCACATCCTCCTCCCTTTCTATCGTCGCGTATTTGTTTATTAATTTTTAAAAATAATAATGTAGCGTTCATTATTTAAAAAAAAAAAATTAGAAAAATCGCCTCTTTTTCTATCTTTACTTTATCTACATGAGCGATTCAATATGGCTTCTGCATTTGGATTCCTCCCTAATATTACAAAAGTTAAGGGGGATGATGATGATGATGATGATGATGATGATGATGATGATGATGACACCCTTGTGCAAATTAATTGAAACAACCGCTTTAGTTCCCTTTCTTTCATAGACCCACTGTAGTGACAAGGTGTAGCCATGTCCACTGTTTTAGCGGGAAAACAGCATAGCTTAAATGAAAAATGCCACAAACTTAAAGAAAATAAAGTATTATCGTCAAAATGCTTATGTTATTATTAAGATGAAAGAAAAAGTATTTTTCAATTATTTTTTGAATTTTTTTAATATTTTCTAACACGTTCGAAATTTTGGTTAAAGTCTTCTTTTGTTTACGTCATCGCGATACGTTAAAATAATTTTTTTTTTTGCGCGCTTTTTTCCCGTTGACAACATATTGATTTGGAAATTCTTCTAAAAATCAAATAATTGTCCGATTTTAATGAAATTTTCAGGACTTATTCACAAATGAATAAAATTATTTTTTAAATATTTTGTTCTTAGAAAATTTTAGTAAAAAATATTTTTTTTAAATATGTTACCCCCCACTTATTTAATTTCATGAAATTTCGCCCAAAACCTTTTTGGTTCCTGAAATTTTTTTTTGTTAAAAGAAGGAGTCTTTGGAGATGGTAAATAACCTACCTTTTTTTTTTCAAATTTGAGCTATCTAACTGAAAATCTGCTCTGAATTGAAAAATAATGAATCCAATAAAACTATGATATTACTTAATTAGAAAAGCTTTTAATTGCTTTTAAAATAAATAATATTAAGGACATTATTGTCTGAAGAAATAATTTTTTTCTGATGAATAATTAATTTTTTCGTTTTTTAAGAAATTTTAATTATAATAATTTATAATAGTTTGACATCGTGTAAAGCTCTGTATTGGGAGGGTTCCTCGAGATGATGTAGTAATTAAGTAGAAAAAAATAGACGAATCCAAAATTGCTAAGTTTAATAAATTTAGTTGAGCTACTTTTTTTAAAAATAGTTTTTTATGTTGTATTTTTTTTACTTAATACATTCCTTATTTCCATGTATGATATACTGAAATTGCCAGTATTATTACAAGGTCACGTGATTTAAGAGTTTTGTCCCTTTACGTGGCCTTTTCATAACATTTCTTATTTTCCGTTCAACTTTAAAAGTGTAAACTTTAAATTTTAAAATATTTTTTTTTTTTTCATTTACTATTTCACTAAATAATTTTATTTTATGTATTGTATTTCCATTAGTGTGGGTCATGCTCAAATAGAAAAATTTTTTAAAAAACTCAGACTTTTAAAAATTATGTCATTTATGGTAATCCGTAGTAGCTGTCATCGCTTCGTCAGTCAACAATCCATCAATAGTTGGGTCAGATTAACAGGATCGATCGTTAATAATTGGTTGTATATTATTTTTTTATGCTATAAGTAAGAAAGATTTCTTTCAAATCAGATTACTTTAACTTTAATTTTTTTAATTTTACTAAAATAACGTGTCAGAAATTTTTAAAAAATATTTTCAAAATCGATAAATTTGTGTTTGTTTACAAATTTCTTAAAATTAAGAAAATGGCCGTTTTTATGAAAATTTAAAAATTTGAAATTAAATTTGACAATCAAATGTATATAGTTTCTATCTGAAATACACCAGAATTGTTTAATTAATAGAAATCATAAATTTGATTATTAAACTTTCAATTAAAGCTAAAATGAAATCTTCAAGAATGTTTTTTCGTTGTAAAAAATTCATTTTAAACTTAAATATAGAAAATTCATGCCGAAATAGTGGAGGTACCTAGACAAGGTGTAATTGAGTTTTATTTTTTTCTCGGATTAGGTCATTTGCAGTGGTTTGCAGTAATATGAATCTATTTTCGGAGTGTATGATGAAATTGGTTTGGCCATGAAAAATATTTCGTCATCTGTAACTGTATAAGATATTTTTAAAATTTTTATTGAGCCCTGTTTAAATTAATGATGTGAACGTTTGAATTGATATTCGATTAGTTCTCTTTACATTTGCTTACACAAGGGTGTATATCATCATCATCATCATCATCATCATCATCATCATCATCATCATCATCATCATCCTTCTCCTCCTCCTCCTCATCATCATCCCCTTAACTTTTGTAATATTGGGGAGGAATCCAAATGCAGAAGCCATATTGAATATATTATGTGTGTGTGTGTGTAGTGCATACTTGAATTGGCTGAAACATTAAAATGACCTCACCTTGGATGTCATCAGAGACCCCATAGTCCGTCCGATTTCTTTGTATTCCTGGAGATTGCTAGGACATAACAACACATAAAGAAACTTCGTTGGGCGTCGAATTTCACACATGTCAGCCAACTGCACGGCTTCCCGAAGTCGCACGAATGCAACAAGAGGCTCATAAAGACCGGCCAATTCTCCGACCAGAATGTTACAGATTTCAACATTTTTGCCTATTTTTCGAACCATGTTTGTGTTTTCCTGTGTATAGAGAGAAAAAAAAAATCAAATCATTAGTAAAATGCAACCAAACCGAATGTTGGATTTGATTCGAGCGTTTACAGTCTTTCCACTTCAATAATTACAATTTTATGAGTCACCATTCTATAAGCTTTAAAGATGTGGGTCAATGGCGATCACAATACATTTATTTCCTCACGTTTTCTTTTTTAGATAAATCTTTTCTCCTCGTTTCTTTCTCGTGGAAGGCACAGATAGAATCGGTTCCCAAACAATGATTTCAGAAACGAACTTGCTCATATCCGTTTTACTTACAGTTTAAATTTTTTGTTTAGTGATGTGCCCAATGAAAATTCAGTCATTGGCTCAGTAAGAATTTAGAAACACTACCTCTGTTATTATTATTATTTTTTATTTTCTTTGATTTCTGGCGTTTACACATTTTTTTCCGGGTCCCAGGGACCTAAGGTTAGAAATGGCATCATGACACTTTCCACTGACAAAAAAAAGAAAAAGAAATAATTACATAGATAAAGCCCTTCGTAGAGTGTGGGCTGTACTTGTCAGAACAATTTTTGTATCTCGTTGAGGCATGTACTTCCAGGAATCCCTTCAATTAGTCTACTGCAATCTTTTCCAACCAGTCCTAGGGCTCCAACTACAACAGGGATTGTTGATGTTCCCATATGCCACATTTTCGAGATTTCTATTTCAAGGTCCTTGTATTTTGACAGCTTTTTGAATATCTTCAAAGATACATTGCAGTCAGCAGGGACTGGCATATCAATAAGGAGGCATCGTTTTTGTTTGTGGTCTTTAATAACAATATCTGGGCGGTTGGCCTTGATTGTTCTGTCAGTGTGTATTGTGTAATCCCATAGAATTGTAACAGGTCCTATCTCCGTAATAATAATAATAATAATTATTATTATTTTTATTATTATTATATAGGGTAAATAGAGCATCAGATCTGTGGTGAAGGCAACTTATGTAGGAGAAGGAAAACTTTGAAATGAAACATGTAAATTTTCGTTGGGTGGGAAAAAACAAGCAAAATCTAAGACAAATCTAATGTAAGATGATTCGTGCACAGTCAAGCCAGATATTTTTCCCCAGGCTTGTCTCTAGATTACTTGTCTTTATTGGTGAGATATTTTGCAATGTTGTACAAGTTACATAAGAACTAAATGATGTATTTCTAAATGCGCAAATTTAATGCTACAAATAGTCATACTCAATTAACGAGTCGACAAATATCACACACACACACACACACATATATATATATATATATATATATATATATATATATATATATATATATATATATATATATATATTCAAACATATATTGTTAAATATAACACATAACGGGTGTCTCTTATGTTTGATCTAAGCTTCGTATAGTTGCTTTAATTTCGGGAGAAAATAAAGACAAAACTGTTCAACATTTGAATATTTTTTGTTATGCTGTTTCTTGATCTAAGCTTTCGGCTCACAAGCGAACTGGATGACCCGAAACAACTGGCATACTTCTGATCTGGAGCCCTTTATAGTAATGGAATAGTTCATATCATCACCGGGGGGGGGGTGTACTATTCACTCAACAACAATGGATAAGAAGAGCCTAAGATAGATTAATCTGAGATAGGTCTCAAATCTATCTATCTATCTATCTATCTATCTATCTATCTATCTATCTATCTATCTATCTATCTATCTATCTGTATATCTGTTCATATCCATCTATCTCAAATCTTTCTATGTCAATCTGTTCCTCTCTCTCTCTCTCTCTCTCTATATATATATATATATATATATATATATATATATATATATATATATTCTGTACTATTTTACACCTAAGAATGTATTACTATTAGAATTACCCGATTTCGGAAATAACAAGCGTCAGCAGAATTTGGATCAAAAGATGACTCACTGTTCGACAGCGGAATGCAACCTGAAAATATTAAAAAAAATAATTGATTATTATTTGACATTGTCCGTTTTGGAGATTGTTTGATTGTGCCAAAAATAGTAAATATTTTGCATAGAATCGATTCTAAGTAAAGTACATCATATCTAAAAAGGGAAATTGTAATCATTCTTTAATCAACAAAAGTCGGACTATATTATAATGGCACTGTGAGCCCTTAAAGATTTGCTCAGGACACAGAAAAAAAATGACAAAATCAAACAAGTACAAATATTTATACATATGACGGAATATATGACTTCGAAACCCGGAGATGCAATGGAATAGCAAGAGATATTCACCAAATGCTAAGCAAGAGGAAAACCTTGTTACAAACAAAGGAAAGACTGCTGAACGGCTATGTAATATCATCCCATCTATGTGGCAGTAGATACTGGACAATCTTCTCACAGATGAAGAGGGGACGTCAAGTAAAACAAAGTAAAGACTGCTGATCTGCTATGTAATATCAATTCTCCTATATGGCGATGAATGCTCGTTAATTCCCTCACAGAAGAAGACGAGACTTGAAACAACAGACACAAAGAAATCTGTGTTGAACTTCGATGCAATATTAACCCTCCTGTATGAGAGTGAATGCTTGAGGCTTAAGAGAACGGAAACATCTATGTGGTGGTAGATATTGGACAATCTCCTCACAGATGAAGAGGAGACTTCAAACAACAGAAATCCTCTGATATGATAAAGATTGATGGACAATTTCCTCGCAGATAAAAAGGAGACTTGAGGCAATAGAAACAAAGAAAAAAAGGTGCTGAACTGCTATGTCATATTTTTCTTTTTATATGATCGATTTTATCACTTTGCTATTTTAACTAAACAACTGACACCGTGATAGAACGTCCCTTGCAATTGCACGTTTAATAAATCCGACCGCTGTTGCTAAAACAAGAAATTAAAATAAATGCACGTAGAATATTTTAAATTTTCATAGTAGGATGATGTTTACAAGAGATGTTTATTAGACATGAATAGATTTTTAAAGATAATCCATATTTTCGTTACATATTCATTTAGTATTAGGAACTCATCTAAATGTTTCAAACTAAAATAATAGAAAATGATAGTTAAAATCATTCACTGAATATTAACAACAACACATATTAAAATCTCAGATGTTAACAATAATGAAAATGAGGATAACCGAAACCATTTATTGAATCTTAACAAAAACTTAAGTCTCAATTCATTGAATCAATTCAAATGAGGACTGTCCTAAAATTCATATAATATTCATTACATTAACAAATCATCTGAAAATCCCTCGCAAAATCAACGAAGATGAAAATAGACAAGAACACAAATCTCACGTGTCAACATTACATGAAATTTCTCGAAAGTTTTGTTCCTGTGGAGAAGTTCATAAATTAATTAAAGCGGACTTAAAATGATTTCCTGAATTAATTTTTGTCACACCGTATAGACGCCAGGTAACAGCAAAACCGTACAAAGTAATATCTTTAAATCTGCCATCTGTCGACTAAAAACAAATAATCTAATAAATGAAAACTTTCGAGGAAAAGTGCCGCTTAACCGGAAATTAAAAAATCTTTGAAAATTTTTTGAAAATGACTTCTTGAATGAATTTCTCAGACTGTATTGAAGCTCTCTAACAGGAAAATGTACGTGTGTTTTTGTTTGATGCTAAGCACACTTATTTAAATTATTTTCCTCCCATTCACTTTCTAAAATTCACCGAAGCCTGGCTTAAAAAATAAAACATATTTACAAGGTACTTACCTATACTACCCGTTCCCACCGAGGGTTTTTTGACATTTTCGATGACCTTGATTTCACCGAATGTCCACCGGTTTTTGCTTCTCGTTTCTGCTGGTTTGATATTCTTGCGCAACATGTCCTTCCGCGTCAGGTGCACATGCTTATGCCGAGCCAAGAGGACATCCCACAGTGTTTCTGTCATTTTATGATTGAGGTTCGAATGATTCACAGCCCACGCCTTGACGATATTATCTAGCCGAAAAGGGTGAAAGAAAAAACTGGGTTATTCCATAAGTCATAAATCATTCGACTAATCGGTAACTTGAAACAAAAAGGCGGAGTGATAACCAGTCCAACACACACACACACATACAAAAGATTATAAAGAGAAGTAAAACAAAAATGCATTTTCCTACGGAACTTATTTAACCTATACAGCGAGACGATCTTAATAATAACAAAGAGAATAAGGAAACCTACCAGGATTTATTATTGGCAGACAACATAAGATACATACAATGGGGTTGAACAAGTGATCGTACACATGAAAATATTTCATATTTTTATTTGTAACATTAAATTAACAAAACGGGAATATATCTACTGTATCCGATTACATACTAAAATGTATGCATATAAAACTAAATAATATTCCATGGTTAAGAAAATATAGCTATATTTAAAATGATCGTACACCAAAACAAAAACATGTTTTCTCCATTTAACATTTTGCAGCAAAGCCTTTATTAAGTTCAACAGCAACCAATCTCTTCCTATAATCTTTAATTAACGATTCGCATACTTCAGTAGGTATTTTGTCCCATTCTTCCTGAGTAATTATCTTCAGGTTTTTGACGTTTGTTGGACCTTTATCACGGATTTTATTTTTCGAAAACCGCCATAAATTCTCTATTGGATTCAAATCCAGCGACTGACTCGGCCATTGTAAGATGTTAACGTTGTTAGTAGCAAGCCAATTCTTTGTACTCTTAGCAGTATGCTTGGGATCATTGTCCTGCTGGAAGATCCAATCAGGAGAAAGCCCAAGATTTTCTACAGAAAGCGATAAATTTACGCTTAGGATTTGTTGATATTTTTCTGCATTCATTCTACCGTTTATCATTACTAGTTTGCCAACAACTCGCATCGAAAAGCAGCCCCAAACCATGATACTACCCCCCACAAAATTTGACAGTTGGTATAGTGTTCTTGTGTACGTATGCTTCACCGTCTTTCCATCATACATGATTCAGGGAATTGCAACCGAACAACTCAATTTTACTCTCATCTGTCCAAAGAACTCTTTCCCAATAAGATTTTTCCTTATCTTTATGCTCTGTTGCAAATTTCAACCTGGCATCTCTATACCGTTTCAGAAGGAGTGCTGTCTTTCTTGGGAGCGCAACTTTATACCGTCTCTGCGTATGTTCATTATTAATCGTTTGTTTAGTTACGTTAACTCCTGACAAACTCAGATCATCATCTTGTCTGAAGGCCACTGGATTATTTTGGACCTGTCGCATCAACATTCTTCATAATCTGGGAGAGACCATCCTGGGAGCACCGGGTCTACCTTTGTTCTCAACAGTATTATGTCTTTTAAATCTTGCAATAAATGAACAAATTGTTGAAAAAGGTATGTTCGTGTCACTGGAGATGTTTCTGTAACTTTTTCCATTGTTCCATAGCTTAATAATTAGCTCTTTTTGAGCACAAGTCATTTCCTTACGTCTAGCCATTATTAGAACTGTTAGCAGTGAACAGTGTCTGCAGAATGATCCAATTTTGAACTGAATGTTGCAATAGAGTTACTGAGAATATTCTAGAACAGCTTCTACTTTGAAGTACAACCAAAATCTACCGTATTATAATGCAAAGATTGATACTGCACGAACACTTTTTCCACTAAAGGGAATATAAAAATTTGCATAACTATCACTTATCGATGAATTTCTAATTTTAAATTGCAGATTCTGATTCTATGCCCCAAAATACATATATAACATTGTTATTCGAGGTTTTCATTTGCTATAAGTGTGAATAACAAACATTTGTTTGCTGTCGGATCACTTATTCAACCCCATTGTAGATAATTCTATGTGGATAGCAGACTCTGAAAGAAAAGTAAAAGAACTCATAGACAAGCTGTGGCTTACGACCGTAACATGTTGAAACATTGGTTCTGGTATGATCGCGTCCTGGGTAAGACGATAAACTACATCCTACAGCAGGCTCCTTGATCAGGTTTTGAGGAGCATGGAACCACCTCTTAATTGCTGGTATTCCAAGGTTCACCCTGACCCGGTGATGGTAGCACCTGTCAGAGTCCCAGCTGTGGGTATATATTTATCCCCACAAGAAAAAAGAGGTCAAAACACTATGAATGTGTAAAAATAGGTTTTAATACCAACAGTACTGTTTTGAAAAAAATTATTACCAGCAATACATTTTTGAAAAAGAAAAATATTACCAGCAATAAAAATCTTGTCGGCATTAAATAACCTGTTGAGGTTGATATACCGTAAAACAAAGCGAAGTAAAACAAACCAAATCTAATGCCAGCAATACATTTTGGAAGAAAATAAATATTACAAGCAATACATATTTGAAGGAAAAAATATTACCAGCAATGCATTTTTGAAGAAAAAAAAGTATTATCTGCAATACATTTTGGGAAAAATATTACCAGCAATAAAAATCTTGTCGGCATTAAATAACCTAATGCGGTTGATATGCCGTAAAGCAAAGCAAAGCAAACTAATCTGGTACGATCATCGAAGTTAAATTTAATGTTTTGAAGATCGGATTTGACGGGAAAGCAAGAAAACGCATGAGAGTTCCAAAGGTGAAAAGTGCAAGAGAAGATAATATTAGAATAGAACTTACGGTTTTACCTAATAATTTCAACAGTAAAAGGATGAGAACAAGCTGCCAATCTAGTACTACGTTTGAATTCATGAAATCAAGTCACCGAAGAGGAAAATTCACCAGAAGAATTGCCAGAAAAGGGAAGCTAGATTACGAAATTGATAGAAACCAAGATGCCATGTCAAGATCGATAACATTGCAGACTCTTCTTTATGTGAAGAATCACTGCATGCATAGCAGAAGCAGCAGACCAGATGTGGCAGCAACATTCAATGCACGGACGAATGGTAGACTTATAAATACGTAAGCTAGATCTTCTGGCATGGCACAGTGAACATTCGTAGCAGAAGACTTAGCAGTTGGTTCGATTAAGTCTATCGTGCTTCAAGCGAAAGTGAAGCGATTTTCTAAGCATTAATGAACAACTGAAAATAACAAACATGCCTTACCCATAATTTCCGTCACACTTGAAGCTTCCAGGTCGAGGCAAACATACGCCGACCTGAGTAATCGCTTCAGTTCCAGCACGGATTTCGCCGAGAGAGAGGAGACATGAGGCTTTGACCATCGTTTGCAGAATTCTTCGACGTTTTCCTCGTATTTCAACCATCTGCAAGAGAGGGAAAAAGAATGAAAGAGAAAAACAGAATAGTGAAAAGTGAAACAGCGGTGTCTATCGACTGACCGGTTCATACCCCCTCATGCAACCTGTATCGTTCTAGAGCTAGGTCGGGTTATCGGATGTCATCGCACTCTCTTCAGTCATTAGATGACGCGCAAGCAACCAGGGAGAAAACTTGAATGACTTATTTAAATAATAATAATAATAATAATAATAAAACAACTGTTGTATCTTCGAATTACCTTTGTTTTTTTGAAACACAGACAAACAGGAAATGTGAATGCTTTTATCAAATGTTTGCTGTTCAGTTAGCAGGGCCGAGAATGTACAGACTGTTACCTGAAGAGATATAAAACCCACCCAAAATGGGCCAATTACCAGATATATGCTTTGAATGAAATATGTGTCACTATTTTCTTGTCTAACGCCAAATATACCGAGTTATTTGTTTTTTTATGGTTTATTAACCCATTGAAGAAAATATTTATAGATTGCAAGAATTTTTTGAGATAACAATGATTTGCTAATATAAGTCATATTAATAAACCCATAGCTTAGGGGAGAAGAGTAGGATTTATACCTTTCCGAAATAAGTGAATATAACGAAACGGACTTGAATTCGAACTCGGCTCTTCGATTTCCAATTCCGAGTCTTTATCCATTACACTACCCACACATCCAAGCTTACAGAAATTGGTAACCTCAAGCGGTTACTTATCTACATGCTGACCATGTTCGACGATGTTTGACTTCGTTGATCGGACCGGTGTTTGAAAGTGATGTGACCGTAACCCAACTAAAATTTAAAAGAGAATTATTTACCTATAGCCACAAGTGTAAGCGATTCAAATGCTATTTATAAAGTATTTGCTAAAAGACGGAACCACTACTACTACTACTACTGCTACTGCTACTACTACTACTAATAATAATAGTATTAGCACCCACTGAATATAAAACTAGTCATGATTAGGGGGACCACTATTTGTAATGGAATATCTACAAGTTTTACGGAAAGGAAACTGCAAGAAATCGTTACGAAAACCACCCAGACCCGGTTACAGATATAAGACCTGTAACAATTTTATGGGACTTTACAATGCACACAGACAGAACAATCAAAGCTAATCGCCCAAACATAGTAAGCAATGACTATAAAATCAAAATGCAGACTGTAATTCATATTTGAAGATCTTCAAACACTAATCAAAATAGAAGTTAAAACCTAAAAAAAAATGTGCCAGGTGAAGACATAAAAAATTCCAGTTGTCGTTGGGAGAGATTGGATTTGATTGGAAAATGGCCAGATTGTCCAGGTAATTCCACTGATGTTATGGGATTTAGAAAAAACAACTCATGACATGTAGCCATAAAAAACACACCAATTCCCTCAGATTTGTTAGGAAGGGTGACCATAGCAGAAATCAAACTAATAATAATAATAATAATAATAATAATAATAATAATAAATAGAAACACCTATGAAAATTTCACGGTTTCCCCATTTTAAGTTTCTGTTGAATCTTAATTATTACGTTAAATATTGAATAAACAACAGAAATGTGGTTCTACAGAAGGATGCTGAGAATGCCATTGGAGGAACATGTGAGAAACGATGAATTTTTTGAAACAATGGCAACAAAAAGTACATTTATACATCAGGAAGAGACAGTTGACGTTTCTAAGTTATGTAATGAGGACGGAGGATTTGAAAAAATTGACACACCCAGGACAGATTTTAAGCAAGAGGGGCAAATGAAAAAAATACATAACCGACTTAGCAACTTGAGTAAATGGATGTCGGAAATAAACTTTTAGGAGAGACAAAAATGACAAGAGCTACAAAGGGCAGGAAAATGTGGAGAGCCATGATCACCTACGTCCTAATGGGGAACTGCACATAGCAGAAGAAGAATGAACTTCAGTAAATGGATGTTGGAACACGGTTTAGGAGAGGTAAGAAAATGACAAAATTTATTAAGAGCTAGAAAGGACAGGAAATTGTGGAGAGCCATAATCGCCAAGTTCCAGAAGGGACACGGCACATAGAAGAAAAAGATGAAGAATGAGCTTGAGTAAATGGATGTTGGAAAAAGGTTTAGGAGAAATAGCAAAAACACAATATTTCTTAAGAGCTACAAAGGACAGGAAATTGTGGAGAGCCATGATCGCCAACGCCCTGAAGAGACACGGCACATAGAAGAAGAATGAGCTTGAGTAAATGGATGTTGGAACAAGGTTTAGGAGAAATAACAAAAAGAGAAAACTTATTAAGAGCTACAAAGGACAGGAAATTGTGGAGAGCCATGATCGCCAACGCCCTGAAGAGACACGGCTCAAAGAACAAGAATAGATCTACATACGACACGGTCTTTCTCTTACTTTTGCAGGGATTTTTCTTCATGGAATTATTTTTTGAGTGGGGAGATAAACTTCCGTATAAGAGAATTTCAAATATCCTTCTCATGTTAAAATAGGTAAGTTGGCCCTCACCAGTTCGGGACGAGCGCAAAATAGTCGTCCATTTCTGAGTAAACATTTACGCAAACAGAGGGTGCGACGGAAATATATCCCGCTTATACCTGTGAGAAATACCTTCCATATAAAGGTAAGGCATTATTAGCTCGATAACGACACAGTTGGCACTCATGTCATACCATTACATGGCAGGTATTTTTGAGAGGTATATGTGAAAGGTATTTCTGACGCACCCTGAATTTATGGAAGTAACAGATTATTAACATGTGGGAGAGTTTTAAAGAGGATTAACAGGGATTAAGGTGTTTGGGATGAGATGAAATATATTATCCTTTTAAACGCTTATGTGGTTTGTTTGTTTTGTCATACATTTCCAATAATCGTGAGATTTGAAGCAGGCTGCAATGCAATGTTTATGTCAATTACATAAACAGAAATAATATTTGACAAGTTACCAGATTCACATAATTAGAAAAGTAGTAAATATAAAACT